>CAUJNA010003805.1:1202500-1305000 GCA_963377175.1 Effrenium voratum
CACAGCCAAGTGCGCCTTTTGATCAAGCAAGATTAGGCCGTGTGTTTTTGATTTGGGCTTCGGTAGTTGGTAGTTAGTCTTGGCTTCCCATTCAGCGATGTTTCTTATTACGCGACGCCGTTGAAATCAAAAGAGGCGAGGGAAGACACGGTTTATTTTATGTCGATTTAACAGGCCTTTCGACACCAAGAACTGCTCGAGCGTCCATCATGTTCTTTTGACTACCTAACAGTTGAAATTAGATGGTGAAGCGTCTTGGCAGAGCCGAACCCAATGGCAGAACCGAACGCTCTCCAAAAAAAACGCAAGGCAGTGATCAGACCACGGAGCAAGCAAATTCTTTCAGTCTGGATTGAGCGGGGTCTCAGCATGATCAAACATCCTCATGTGGAACCTGCTCAGGCTTCCCCAATCGGAGCCCTAATGGTTGTACGGCTAACCTTACCTAGATGGCCATTACCTCCGACCTCATTTTCTGCTTGCTTTCTTGCACAAATAAAACCCAGAAGGTGTCTAGGCAAAGTATCCACAGGCCTGTCGATGTGAGCGCTGAAACCGCCCGCTTCGGTGGGGCCCGAGGCGAGAGGTCTTCGGCTATGCTGAGCTGTCCGAGATTCAGTCACAGGCAGCGGCCAGGGTCTACGGGGAGGGGTCATGCCACTTGGGGCCTGAATGGTCCCGCGTTGATGAACTCGGTTTTGGCTCTTCGCAGGTTGTTGTCATGGGCAGAAAGGTTCTTGAACATTGTCCGAAGTAGCAGCCCCTTATCCAATGAAGCACCCGGTTTGAATTGCATTCACTCCGGTCATTCCAATAATTGCCATGGTCACGATCTGACCAACATGGGAAATCAACTGCCGGTTGTACAAGATGCTTTTTTTGTACCGCCCCCCCTCCCCCCCAACACCGCGATTTCTTTCTTGGGATCCGCTTTTGACAAAAGCTACCTGTCATCGCAGGAGATCCCTAAGCTTTTACGAGCCTCTTTTGCGTGGGGTTGGATGCGCTTGCAGATCTTCCGGTTGAAATCTCAACACCAGTCACAAGCCACAGGGTCAACGTTAGGATTAACACTCCCCGGCTTGAAGGGTGACACGGTGTCCCATTGAAGGAATCTTGCATGTTGGAGAAACCGCGGCCAAATTAATTCGTCAAGTGCATTGATTTAGGGTCACCATTCGGACCCAATCCAGTTCTGTTGTTTTGCGATTCGAGCAGCACTCCGAACGGATTTTCTTGTGCTGGGCCCCATAGGCTCGATGGGTTTCGAATTCGATCATGAGATCCGCAACGATGAAGCTCTGAACGCATTGCGGCCATTGGCTCACGTCTGGTCGTTGGGCCCTCGACTTAGCACTGTTTTTCATGGATTCAGTCAAAATAAATATGCGTCTGGATGGTGGTCGCCAAATGTGTATTCCATACAACGGCTCGCGATCCCTTTTGCAAGACGTTTGTTGGGTGTTACAAACCGAAGAAGAACCGTTGGCTTCCTAATCCCGTGTGTCAGTGAAATTGACTGCTCACTTTGCCGAATGGCACGATAGCCGATTGGCGAGAACTCTTGGCAGGTGCTTCCCTTGGCGCTGTCAAAGAATTTCGACCTGGTCGCTCGAGCGTTGGCACTCAGCGCGAGGAGTTGTGGCTGTGAGTTTTGAGCGAAAGGATACCGGAGGGGCCCCTTGGCACATCAGGTTCGGATGGTGAGATTCCGGGTGTTTGGATGCCCGCTCGGGACTCTCCTTGAGGTTCCCGTCCAAGGAGTTCTGGCCAATTAACATCGTCATACATCATTGTGCTGGGTATGCCATGACCCCTTCACCCAAGGCACCAGCAGAGTAGCAGGGGCAGTGCGCCAACAACCCCTCCCCTGTTCACACTGCCTGGCTGGGTAGAAGTATTTATCAGTCTAGACCTATTGGCCACTGCGTTTGAACCAAGCCCGAAGGCCAGTGACACGCAGCCGGATCTTTGGGCTTTGGCATCCCGGGGGAAGCTTTAGAGCAGCCCTTTGCTTCAGGCCTCAGTGAGGCCCTGCACCCACACTCGAGGCACACGGGCACGGGGAAGACCTTGGCCTTCCTCATCCCCGCGGTGGAGGCACTCGGACTTGAAGTCTGCATCAAAAAACAACCCAAGCGCTTTTCACGAGTTTAACTGGGTCTGAAATTGAATTAGGGACCCTTCGGTGGACATCATTTAGGTGGGGGTCCATGTCCACCAACTGGAGGGGTTCCCCAATTAAATTCATAGCCAAATGGACTGGCTTGCTTGCAAAGGCTCTTGCAAACAGTTTTAACAGGTTGGTTCACAACCTGAAATCAAAGAAACATGAGAAAACAGAGGTGGAATCACACTGGCAGGCATGATGACCCGGCAACCAAACTTCCAGCGTTGCTGGAACATTCCGAATGCCCCTCATCCCGCCCTCTCCCAACCAGGAACAGAACTCGCACAGCCTTTTGCGTGGGAACATGCAGTGGAAACAAAGACATGCCCAACAAACATGCCGAGAAGCACGCGGTGGAAGCCGACCTTAGTTCATTGAGTGAGAACCATCGCAAAGGCGAGCATGTTGAATATGCACCAATCGCGTGATCTACTCCCTTTCAGTGGGTTCAGGTGTCCCATGACCGCCTTAGCTTTGTAGAATCAAACGAAAGATGCTTGGTTTCCTGTTGGTTCCCTTGTAAAGCCATATCTGCACAGGTGTCTGACAATGACAATCCGACCAAATGCCTACCTTAAGAACTCTGAAACACTGTCTCCTAATTTGATGATTGAAGGGATCCTTGTTACGCAAATGCCCAAGCAAGGGCCATGGCACCAAAAAAGGGTCGACGTCTGGCACAGCTGAATGGTCTTTCTTGTTCTGCGAAAAGGAGCCCTGAGAACTATCCATGGATCCTCACTCCCTGAGTTCCTGCACTTCAACTTTTTGGGAAGACCATCTTAGTGGTAAACGGAAAGTTTGACCTTGTTTGGCCCATCAACTTGGGATGTGAGATGATCCTTCCGCATGCCCACTTGTTCCCGGCCAGAAGATGTTGGCCAGCCCGGGCCATGGCGTGTGGAAGCCCAGATAGGGATCGGATGGGTGGGTTTTCGTAGAGGGGAATCGGGAAATACCAAGCAAAGGAAAGTGGCGGGTGCGATAGGTCGGGAATGACCTCGACAGGTAGGGAATGAGAAATGGAAGGAAATGGAATGAACAAACTTGCTGCTGCGATAGGGAATGACCGAGTCCGGGTGTTGGGACTGAGCCGGTTTCGGTGATGTCTTGGATGATTTATACGGATCATTCCAATTCTCATTGCCTGCTGAGAACCAGCAACGGGAGAAGCGAACCAAGCAGACTTGCTGAGAGAAAGCATGGGGGCTCTTTGTGTTGGGGCCTTTAGGATCTGACAGATGGGCAACATCGCACCTGTACCTGGAAGACAGAAAGCCTTGGTCCCAGATCTGTCCGTTCTCATGCACAATGCAGCTACCACTTGTTTCAATCTGTCTTTTGTTCTGCCCGGCCGTGCCAGATATCGGTTTTGGTCTAAATGGTACTCCTGGCAACGGCGTAGTCCAAGGAAGGCACTGACTTTGAGGTGCTGGCGGTGAGACACTGTCACAGAACATGGTCAGCTTGTAAAGCCTCTGGGTCTGACAGGGCTGATTTCAATTGGTCACTTTGTGTTAGGTCTTTGGGCACCTTTCGGGAGCATACTACAAAACTACCGTCTTGAGACCAAACAGGTGACAGGTAGTTTTGATACATTCATGGGAGTTGGAGTAGATATCAAGTTAAAAACAGGTGGCGATGCACCCAGAATTTGCCATTGTCGCGTGCGCGCGCCAATTGCTGGCCCGCTGTCCGCCTAGCCAGCCGCGAGTAGAGAACTCGGCCTTGACTTGAAGGGCGCGCGCCCAAGCGTACTAGAGCCAGAATCGGACCACTGGACATGCCACGACAAGCTCTTGCTTCAGCAACGGCCACTTTGGATGAACAGACCTCAGTTTTGGATTGGGGCGATCCGTGGCTGGTCTATCTGATGCTTCCGTTCGTCAAGTACCAATTGAGACAAGTCCGGATGACAAGCTAGGACACAAGGCCCCATCTCAAACATTCTGGTGTTTCGCCGGTTTCGTTTGAACAGCCACCCAAGGGTTCAAATTGAGACGCCGCACGACAGCAGCCGGAGCCGCCGATTCGCTTGCCGATTCTTTTTCCCATGGGCAGTGGCAGCTCGGGCGCTGGCCTAAGACGGTACCGACCCTGGGGGTTGAATGCATGAATTCCATGTTGAGACCACAGACAAAGAAGTCTACATAGGCGAGACTTCAAGCCGAGCTTCTGAGTGAAATACAAAACCCAGTGAATCGATAGGGTTAAAATAAACACAATAAACTATACCTGCTACCCGATGCCCTTTTTTATACAAGAGGTTTCGCAAGTTGCTCATGTGTATATTATATATATATAGATACTATATACACATGCATTAGTATTAGTAGTGTCATTATAGTTATTATTATTGTCATCATCATTTGTTGTTGGTATTAATTCACATGTTGACGTTCATTGTTATTATTGTTATCTTGTATTGTTTATTATTATTGGTACTAATTATGTTTATTTGTTAGTTTTTTTTATTCTGTATTGTTCATCATTTATTATTACAATTTCGTATGTTTATTATTATTATCATTGTTATTAGTAGTAGTAGTAGTAGTAGTAGTAGTAGTAGTAGTAGTAGTAGTAGTAGTAGTAGTAGTAGTAGTAGTTTTATGTTTATTTTTACTATCATTATGATTTGTTATTATTACTGTTATTTAAACTATTATTATTGTTATTCTTATTTATTATCCATTCATTGTTAGTTAGCATTATTATCCTTATTATTATCCCGGGGGGCAAAAGCTACGATGGCTTTCCAGAAGGAGAGTCTTCCAAAAGTAAGTTGCACACCTCCATTGGGAGGCTTCAACCTAAGCAACCGAGCTTCTGCGGAAGCTTTGATTGAAGTGTAGAGGATTGCCGATGTCTCTGTTTGGCGGCGATCTTTCACGATCTTGTTGTCAGGGCGACACCAGGCCGAGTGAATCTTCATGGCATTGGACCGCTTGCAAGCTAGCCACTCTACAAGCATGCAGACCAACGCAAGTACGAAAGTGATTCAGACACCCGGATGGCCCTCTTGTAGCAGACTCTTGCTTACACATCCAGGCTTGCATTTGTGCCGCTCACTGGATGTTAGGAGTGGTCAGTGAGAGATCTTGGTCCTTTTGATCAGGCGACTTGTGAACCCAATGTTTATAACCCTTGTTGGAGGAACTCCATGACAACATTCCACCTTGTCACAGATCCTTAAAACATGACGGGGGGAGCTGGGGATGGCGGGCCGCATTGCTCTCAGAGAAAGCCTGTCTCAAGCCAAGAAATTGACCCTAAAGTTCCAAGGAAGTATGGCAACAAAGCTAGAAGGGCAGTCTTTGCTGAAAAACAACATGTTCCAAAGCCCTAATCAGGGGACCACAGGTTTTAGTCCATGTTTACATTTACCAGGGCAATCGATTTTGGGTATCTATGTTTGACCGAGGTCAACCATATAGGCCTCTTCTTTGCGGGTACCCTTTCTGGGGTTGGTTTAAGATTACAAGGGAAACCGAAAGAAACCGCCCATTTTTCGGGTGTGCGATTCCAAAAGAAGTCGAGCCACTCCACTATGGTGCCCGCACAGGTCCCCGTTTCATTTTGTTTCATTTGCGGACAAGAGGTTCTAGCCGAAACACTCCCCAAAAGAAGACGAGCCTCCCATACCTAGGGTTCAACCTCCAGGGTTGACCCAATTTGGATGACAATCCTCAGGAGAACAACGGTGGTTCTATAAACCCTGAACCCCAGGGTAGTATCAATTTCCACGCAGATCCGCGCGAAGGAACGTGGCAGCAATGATCACCCAGGTCTCCAAACAGCCGTGTTACCTTGTTTTTGAAGTGGCCTGAGAGCAGCAACAAACGCTGGGCCGGCTCAAACAGACAATCGCGGAAGAAAAAGGACGCCCACTTCCCTGATGGTCATCCCGTGTCTATGGCACCTTTTTGATCAACCCCTACAAAACCTCAAATTGTTTGAGGGTCTTGGGGGTTCCACGCCCTCATATTTTTTCGGGTCTTCCGAACGGGGTCCAAACGAACAACCACCAGTCGCCCCGAAGCCCCAAACACCCGCTCGCTTTTCGCTTGGGCCGAGGCTGCCGCCAGGCGCTGGAGGCGGCCAAAGGGTTGGCGGCCAGCATCTACCAGGTGGCGCAAATCGACGGCACCGCCGCTCGCGCAGAGCGAGTGGAGCGAGCGGAGCGAGCGGAGGGAAAGCGGGTGGATTGGGGGGGCGCCCCCCGTCCCGATTTTTTTGTGTGTGGGGGAAATGGCTTCGGTGTCTTTTTGTCGGTTTGATAAACCACCGAAAGTGGGTGAGGTGGGGGGGCAGCCTCAAAACAGAGGTCCTGTTTAGGTTGGACCCCCCAGAATGGATTCGGTTTGGTTCCCTTGTAAACAGCCCAAAATGGGGGGGGAACCTGAAAACGGACACACCCTGTTCACTTCACCAGATGTTTCGTTGGCAAGTTTTGTCAGCTGTTCTTTTCACAGAACTTGACGAGTTCGATAAGCTAGCTGCGAAAGCTGGGGGCAGTCGTTCCAATTGGCCGCGGATGCGCATGAGCCCACGTTGAGAGTTCAGGCCTCGAGTGGTTGTGACTTCTTGCCACACTCGACATTGAGCCAGATCAGCCTTCGCCCCAGAGTGATGTAGATAACTTGGTGGCTCCCAGCCATCCCCTTAGCTGTTTAGCTGTTTCTAAAAGTTTAACTTTTGGCGAGGGATCTGAGGGCAGCGCAGATAAGGAAATCAGCGTGAATCTTCCAAACGACGCGAGTGCGCGTGACTTGTACCTGGCGGTGGCAGCTCAGCGGGGCTTGCCCGTCTACCAGTTGAAGCTTGTTGTGACTAATTTGGACTTGGCACACCTTGTAATTTGTTTAGGCACCCCTTTGATACTGTGGATGGAGGAAATCCAATTCGCACCACCTAAGAAACCCTGGAATGATGATTTCCCTGTAAAATGCCAACGAACAACAGTTTTTTCCCCATGGTTTCAAAGTGGTGCATCGAAGGAGTCCGTCCATCAGTACGTGCCTATCCAGTTTCTGGGGTGTTTTCTTCATGCGCGAGCTTCAGGTGAAGGGGCACAAGGCGCCCCTGCCCTCCAACGACGTGAAGGTGGCCGACGCCGTGGCGGGGGAGAGGGATCTGCTGCTGGTGGTGAGCGACGGCATTTCCCTGGGCTGGGGTCTCACGGAGGACCGCTGCGCGTTGGAACACAGCGCCTTTCAGCACTACTCCGTGCCCGCCTTCGGGCTCTGTGCCTTGGATGTTTCAAGGCCAAGAAAGTCCCAGGTTGGGGGACCCGGTTTACGTACCCATAGGCATTGTGGATAGCTTGGCTGTAGAGTGTCGCTCATTTTTTCAGTACTTGGGCTGGATGGGGTTCGTGGGGGGGATCAAAGGACGCTACATGTGGGCTGAAAAAGAACCCTGCGCCTTTTCGGTATGTAAGGGGCCGTCCCTTATTTCGCAGGCCAAAACCATTGTAAACCCAAAAATCAACGATCATGAAGACACACATCAGGGCCAAGTTGTTGTCGCAAACCAAGATTGCGGAATCATAAATTTGCAGTTCCGAAACCGACACCCAAACCGATACCCAACCGATACCCAACTCATTGGCCGCCATGCCGAATCCAACCAGCTGCCCTGCAGCCTTCTCTGGAGCTGCCAAAATGTACTTTGTGCACTACATGTGTACTGAAAAGTTGCGACTTCCGCTGTGGAGCTGCCAAAATGTACTTCGTACACTACACCATACTACACTTACTTGCACTGAAAAGCTGCGACTTTCGAGCCGGAACTGCCAAAGTGTGCTGCGCATACTACTTAAAAGTTGCGACTTTCCAGCTGGAGCTGGCTTTCCAGCTGGAGCTGGGAGGTGGCAGAGTGTACTTCGCATACTACACTTGTACGGAAAGGTCGCGACTTTCGAGCTAGAGCTGCCAAATCGCTGCAAGCCGATGCAGAGGAAAAAAGTCCGATACTGACCGATACTAAAGCATAAGGATACAAGGGTTGTCCACGGGGTTGTTTTTTCAACCCATGTGAGCAGCCGAGGGCACGTCGCCTTTCGGTGTGTGTCACCTTGGCCCGAAAAGGTATTTACCCAACGTCTCTAAACACAGAAGACGGGTGGGTGTTTAACAGGTTTCTGAGTATGTTCATGAATTGGGCAACCGAGAAGTCCATTGTTAGGGGAGGTATGCCAATTTGCTCGTTCAAAGTTTCTACAGGGCGGCTTGCTGACCACTTGAAACACAATCAAAACCCAATACCCGGATCCAGTCGGCATGCTATTGGTGCCGCCCTAGTTCTTTTCATTAGGCCACCTTGCCTAAGGTCCTGGGAGGAAGATGCTGGAGCTTTGCCAAGGCAAGATGCTAAGAGGCGAGCTCGCGCCGCTTTCCTTTCGCTCCAAAGCGCATGTCCACCTTAGACCTAAGTCCCCATCTAGATGTCCAAGGGATCCCAGCTAACAATCGCGCTTAAATGGCACTGGCCATTGATATAATATATATATATATATATATGTCGTGCCAACATGTTTTTTATAGCTTCGAAGGACACCGCAAATTAAGGCCATCTGAAGCCTCAAAACACCACAGGCTGATTCTTGAGCCTTGGATTGCCGAAGAGCTTCCTGGAAGCTTACATTCACAAGTGAGCTATGGAAACGGTGAGATATACATCGAGGATTCTGCGTCGCTTTTTCGCGAGGTGTAGACAGTCTTGTGCGTCCCTTCAGCGGGCTTCTCTTGAGAAATGTGCAAAACTCGAGTTGCTGATGCTTCAAAAGGGGGGAGAAGCACAAGAAAGGCCACTTCGGCGCTGCTTTGCGCCTTGGTCCTGGTTTGGACTCCGGGTTTTCACTCCGCAGGTCTGGACAAAGAGTCTGCCTTTGACGACCCCCTGGGCATCCAGAATCCCTATGGTGTCATCTTCAACCGGAGTGCTGAGGCGCCAGTGGGCCTCAGTGAAGTCTTCTTGGACGTAACTCACGCATTTGTTTTGCTTGCGGGACTTGCCATGGCCATTTCTTTGGTGCATTTTGCTTGGACGTTAGGACTTTAACTCTTTGCCAACTAATGGGTTGTCCTTTAAACCACTAAAAGTTAAACTTTTAGCAGGGGAGCAGATTTCGCAACCGAGATTTGTTCCACCCGATGGTTTTGCCAGTGGTCCAGTGTCGCGGGTCAGCCGACCCCGCAGGTGGGAAGTTCTGCCGAGCCTTTGTTCGGAAGAGTGCAAGCCCCAGAGAGCGAAGCGGCCTTTGGCCAGTGTTGCTTTCGATTTTCTCGTTGACCCTCCAACAACAACCTATATATATATACAATATATATATATATTATATATATATAATATACTCCAAAGGCCAGGCTGGCCTTTTTTGGGTACGGATTCGCCGAGTGTTCGCAGCCTGCTTAGAAAGACTGCAACAGACAAGCCTAAAAAGGCGTAGCGGGTGTGCTTTTGAGGCCTTTTCTCCGGAACCCGGGACTTCCCCCCCTGGACGTTGTTCTTGTGGTCGCTTCAAAACGACCTCAACGGGGTTTTTCATGGCCGGATCCCAGGTGCTGATTCGCATCTTGGTGCACCGCCGTGTCTCGGCGTTGGGTATCGGCCTGGGCACTGCAGAGGTGGACGTCAGCAAGGACAGGAAAACATGGTGGCTCGTTGGGTTCGATGGCACCCCCCTTTTCGGTGAGTTTAAAGGGACCCAAAGAAAGACCGTCATTTTGGGACTAAACAAGACACACGCATTTGAGGCATGAGGTTCTTCCGTTTGTGCTTCAGAATATACTTGTTTATTCCCCCTTGTTGGCTTACAGCGTGAATCTACCACTGCAAATCTGTAGCACATGGGGTTTGGCCAGATGTTGCCTAACAAAGTTGGCTTTAACCCCCCAGAACTTAGAACTGGTTCATCATTTGGCATGGTTCCTCAAACGATGGTTGAACAGATACACCCAAACTTAGGGTTGAACATGAAGGAGAACTTTCAGGTTTGGGTTCCTTTCAAAATCCCACTTTTGGGTCTGAAAAAGACATGCTTCCCTAACATACCCTCGTGTTGTTTCCCTGTGAAGCCATAGTGACGAAACTAGGCCCCAAGCATTTCAATTCCTGGGTGCTCTTGGGAACAGGATGAGCTCCCTGAGTGAAGAGGAATGGAGGCTTGCTAATATTCCCTCCAAGTCGTGGCTTTTTTCATGACGCGAGGATCCAGAACACGACGCCGGCTTCTTCGGCATGTACCATGGGGGCCACAGTGCAAATTGCTGCTCAGTTGGGCGACCTAAGGAGGGGCTTGGGAAATCTGATTGGCCTTCCAAATTAACCTCTCGAACTTCTCACTCCCTGAGTTCATGGACTTTAAGCTGTTTGGGAAGACTGGTGGCAAACAACAGGTTTGGACTGTTTTGGGCCAGTCTCCTCTGGAATTGAGAGTTGTCCCTTGGATGGTTGCTTTTTGTGGCTGGTCGATTCGATCTTTGCGAACAAGTAAGGCTGCGCGGGCGGGTCCAGGTATTTCAGGGCTCGCAAGCAAAGGGAGTGGCAACAGCAGATGCTGGCCATTTTGGTAGATGCCGAGCAGAATACCATGCAGTGTTTTGAGGACCTTCAGCCATTTGGGCCCTTGAGAGACCTTCCTCCCAAGCCCTTATGGCCTGTTGTGATCCTTTGGAGTCCAGAAGACTCGGTCAGTATCTCGATCACCTCGATTTAAGCGTTGCAAACTGCGCGCTGGTTTTAGCTCTGTGTCAAACAGGGACCCCCCTGCGAATGGTGGGTGTCATGTGTGTCAGGTGAGGTCCCCCTCGAAAGAGTCCCAGTTTCGACACACCTTGTAGTCGCTTGTAGCCGTACCAAATTATTCTCTGCAGCTCCGGCAGTCGTCCAAGACGACTGCTGCGCAATTGTTGGAAGTGATTGCCTTCCATGCTGAGATCGTGGGCAAAAAAATGTGGCACCTTTGATAGAGGACTTCTGCATGAAAGTTGCGCTTCTTATGCCGCATTTCAGTTGAGCAGTGGTTTTCAGTCATGAAATTGTTTCTGCGAAAAGGGAATCGAATGCAACGGAGTCTGAACCGGCAAAACAGCCACACGTACGGATCGTTTGCAAGAGCCTGAGCTTGGCCGTGGATACAGCTTTCAGACAGACCATTAAAATACGGTCAAGAAGGGACCGATTGAGGAGCAACCGATTGTCCGAGACCGACGTTAGTCACTTCAGCAAGGGTTCGGTGCCCTATTTTGACATGAGCAAACATGTGAGGCAGGAAACGGATCTTTATAGCGGCAGAGTTACATTGAGGCGAGCATGATCAGGATACGTTCTTCACATAGGTTGCAACACCAGTTGCAGACTGCACTTTAGCGATGGCTGCAGCAGCTGATTCGGCTACTCCAGCCAAGGCCGCGACGACTGAGTCAACTTACCAGATCTCCCTGGCTGATGGCAGCGCAGCTCAGATTCGAATCGATCTATTTGACCTTTGTGGTGGAACGACGTAGATTTGAACAACCGACGGGTGGGCTGCGATATTTTTGTTGCCGCATCTCAAGACGCTGTGAAACCGAAAAAGTCGCTGCTGCCTGTTGACAGGCAGTAAGTTGCTTGCAGAGCAGGGTTCTTGTGCAAGCACACGGCGGATTTACTCTATTTCTTTCTTTTGTCGTCATTTCCTGCTTTATCTTGTTTCCTCTTAATAGAGTCTTGTTTTACTTTCATCTTGCCTCATCTTGTTTTTTTTGCTAACTCGTGCCTTCTGTGACTGTTGTTTGTGTCAACTCTTCCTTCTGCATGCTCTCTCTTGGTCCTTCTTGCTTCCTCGTGTTTTCTCTTGGTTATGTTGCCGTCTTTTGTTTGACCCAGGCTGGTGAGTCACTCGCGCATCAGCCGAGGAGCTCTCGGTGACTCTTCCCGCAGACGCGAGCGCGCGGGAGCTGTACCTGGCAGTGGCCGCGGCAAAAGCGATGCCGATGCACCGGCTGAAGCTGGTCGCAACTCAGCCAGATATGGCGCCTTCGGTTGCTTTCCTTTAGGCGCTTGTCAGGTGTCCGGTGCGTCTTTTGTTTTTCTTCAACCAGCCCCTTCTTGAACAAGTCCCTACTTTGACACATCCTCATGGACATGTGCCGCGAGCGATACACCTTGCTGCTGCTGGATGGTCAGCAACATCCTAGCAAGTAATTTGAACAGCCAGGATAGGGAATCCGTTATAAGGGAGTGATGAACATGATGTGCGTTCAGTGGCCACCGCACACAAGTCTCGCCTTGAGTCTTTCTGCGTTGACATGTTCATGGAGTTTTAAGCTTCTCAACTTCTCAACCACTCGCGAATCATTGGTTTTTGGTTTGATGGCGGTTGGTCTGCAATCCGCTGCAGTACAGTGCTCCTTTGCAGAGCGCCCAGGTGAAGGGCCACCCTGCTCCCCTGCCTTTATCTCAGGACGTGAAGGTGGCAGAGGCAGGATTGAGCAAAAATGATTCACAAAATAAGAGCCAGTTCCCCGTGCAAAAGGCAGCTAGGTTTTTTCCACGGACGAAGGTCCACGTGTAACTTGTATTTTTGCGGCAACAAACCCTCCTGCTTGTGTTTTGCTTGGCAGCTTCTGTTCGAATTGATGTCGGCCCGTTTGAACTGTCCAGTTGAGGCCGCCGGCGGCGAGCGCGATTTTCTGTTGGTGCTGACCAAAGGTGTCACCTTAGGGCGGGGTCTGCCAGACAAAGGATACTCATTGGAAGATGTCTCCTTTGAGCACTACTCTGTGGATTGCTACGCCTCGGGCGCCTCGGGATTTTGTGGGGTTGGTCGTGTGTCTTGGGGGCTGAGGGGTACCCTGTTTGGGCTTATCGCTTGTGAGGGAAGTACCTGGATAAATCTCCCATGTTTGGGATTCCCCCCTTGGAAAAAGACAAGCCACATTTTTCCGGCTGTGTCCAAAATGGGGTACCCGCTTTTCCAGGGTGCCCTTCATTTAGGAAACATCATGCGAAAAAAGTCGAAAGTGGGCCAAATCCGACCGTTGGAATCCAACAGTGAATCCTGTTGATGCATGGCGTATTGTGGCGTAGGCACGATGTTTGGATCAGTCAGAGCGGCAAGTGGCTCTCACCTATCTGTTTTTGTTCATTGAATGTGACATGATTGTGTTTGTGGCCTACACAACCAAGCGATTCATTTTATGCCAGTCTGCCAGCACTGGTACGATGCGGAAGTTGTTTTCCATCCAAAACCTGGGTTCCTTTACGCTCAGCCCAGGTCCGGACGAAAGCAGTGGCGAAACTTTGGAGCTTTGCGAAGGCAAGAAGTTTACTGTTGCAGCGACCTCAACCCGCGGTGCGTACACGGGCCTGGTGTTCGACCAGTGTCCTTTTCAGGCGGGTGTTGCAAATTGCAAAGGAAGAGTCTGCGTCAGTTGGCCCTCTGCCAGTACACGGGAACGACCGATGAGCTTTAGTCTTTTGCTATCGAAACCGCCTAGCCTTACTCCGACCCTCATCCGGGGAACTTCAATTTGAGCCACCAAACTCAAGGTCGTATCCTACATGCCTTGCGTTTCAACAGTTCTTGCACGGATTGTCAGGTCACGACATAGGAGACATGTTTGTTGGGAGACAGGGCCCTGTTGAACAAATTCAAAGTACTTTTGCAAATCGGCACGGCTGGGGCATGTAAGATGGTATTTACATGGAAATCATCTTTCATCATTCCAGGGTTTCTTAGATGGTGCAGGATTTCACCCATCCACAGTATGTGGAAGTGCGATCAAAGTGAATCCGGATTCAGCAGGACCAGGAGCTGGAGCCCTTGGTCGGCAAGGTGCTGATCCGGGTCCTTCTGCATCACCACGCCTGGGCCTTCGGGGTTGGCGTGCGCCTCGGCTAAGATCAGACCCGGACGAGTCCGGGTTCCGCCGAGAAGGAATTCGATAGCTTGCGCAGGACAAATCATGTCGGTCTGTGAGCAGCATCCCTCCGATTTGTCAGAACCCGTTTAGGGTCAATCAGAAATCAAAGTTACGGAACCTCTTGCTTGGATGCATCGGGGCAAATTTCTCAGCACCTCTGAATGTGGTCAAAACAAGGACCTGAAGCCTGCCTATTGGTGAGCAACTCTAGTTCAAGAGGCTGCAATTATTTCAGATGCATTCAAAATTCACCTCTTCCCCGTTGCTCAGGAGCACCCGGGGCCCACGGGGTCCTGTCAAAGACCCGGAGCACAACGCTTCCTTTGCAGGGCTCTACCATGGGGGCAACTCTATCAACTGCTGTGCCTGGGGGAGGAGACGGGTCTGAACTGAAGCGACCATTCTGCAGGGCAGTTTCTGTTTCGTTCCTGGATATCTTGCCTCAAAACAGGCAACCCCCCCTCCCCCCTCAAGAAAGAAGCAAAAAGACAGTCATGCTTTCCCGAATGGTCCATCGGATGGTCTGAAAAAGGTCGGAAGGTTGCAAATTCTTGTGTTGGCCTGCAAGTGGTAGTTGAACGAATCAGCCCGGAATGCCACATATCGTATCAACCATGCCAGGACCCTGGCCACCAAGGAAATATCAACTGTGCAAACCACATAACAACAACCCATCTACACATTATCTTGCGAAAAAGTATCAATGTAGTGAGCGTCCAACACCTCCGTGCACATATGTTTAGTAAGAGTCGTGTCATGTCGACCTTTCCGTCAGCAAAACCGGTAAGGCGGCATATGCTAACGGCAGAGGCAAAACCTCCGCAAAACACCTCCACATGTGTCGCGTATGCAAAATCTCCGCGCGGGTACGGATGCGTAAGCTGGTGGCGTAAGCTAAATGATACGACGTAGCAAACCATGACACCTTTGAGTTGAAGTGTAGCCATCCAGGCCGTGCGCTGGTTCTTGTGGATCTGAACCCTTGATTGCCCAAAGTTGGAGCGCCCATCCCAGCACCACTTCACGGAGGAATGATTTCTCTCCAGAACTACCCTGAACTGAGACCTTATCAGGTGCGCATCCTAGGCTGTTCCGAGCCTTAGGGATGGATTCCCTGCGGACACGTGCTGGAAGAGTCAATGATTGTCATTCCTTGTTGATGCGTTTGTTAGGGGCAATCAGATTTGGAAGGTCAGTTCTCGGACCAGCAGCATGTGGTACCGGTTTGATGGGTTGTTTGACGGGGCCGTACTTGGCTTGAATGGATGTACCACCGTCTCTCCCCAGCAATCCTGGCCCCCAGAAATCACAGCTCGTCCAACCCGTCTGCTTTGGTTTCCCAGGCAAGTCTCACGACGGGTATAAAAAAAAAAGCAAAACACATCGCTCGCCTAATTCGAACCCGAGGAGATACCACTGGGGCCGGGGCGACTGGGAAGCGGACCAGAAGCTGGCGATGGTGGTGGATCTCGAGGCCCGCGAGCTGCAGTGCTTCGAGGGCAGGACCGAAAACCCAACCGGATGCCTCAAACGCTGCGACCTCTGACCTGCGACCTCTGACCTTCAAGGATTCCTTAGGCCCTCATGGTTGGTGATGTGTCTGATTCCCCCCACATTTTTGGCATGGGAGTTTGGAAGCATGTTCCTGGGGTTTGAGCAAGGTAAAGATGATTTTGTGCGTAGACAAGCATCAATCATTGTGGGTTTCCTGAAGCAGGCGGCTGCAGAGAGCAGTTGGTGTCATCCTGTGATTTGCAGTGCATTATGGCACGCTCCCAACTGGGCCTGATCAAGGGCAAGCGCACACATTGGGTGTAGGCCTGCACATATGCGCAAGCGCTGCCCCAATGTGGTGCCACATTAGCATGTTTGGTCAGCCACCGAAGCACACTTGGGTAGATGTCTTTTTATCACAGTGACCCAGCAAGGGAAAACGCACGCGCGCGACGAAGTGTGCGGAACAGGTGCAACTGAGTGGGTGACCTGTGTTAACTTAGCGCACGCGTTGGTGCGGAAGTGACTGGCGTGGCTAGTATGGATGCCCTTTCTTTCTTCTTGGGTCAAGCAAAAGGTGACTAGTTAAAAGTGCAAAATCAACCACTCAGCTGGGAGGGTGTAACGTCTGATTTAGACACACAGCTAGGCATCACAAAGACCAAGTGACTAGTTGATTAGCCAGATGTGTGCTTTGTTGGTGTAAAAGAAAGCACGCAAGCAGACCAACCATCAACCAAAACAGGGCCACTGCTGCTTTCCAATCGGTCCGCGGCTCCAACACAGGGACTGGTTTGCTTTGGCGGATCTGTCGGTTTTGGGGCCAGCCACTCCCAGGAGGTCATAACATGATGTCATAGAACGCTCGGTAACAACTTCCGGTAGTCTATGGTCAAATTGCGCGATCACGTTTTTTTCGCTTGGACTATTAATATTTCTTCAGCTCATCTCCGTCCCAAGGCTCCAAGGGCCGCCAGTGAATTGATTGGTTTGAGGCCAAACCAAGCACCCATGGCTCTCGGTGGTACGGCAGGATGCCCTTCGGGCCGGCCTGTCCGCTGGATGGCCAAGAGCTGTGGCCAGCCTTGGCCTTCTCCTCACGAGGGGGCGCAGTGAGTCTCTCTGTGACTGCCATGGCAGCTGACGTCATGACCAGACAAGCTCAGACAGGAGGGGTGTCAGAAGCGCCAGAACAAACTCAGACAAAAACTCAAAGCATATGCAGCCCAGCAACCCAACTGCAATCACAGACTCAAAAAAACACAAGAACAACACGAGGGACGACTCAGGAACAGCACAAAAACAACTCAGCCTTCAACCCAGCAAAACTCAGAAAAATCAGCCCCCTCGAGTTTGAGGCTGAGTCTGGAGCTGAGTTTGTCGTGGGTTTGTTGAGTCTTTCCGAGTTTGCTTGAATTGATCCTGAGTTTTTCTGAGTTTTTCTGAGTTTTTGTTAGAGTGTGGGGACAAACTGCAGACTGCCTCACTAACCAACCACCTCAGAAAACAGACCCAGCCTCAAACTCAAGTGGGGGCGTCGAGTTCAAGCCGAGTTTGTTCTGACTTTTCCTGAGTCTTCCCAGATTGGGAGCTTTCCAGATTGAGTTTTTGTGAGTTCTTTTGAGTTTTCGCAAACTCCTGGATTTGTGGCCTGTGTGTGTGTGTGTGCGATCAGGTCATAAAGCCGACGTTGCTGATTCGACTACGGCTGTTCGTGCGGCTGATGCTTCGAAGCCGACTGAGTCAACTGTCTACCAGATCTCCCTTTTTGACGGCAGCGCAGCTCAGATCGGACTTGATATTTTACCTTTGCGGCGGCACGCGTGCACCTAAGCCGAAGAATGCTGCCTGTTGGCAGGCAGTATGTTGCTTGTATAACAGGTTGCGCACGGCTGATTTACAGCAGAGCTTGCCTAAATGTGTTGTTTAACGTTTGAGTGGATGCAGCTGCTTCGCACTGCTGCTTCTTGCTTCCTTTTTCTTTGTTTTGCTTCCTCGTCTCTTGCTCTCTCTTGCGTCCTTTTGATTTCTCTTGTTCCTCCTGTTTTGCCTAGGCTTTGCTTTCAGCTGCATTTTGGGGTGGATGCTGGAAATGCCGGGGATGCTGTCTTCTTTGTCATGCGCGCTTGCAGCGCGCGCGCGCGCGACAAAACGTGTCAGCCATATAGCCCACGGGTAGGGTTCGCTCTTTGCGCTCAAAGACACACGGCGCAGCTGGATGCTCTTCTTGCTTCCTCCTGCTGACTCTTGCCTGCTGTTGCTGTTGGTTGTGCCTTCTTGGTCCTTCTTGCTTCCTTGGGTTATTTTGGCGTCTTTTGTTTGGCCCAGGCTGGTGAGTCACCCCCCATCGGAAGCCGAGGAGCTCTCGGTGACTCTTCCCGCGGACGCGAGCACGCGGGAGCTGTACCTGGCAGTGGCCGCGGCAAAAGCGATGCCGATGCACCGGCTGAAGCTGGTCGCAACTCAGCCGGATATGGCGCCTTCGGTTGCTTCCTTTAGGCGCCTGTCAGGTTTCCTCTGTTGCTCAGCCCGCCCCTTTTTCAACACGCCCGTAGATTAACACACCCCAACGGACATGTACCGCGGCAGACGCACCTCGCTGCTGCTGAGGATAAGGAATTCAGGATCCAGGATAAGGGAGTATTGAACATGGATGCGCATTCCATGTAGGAGCTTTGGCAACCGCGCAGACGTCTCACCCTGAATATTTGGATGTTTGAAGTGCTCATGGATCTTTAAGGTTCTAACACTCGCGAATCATTGGTTTTTGATTGGATGACGGTTAGTTTGCACTCCGCGGCAGTACAGTGCTCCTTTGCAGAGCGCCCAAGGTGAAGGGGCACCCTGCTCCCTTGCCTTTATCTCAGGACGTGAAGGTGGCAGAGGCAGGATTGAGCAAGATTGATTCAGGAAATAAGAGCCAGGTCCGCGTGCAAAGGGCAGCTAGAGTCTTTGCACAAACATGGAAACGAGCAAAGGTCCGCTTGAAATGGACGGTTTTGCAGCAACAAAGCCTCCAGCTTGCTTGTACTTGGCGTCGGGTTGAATGGATTGAGGCCGCCGGCGGCGAGCGCGATTTTCTGTTGGTGCTGACCAAAGGTGTCACCTTGGGGCGGGGTCTGCCAGACGAAGGATACTTATTGGAAGATGTCTCTTTCGAGCACTACTCTGTGGCCTGCTACGCCTCGAGCGCCTCAGGTTTTTGTGGCGTTGGTCGTGTGTTTGGGGGGCTGAGGGGTACCCTGTTTGGGCGTATGGCTTGTGAGGGAAGTATCTGGACAAATCTCCCATGTTTGGGATTCCCCTTGGAAAAAGACAAGCCACATTTTTCCGGCAGTGTCCAAAATGGGGTACCCTCTTTTCCAGGGTGCCCTTCTTTAGGAAACACCATGCGGAGAAAAACATAAGAAAAAAAGTCGAATGTGGTGACGCAGGTGTATTGTGGCGTAGGCATGATGGTTGGATCAGTCAGAGCGGCAAGTGGCTCTCATTTGTCTGTTTTTTAGTTCGTTGAATTGTTGTGGTGTTTGCGGAAAGTGTGTGACATGATTGTGTTTGTGGTAGGCCAAAACCAAACGTTTCATTTTATGTCAGTCTGCCAATAACCGAATGATTCATTGTATGCCCAGTCTGCCAGCACTATCCAACAATCAGGTTCCCTTTACGCCCAGCCCAGGTCCGGGCGAAAGCAGCGGCGAAACTTTGGAGCTTTGCGAAGGCAAGAGGTTTACTGTTGCTGCGACCTCAACCCGCGGTTCGTACATGGGCCTGGTGTTCGACCAGTGTCCTTTTGAGGCGGGTGTTGCATATTGCAAAGGAAGAGTCTGCATGGCCTTGCTGCCGGTGCACTGGAACGACTGATGAGCTGAGCTTTAGTATGTTGCTATTGAAACCGCCTTACTCCGACCATCATCAAAAGAACTTCAAGTTGAGCTACCAAACTCAACGTCATATCTTACATGCCTTGCGTTTCAACAGTTCTTGCACAGATTGTCAGATCACGCCATAGGAGACATGTTTGTTGGGAGACAGGGCCCTGTTGAACAAATTCAATGTACGTTGGCAAATCGGCACGTTTAGGGCATGTAAGATGGTATTTACATGGAAATCATCTTTCATCATTCCAGGGTTTCTTAGGTGGTGCAGGATTTCACCCATCCACAGTATGTGGAAGTGCGATCAAAGTGAATCTAGCAGGACCGGGAGCTGGAGCCCTTGGTCGGCAAGGTGCTGATCCGGGTCCTTCTGCATCACCACGCCTGGGCCTTCGGGGTTGGCGTGCGCCTCGGCTCAGATCAGACCCGGACGAGTCCGGGTTCCACCAAAAAGGAATTCGATAGCTTGCGCAAAATCCTGTCTGTCTGTGAGCAGCATCCTGGCGATTTGTCAGAACCCGTTTAGGGTCAATCAGAGAAGTGCCTTTCGGTGGGGCGTGAAGTATTTCCCCAAACAGCGAAGCATTGGGGTTCGAACTTGAGGTTTAAAGAATTCGTGTTTTCCACGTGTCTTTCAGTCTTTCTTTTTCGATCAGATGCCCGACGCTGTGACGCCGGCTCCGGGCTCGTGTCTTCCATTTGTCTCTTCTTCCAGTCTCTCCGGGGCTTACCTTGCTTGCTGGGCACGCCAGTTGGCTTTTGTCCTGCCCTTAACAGGAAAATTGAGGGGTCTTGGGGGCAAACCAACTGAACCCGCTTCTTCTTTGCAAGCGTAGGGTCTGACCCTTGCTTGCTTGGCAAGGTTGCAAGGCGCCGCCGTCACCCTGTGTTGCTTTTTTGTTGTTTGAGGTCGAGGCTGGTGTAATTTGAGAGGTCGAAGTATATGGGGCTGAGACGCCAGGCCTCTTAATCGGAAATGGATGGAGTCCTTGGTGGAAAACGGGCCAAAGCTACGCAACCTTTTGTTTGGTCAGTTGGGCAAATTTCTCAGCACCTCTCAAGTCAGAAGGGCACCCCTGGAGCCTGGCCATTGGCGAGCGATCTCAGCTCAAGAGGCTGCGTTCATTTCGCCTCTTTGCTCAGGAGCACCCGGGGCCCACGGGGTCCGGTCAAAGACCCGGAGCACAACGCTTCCTTTGCAGGGCTCTACCATGGGGGCAGCTCTACCAACTGCTGTGCTTGGGGGAGGAGACTGAACTGAACCGGCCATTCTGCAGCTTGGTTTCTGTCTCGTTCCTGGATATCTTGCCTCAACACAGGCAGTGCCCCCCAAAAAGACAGTTGTCATGGTTTCTCGAATGGTCCATCGGATGGTCTGAAAAAGGTCAGAGTCAATCTGTTGGCCAAGCCGTGATTAAAAAAACCATCAGTCCGGCCAAATATCAGGCCCGCCCAGACCCTGGTCCACATGGGAGAAAATTGGCGTACGAGAATCTGCCAAACTGAACCTATGGGCCATCTCAGCGGCAGTGTATGGACGTTAATTATAGTCTATCTCGACTTGCTCTTGGGAATATCAAGCCATGCCCAAGTTGAAGTGTAGCAATCCAGTGCACTGCTGGGGGGTTTGAACCCTCTGTCTGAAGTTCATAGCGCCCATCCCACCGCTTCGTGGAGGAAGGTGTTTTTTTCTCCAGAATTACTCAACTGAGATCTTATCAAGCACGCATCCTAGGCTATCCTGAGCCTTAGGGTTGAATTGCCAGGGGGGAGCCAAATGGAATGTCACTTCTCGGACCAGCACGTGGTACCGGTTTGATGGGTTACTTGAGTGGAGCCCTTGCTTTGAAGTAGATCAATTGATTCCCTCCTAGCAAGATCTGGTCATTGGATCTCAGACTTGCTTGAAAGGTGGACACTTAGTCTAGATGTTGCAAATATGGTGTCCGTTGAGGCACGTCTTTTGTCACTTAGCGCAACATTGAAATGTCCAAGACTCTGCCCCCTTTCCCGTTGCTCCCAAAGCCAATGAGCGCTGCGCCCCAAATCCCCCACTCCGCTACAAAAAACCAAGTCGCTTACGCGAGGAGATACCACCGGGGCCGGGGCGGCTGGGAAGCGGACCAAAAGCTGGCGATGGTGGTGGATCTTGAGGCCCGCGAGCTGCAGTGCTTCGAGGGCAGGACCGAAAACCAACCGGAGGATGCCTCAAACGCTGCGACCTCTGACCTTCAAGGATTCCTTAGGCAGGCCCTCATGGTTGGTGATGTGTCTGATTCCCCCCACATTTTTGGCATGGGAGTTTGGAAGCATGTTCCTGGGGTTCGAGCAAGGTAAAGATGATTTTGTGCGTAGACAAGCATCAATCATTGTGGGTTTCCTGAAGCAGGCGGCTGCAGAGAGCAGTTGGTGTCATCCTGTGATTTGCAGCGGATTATGGCACGCTCCCAACTGGGCCTGATCAAGGGCAAGCGCACACATTGGGTGTAGGCCTGCACATATGCGCAAGCGCTGCCCCAATGTGGTGCGCACATTAGCATGTTTGGTCAGCCACCGAAGCACACTTGGGTAGATGTCCTTTTATCACAGTGACCCAGCAAGGGAAAACGCACGGAAAACGCGAAGCTGGAAAACGACTGAAACCAATTCGAAGCAGGAAAACGCGACCGGAGCGGAATGCCTAAGAAGCATTGCGACCTCTCACCTCCAAGCATTCGTTTCAGGGAGCTCTCTGGTTGGGTTTCTGATTCCACCAGATGTGATTGAAAGCGACTGTGGTATGTTCCAAGGGCCTCAAGGGCAAGCCCAAAGTGTTGTAAAGGCCTGCAAACATACGCGCAAGCACTGCAAAATACCCGATGCTCTTTGTGGCGTGCAAGGGTATTTGTTTCAGAAGGGATTGCTGGCAGTTCGACTTGGCCTAGGCCGGGAGGGTGTCACGTCTGATCCGGAGACACAGCCAGGCATCATACTCACCAAGTGGCCGTCCTGGCGCAGAAAATCCAGTTGTTTGCTTCCAGCCACGCTTCAAATTGCAGGCAATCAATCTGCTTAACGCTTTGTTTCCCACGCTCAGAATCATTGAAAGTTTCAGGTGCGGGTTTTGGAGGTATGGTACTTGTATGTCATTTAAGGGATATTCTAGATATACGTATATAAGTATACACAAACAGAAAGAAGCTTTGGTCGGTATCATTTTGCCTTCCCCTTTAAACCAAAGAGGTGGGTCCACCGTCTCGGGGATGCAGTATTTGCCTAATCCCAGCTTCTCCTTGAACCGAAGCTACTGCCACTCCCAGTGCTTCCAGCTGCAGTAAGCAACCAAAATGCATCATATCGCTTTCTCCTGCCTCTTTTGTTGAGCCGGTGCCGGTTGTGTGCCCTGAAGCCCCCACCCGCCCCCCCCCGGCCGAATCCGCCCTCCCCCCTGTGGTTGGGGGGTTGGTTGGCTTGGTATGGTTTCGTATTGCTTTAGTCTTGGTTTGGAATTGGTTCCTTCCATGTTCCTCACCCCCCCCCCCCGCCCCCCTGTGGTTGGGGATGGTTGGCCCCTGTGGTTGGGGATGGTTGGTTTGGTATCAGGTTGGTATCACTTGTTTGTTGGTTTGGCATTTCAGCCAACAGGCTGGGCTAGGGCAAGCGAGGTGGCAGGTGGTGTGGCTGGGAAGGGCACGGGGGGAGGAGCATACCTCGAAGGGAGGGAGGATGTGTGTGTGTGTGCGTATAGATATATATATATATACATACTGCCTCACAACCTTATATTGGCAGCATTGCCTCCATACCTTGACACCGTCTTCTCCCTGCAGGATACCCTTCGGGCCGGCCTGTCCACTGGATGGCAATTTTGTCCAAGAGCTGTGGCCGGCCTTGGCCTTC
Source organism: Effrenium voratum (assembly GCA_963377175.1). Classification (NCBI taxonomy): domain Eukaryota; class Dinophyceae; order Suessiales; family Symbiodiniaceae; genus Effrenium; species Effrenium voratum. Next base: position 1,225,828 of record CAUJNA010003805.1, read on the forward strand.
TCCTCACGAGGGGGCGCAGTGAGTCTCTCCGTGACTGGCGTTTGAGGCGGGATCCCCTCACCAGGCCTAGGAGACATCTCTCTCAAGAAGTAAAGGATGTTTGGATTGGAAATCAGAGGTTGATTGAACGGAAAAGCAAGAGTGAGCCTCTGACTTTGAGGGGAAGCGGTTCTACACTTCTGAGGGCGTCCCATGATTTCCCCAAATTGGGCATCAAAGGCAAGCGGCTGGAGGGTGATGGCCAACATTTGTTGCTTGAGACCATCCCAAGGATTTTGTCAAGTAGCAGTCGTAAGACAAAGGACACAGGCTGACAATGTCAAGAGCATCACGAGCATCACCGAACCTTACATGTGAAAGGTGTTCGTTGGAGGGTTCTTGAGGGGCTCCTTTGGTTTTATTGCACCCCGAGGTAGGAGCGTTCCCAAAGAAACTAATTACATGTGTTCTCCGGAGAAGATGGTTATCAACTTGGTAAGGGCCAGCGATAAGGAAGTGGTCACCATAAGCCCGTCACCCCCCCCCCCCTCCCCCCCACTCCCGCACCACATTGAGTTCCCATTTCAGATGTTTGACCTTTTTGCCTTCTCTTGCCGAAGGTGCCTTGGTTGGAGAGTTGGATGGCACCTTTGAGTTCAGGTAGGTGTCATCATCCTGAACCAGAAGATGACGGAAATGGACCGATTTGGCTGAATGACGACTGCAAGACGTCAGCCGCCTGGCTCACAGTTGCCTAGAAAAACCATGACCTCGACCCGAGTCGGGCCTTTCTTCGTCTCAACCCTAAAGATCTTCAGCAGGTTCTGCCTGACTGTACAAAGGCATTGTCCAATTGGTTTGCCAGTTCGTGGCCAGGCGATTGCAGAAACGTCCCTTGGACTCCTCTTTTTGTACATCAACCCAGTTGCCCAGTGGCCGTGTTTCCTGTTTTGGAAAGGGCTCCCGTTTAAAGTCAGCCAACCAAAGAAAGGATGCTCTTTTTTTCGTACGGCCACTGGGCATCTGAGTCAAAGAAAGCCAGGAAAGCAGGTGAATGGCCAACAAGGCAGTTGATGCATGCGCGACAAGACGCGATCAAGTACGACATATTACCTAAACAGGCGGTTTTTTTGCCGAGCTGTAATTACTGGGCTGTGCGCCACAGGGGAGACTTGGTCAATGTTAGTCCATTTTTGCAGTTGAAACTATCTCGTCCTCTTGGAACATGGCTACTGAGTCTTGTCGCAAGACTCAAGTGCAAGCGTCTCGAATTCCCATTGGGACTCTGCGTTGGGACGGGCTGTCGAGCCCGTGTGTCAAAACCTGTACATCTCATGATTCGCTTCAATGGGTCCTGTTAAGCTGAACGGACGAGCTCCCGTGTGGTTGTTTCCCAAAGCGGGCCGACTAAGTGGGTTTACATGTGTTCCCTTCCGAGGACAGACAAGGAGCCCCTGGTTGAAGGAAATCCCATAATATGATACACAGTAACAAGATCCACTCCAAGTGGACGCTGGGGGGTTGTGTGGGGAATGGTCGGAACCGCCTTTTAGCAACTGTGCCAAGGATGCATTGAAGAGGCCGCCTCTTGAAGAGGCCGCCTCTTGAAGAGGCCTCCTCTTGAAGAGGCCGCCTGAAGAGGCCATGAAAAGCGCGCAATGTTTTATCAACTCCTTAGCGCCATATTGACATAGATGACCCACACAAAGAGTTGGGAGCCATCGGCACGAGTCAGCAACTCAATGACAAAACTGCTAGGCACTCCGTTTGTCGTTTGCCCTGGTCAGAGCTAACCCGTGAGAACACCTAGCGCAGATCAGCGGTTGATTTGTGGAGTGCTTCGAGTGCCTAGTGACACCAGAGCTGCAGAACCACCTGGACCCAAGAGTCCCTGGTTTCTGATGATTTCCTGCAAATACCAACTAACAATGGGAGGATTTTGTCCATTTGCAGTATCAGTCACTGTAAGCTGGCTGCCGAGTCGGGATGCTCATCAGTCGCCTGAAAGCAAGCAAGATTGAGAGAGGGAGAGAGAGAGAGAGAGAGAAAGAGAGAGAGAGTCGGCCGTGCTTCAGCTTCCCGCTGCGAGTTGGACTGAAAGCCTAAGTGTAATTTCAGGATTGATTGATAAGCCCCTGATTCAGGTTGCAAACCCCTTGTAGCTTGCGTTAATTTATCTCCCAAAGCCATTTCCAATTGGTGGAAGCATCCTGGCGCATGGCGGAAGCGGCAGCACCTGGCGTGCCAGAGCAGGCGCATTTTTTGTTTTTTCCACCGACTGCCCCTTTCCAGGGTCTCAACTGAAATTGGCAAAACCTGAATAACGCTATGGCCATAATGTCCATGCAGCGGGCTGCACAAATGCGTGCGGGGGTGTTGCGGAAAGAAGATGACCACCTTGGTGGATGGGATGGGACACACGACGCTTGTGTCTTTGGAAACATGCGTGTGATGCCATGAATTCGACCTGCTTGTGGCTTCGGGGCAACCATTGCGGATTGCGGCCCTCACACGCTCGCGCTGGCGCATTGAGGCTCTGGCAGTTTTAGGCCTTTGTGCTGGAAGGGCCTGTTTGTGAACTCTTAGTAATTTGCCCAGATAGGTGTCCGTTTAGTTTATCTAGTCTGGTTGAGCATTGGCACTGGTTGAATCAATCGGCTTTTCCAAATATCCTGAGCCGGCCGTTCTCCCGAAACAAGAAACAATTTGACTCATTGATGTGTTAGACAATCTGGAAGAAAGGGAAAAACATGAGCGGCTTCATTTCACCCATGGCTTCCTGGCGCTTCGGAATATGTGATCCTGCGAGTGCGCTCAGCTCGAGTCCACTGAAGGTTCCTTTCCTGGTCTGAGGATCTGTCGGCCCCCAATGCAAAAGACCGACCAAAACGTGGATTCCTGGTCCGTTTTCACAAACCTTCTTTGGGGGCGTCTTGAACGACTTATGATCGACTGTTGCATTGCGGGAGACGCATTCCCTGCTTTGAGCTCCCTTCGGCATGCTCTATGCTTTGGACATTGGCTTGTGTCGTTGCTCACAATCATTTGTGAAAGAGCGTTTAAAACTTGGAAGCGGCAGCTTGTTTAGTAAGTGTGGAGCTGCATAGGACAAGAAATGATGACAAGCTTCGGCAACTGCCCCATACGGAGTGGATGCCTCCCGGTTTGTAGAGATCGTGGAGGGATTGTGGAGACGCCAATCGAAACGCTCAAGGTGAATGCACCCGGCTACTTGTTTCGGCATAGTGTTTGTTTAATGGCTCTTGTACAAAATTGGCAGGTTGTCAACAGCCAGGTTGGCCCTCCAGATTCCCTCAACTGAACCATAAGCAACATAGGAGGATCCCCCATCTCGGAAGCTGTTTAGGAGTTTTCAATCCGTATGGTCTCGAGCAGCGGAGGCAGCGGAGGTAGCGGCAGTGGAGGCAGAGCCAGCGGCACCGGCAGAGGCATCGCTTCTGTATCGCATTTCCCTGGTAGATGGGAAGGCGCCTGTATCTGCACAGCGGGAGGATCTACATTGTCTAGAACCCGGGTTTGTTTCTCTCAGAGAGGCTCTCCAAGTCCACTGCAAGATGTCTTTGGTTTGGAAGTTACTCTGTTTTCAAGGAGGCACCTACAATTGTCAGCTATTCCTTAATTGGCGGTTTGGATCAGGGTTTGGGATTTGAACCCCAGTTGCTTTCAACACAAAATGGGGAAGGTACCCCTCAAAATCGAAACCACCAAACCAAATCATCAACTAGAGGGAAGCTGGACAATCATTTGTGTCACTGCCGCTGCCGAGAGGGCCTTGAAGCCAGCAATCTTTCAGCTGGAGGGTTGCATGGTACCATGAGGTAAAACGGAAAGCAAACACAAAGCGCGCTCTTCTGCAGCGTTCCCTAGCTCTAGGCAACAAACAAATCGTGTTAAAGCCACCTGAAAGCAACTGACAAGATTGCCCGATTGCGTCGATTTCGAGAGTGGATAGGACTGGTCAATATCTAAATGTGTCCCTGTTCAAAACTGCGAGGATATGTTTGTGTGTCCCACAAAAAGCGAGTTACCTCAAAAAAAACTTATTCTGTACTCTTGCAAGGAGCTCACGGAAGGGGGTACCTACCTGGCTTGGGGTATCTGAGAATTCCCAGCGCCAGTGGTGCAGCTCAGGAGATCAGCTTAAGTCTCTCTGCTGACGCGAGCACGCGGGACTTGTACACAGCGGTGTCCGCAGCACAGGGCGTGCCTGTCTACCAACTGAAGCTGATTGTCAATGGGCATGCGACACCCTTGCCTTCAGCCGCATGAATCATACGGCAGCCCTTTTGTTATGCTGGCATTTAGCTTCTTGTTTTGAAGGGTCTCAAAAGCCGGCTTTCGATTTTCCGTTTGGCAATGGGTTCCATCTCCTCATCTCCCATGAGAAGGTGGCTCCGTTGCTTTCGAAAGGGCTCCGAAAGCAACGGGTCGAGGCAAAATCACACTAAATAGTCAGCTTCCCCCGAATTGGTGGTTTGGATTGGTGGTTTGGTGGTTGAGAGATGGAAAAAATGCAAGTAGGGGGAAGCTGAACTAGGGCTTCATGTATCTTGGGTGAAGACACAGAATGTTGCAGGGCCTTATCATTTCAGCGGGCGAGCAAACTTCGAAACCAAGTTAGGTTATGATTGTAGCAAAAAACCATCTCTGATACAAAATGCCTCATGCAAAATAAATACACATTGTTATTGAGCCCTCGTAAAAAATACATACCTAAATATAAAGCCCTCATTACTGGATCTCTCATAAGTGCCAATCTCTGAGGCTAATGCGAACCTTGCCGGCTTTTTCCCCATCGGTGCGTCGCGGGACATGCTGCTGGTGGTGACGAAGGGCAACCAATTGGGCGCCGCAAATTGCAGCTGTGACAGCGCATGCGTGGAGGAGACATCACCATCAGTTGCATCATGGGATGTGCAATATCTATATATATATATATGTATGTATGTATGTTCCTTGCTGAGAGGGGTGACATCATTACAAACAAATATTGACTAGCTTGCATACGGAATAAGTATATTATGCTTTATATATATATATACTCATGTTATTGAACCCCCTTGACCCACACGCGGATGAGGACACATCCTTTCAGCACCACTCCGTGGCCGCCTTCGGTCTCTGTGGCTCGCAGCATTTGCTCAGAGCCCGTCTCTTCTTCGACACGTCGGGCACCAAAAGCGGATGGGTGATTTGAGGGGAATTGGGGGGATGGGGGGAGGGGGCAGGGGGAGGGGGCAGGGGGAAGGGGGCAGGGGGAAGGGGGCAGAGGGGAGGGGGAGGGGGGAGGGGGAAGGGGGCAGGGGGAAGGGGGCAGGGGGAAGGGGGCAGGGGGAAGGGGGCAGGGGGAAGGGGGCAGGGGGAAGGGGGCAGGGGGAAGGGGGCAGAGGGGAGGGGGAAGGGGGGCTTATTTGAAGATATCCCGTTTCTGGTGGTTTTAAGGGCAAAAAAACGGTCCGAATTATGCCAGCCTCGGTATGTGTTCATATGTGTTCATTTATTTCCCAAATAAGTGCTTTCGTCAGTTTCTGCACTTTGTACTTTTCGGATCATTGCGGGCAAGAAACAGTTCCGCGGTTCTCTGCTCGAGCCGGCCAAGCGTTTGTTGCTTCCCTCTTCAGGCCATTTCAAACACAAGGTAACACGGCCGGTTGTTCATTGCTGTTCCGTTCCTTCGCGTGAATCTGCGTGGAAATTATTGTTACCCTGGGGCCCTGGGGGTCAAACCTAAAGCAATGGGGGTTCATACAACTGCCATTGTGTACCTGAGGATTGTCATCATCCAATCAGGTCAACCACTCTTTTCATGCGGGTTGCACCCTAGGGATTATACTTGATATTGTGTTTGTTGTATGTCAGCAGCAAGCACAAACCGCTTGCACTCACGGATTCTGCGAGCCGGTCACCCTGCCTGCCAAGAGACAACCACGAACCGCGCCCAAGACAGAATCCCCACCTTTCTAACATGTCAACGTGCCCACTCTTCCACGCCTGACAAAGACTTGCGAAGCCATGCTTTTGCTTGTACAGGGGAAGATGCCGGGCCAGTGTTCTCAAAAGTAAGCGCTGAAACATATCTTGCTGGTGCGATAGGGAATCTTGCTGGTGCGATAGGGAATGAGAAATGGAATGAACCCAGGCTTTGGTCCCCTTCAAGGAAACCAGTTGTTAAACAAAGAAAATCGGGTCATTCCCCTATCGCACCAAGACATCGACGTGCAAACGGCCACGCAGGTCTGCGTGCCCCTGATTGTTCCTCGCCTAGCGCTTGGATGAAGCGGTGTTGATTGAACAAAGTTTGGTCAGAATTCTGATTGTATCCAATGATTTGCGAGTCAACAGAAAGCTGTCTTAAAACAAACCAGTGGTTCTAGTAGTTTGGTCCATTTGTTTTCCAAGAGGACACCTACCATCATGGCATGCCCAGGTCCGGGCGAAGCCGAAGAGGAGGAGTGCGAGGGCAGGAAGTTCATTGTGTCGCCGGGGGACTGTAGCAGTGGCATCCACGGCGCCATCTTCGACCGGTGCTCCTTTGAGGCTTTGCGTTCATGGATGCGGGTGCTAGAAAATTGTGTCCCCGATTCCTTTGACCTGACGTCCTGCCTGTCACTTGCCCACCAAGTGGGTTTGATGTTGAGCGTTTTGAGCGAACGAGGGAAGGTATTTGGGTAGCTTAGCTCATCGCCCAATTGTTCATGTGCCATACTTCTGAATATGCTTTGCTATCCAGATCGTGAGGACAACTCTTGGTTCGGCTGATTTGAAGCCTGCATGAAGAAATTGAGACTGAGCTTCTTGCGCGTAACCCGCTGGAAACTTGTTATAGTTTACCAAGGCGATCAACCGCCTTCATAGGGGTGGTCATCTAAAACGTAACCTATGTTCTCTATTGCAATTTTCTTCGTAGACATGTGTAATGCCCAAGCAGTTTCATGGGCATTCTCAAATTGTGTTTGCTTAAGCGGTACTCAAAATCCAACGATCGAGACTTGCAGCGGGTGCGGCTATCCAGATTTTACTAGTATTCTGACAAGAGCCTGCAAAGACAAGAGGTATTTGCAACTAGAACACATCACAGGGGCGTTTGGCCACTTCTGATAGACGATCTCAGTGCTTTGCAGGCTGTGTTTGGCTACTTGACTGCGTCATGTTGAGAATGCAAACATGTATTATTGCCTGCAGGAAGCGTTATTATTATGAAAGTAAGGTACAGATCGAAAGTAGACCAACCACGGTAGATTCCAGGGGTCGCCCTGCTTTTTCCCTGCCTCACTTTCGGACACAAACCTTGGGGCGTCAAGTATGGAGCAAGTAAGGAGAGCAACTTCTGGAAAGGTTAACACCCTTCCAAGGCTTCTAAGGACCTTTCCTGGAAGGGGCGGGGGTTAGCTGGGTTTTGTGTTTTTCTTCTCGCAGGCGACAACAGAGGCTGAGCCTTTGTCTGGCAGAGTTCTGATTCGAGTTGTGGTGCACCAGCGGAGCTACGCACTTGGCATCGGTGTTGCCACTCGCGAGCTGCCACTGGATAAGGACCGTGGGTGCTCCAAATCCCAGGTGTTCGTTTGAAATAGATGGGACTGGCAAAAGGTTGGATCCAAGATGAGTTACATGCTGCACATGCCAGTGCCGATTGTGGGGACCACCTTTCGGATGGTTGTTACAAGGTAGGATGGCTGTTGCAACCTCACCCATGGCAATTGCCGCTTGGAAGCATAATTCCTCTGGTGATTGGAAGCTTGCTGCTAGTTGAGCCAGTGTTGTCACCACGACCACCACGACGACGACGACGTTGACTACTAGCTACTACTAGCTACTACTAGCTACTACTAGCTACTACTAGCTACTACTAGCTACTACTAGCTGCTACTAGCTACTACTAGCTGCTAAGTACTTACGCGTACGCGTAGGTGGCCGTGCGTTTTCAAGCATCGCGACTATTTCCACCGGGATGCGCCTGTGCCGGAATTAGACCAGCACTTGTTGACGTCAGTGGCATCTTAGGCTTCAGACCAAGTATGGTCAGGCGGTTCTCTTCGTAGTTCGCGCATCGCCCGGGATCTTGCCGTGGGGTGGCGCCATTTTAAATGTCACTTGGATTTTAGTTGTCAGTTGCGTGTGACTGCCAGACGGATTTTGATTGCCATTTTTGATATCGCTGGAGGTGACCTGGTGTTGAAGCGTCACTTTAGCAGTCGCCAGGCGCTCCAATGTTGGATCCCTGATCGCCGCAACCCTGAACGCGCTTTCCGTGAAAAGTTGTGATTTTCGAGCGCGCGTCGCGCAACTGTTGCACGTAGAAACTTATCATTTTGTAGCCGGAGCTGCGGGGGTAGACTTTGCGTACTCCTTTTGTACTTAGAGTTGCGACTTTCAGCGACACTGAGTCCCACAATTCCCAGTTTTCAGGGTCAAACCATCCCAATTTTCGGTGTTAACCCATCCAAATTTGCCGCTGGGAGATGTTCAGGCGCAAGCCTACTGTTGCGTTCCTCTTTTACAAGGGCCTGCGAGGGTCTTCGTTAAATACCTATGTGGCAGGATGCCCACGGTGCGCCTCACATATCCCAACAAGTCCATACGACAAAAATAAAGGAACAACATATAAGATATATTGTATATATGGTCACGCCCGCCTGCATGACCCACCAGGTATGTATATAAGTGAATCAATCTGCAGGTTTGCTCAAACCTGTCGCAGGTCACCGTGTTGGTCACAGGGATATGGCTATGATCCTTTCGGCTAATTGTCGGCTCCTCGAGAACTGGCTGTGGCGACTATGTCTTGCTGCGGTTTCAAACAAAAAAAGTGTTGCGTAGTGATGTTCTGCTGTAAAGGGGATTGAAGGGGTCACTTCCCTGAAGCTGAAATATCAGGATACAGCTTTCACCAAGTATGGTGAGCTATGATTCTGCATTTGTCCATCTCCCAGCCCAGTTTGAAACCTTAAGCGTGCCATGCCAGGATCCAGAGTACCAGCCACAGTTCTTCGGCCTCTACCATGGCGGCCACAGTACCAACTCCTGTGGGGGAGCCAAAAGGCGTCACCGAGGAGGAATCGTCAAAAGGCTTGCTAAGTCAGCCGCACATGGCCCATGGTTGAAAGTTCCGAAGGCTTTCATCGTCTAGTGTCCGGTGTGTGTGTGTGTGTGGTGGGAGTTGCCCTCATTGCTTGGTACAGCGACTTCAGTCGCAGGCTCGCGCCTTCTTCTCCATTTCTAACACATGAATGTTTGGTCATTAGTCTATTGGCTTTCCGATAGCTTCAGGCTTCCTATTCTTGAGTGGCGTTTGGGTTGGTGGGGGTTCAACACATCGGCCAACTCAAATCCCAGCAGGAGGATCCTCTGGATCCTGGGGGAGTGAAGCGAAGCTGGCCATTTTAGTGGATACGGACGCCCACACGAAGCTTAGATTTTCTTACGACGCAATTGACACAGTCCAGCGAGCTGTCTTGTTTGTGAAATGGAGTTCTCAATAGGCGAATATTATATAGAGCGGGTTCACCTTTTGCTTTCAGAATCGGAGGGGTGTCTCAAGATGCGCCGCGTCAAGACCTCACGATGGGCATTTTGGGCTTGGGAAGCCAGATTTGGGTATGGGTCAAAATGAAAGCACGAGGGGACCGCAGGTTTTAGTCCTTGGTTCCATTTACTAGGGTTCCAAAATGGATACCCATTTTTGACCCACAGCCATTTTTGCCGAGGATGCAGTGCTTTGAGGACACCGAGCCCTTTGGCCCTCCATCAACCCTGCCGGATGAGCCTTTGTGGCCGGTGGTGGTGCTCTGGAACCTTGCTTGACATGCCTTTTGGTCAGTGTCCTCAGACCATGGCGCTTCAAATACAAAGTGGGCATCCATCGCTTTTTGGTGGCTTCTTTGGACCCTGATGTTTTGTACGTCTTCCTTTTGGGGAGCCCTGTGTTCCTGTCTCAGTTTGGAGTTCTGATTCTTTGTCATGCCTTTTGTGGTGGGATTTGTACTGCATGTGTCCACGCTTATTTTCCCGTTGCCAACAGATGAGTTGGCTACATACAAGGAAAGAAGGCGACTCTGCGAGCCTATCGGTGACCTCGATCTGAGATGTTCGTCCCGACGCACCCGCCCGCCGCAGTGAAAAAATGCGAGAGTCAGATGAACTTTGAAGACCGTTGAGGGGTACAAGTAGAGGAACCCTGAAATGAGCGAGTTCCTGTTTCCTTTGCTTTCCCAATTAAACAACTGCTAAAAAGGGTAATGACCATGTTGAGACTTGAGCACACTCCCATTTGCTGGCTTGATGCATGTTTGAAGGGCAAGAATGGCCATGGAAGAAGATGCCTCGCTGTGGCGTGATGTTTGCTCGGGGCGGCTAAGTCAAGCAGTCTGGGCGTCAAGCGAGATTGTCCATCAGGAAGGTTATTTTTGCTGGGGGGGTAATACATTCTGCATATATATATATGTATATATATATATATATGCACGTATGTATGTGTACACGTTTATACTCAGATGCATGTACAGTATGTTGGTTTTTGCAGATTCCATGTGTGTTGGTTGAGTGTGAACGCTGAGGGACACAACAGCCTTTTTTGTATTTTTATTCCTCGGTGGTATTCAAGAATACGAAGACAAGGCTCTGACTCCTTGGGGTGTAGAGGGAATCTGCCCTCCAAAGAGATAGTTGACACCGTGACATTGATTGCCGAGGGAGAATGATAAGTTTGGACCGCGTGCATCCATGCCTTGAAATGGGCCCATGATTGTTCAGGAGTACCCGCATGCGCACAGGGGCTATGAAGATAGGCACATCGGCCCAATCTCGATAGACTGAACTTGTTGACATGTTCTCTGTTGGCAGCCAAATGAGCCCTCCTACGTGTTTAGGGTGTTTGTTTATTTTGTCCAGAGGGTCAAAAGGCAAACTCTTCTTCATGCTAGGCATTTTCCAATGTCACGCGCGTAAAACCGGGGATGGTATACTGTCTATGTGAGTTATCGGTGTGTCGCTTGTCTATTTCGAATCTCGTGTAAAGGGAATTGCAAGACAAGCCCATAAATAGGGATGCTACAGGCTGGGAGGCTGCACCGGTGTTTGGGTATCGTCCAATGGGCGAGGGGTTTGGTTAGAGCCATTCTCTACATCTAAGCCATGGTGGTGGTGTGTTTCCATGCACTCAGAAGTTCGGGGACAAAGTCTGCTAGGAGTGCCAGGCAAACCAAGTTAAGGTGGCTGAACCTGTTTCACCCTTGTTGTTTCCCTCGACATGTTCAGCCATGACCCATTGACCACAGGCTTTTGCTTCATTCAAGGCCTCAAGGCTTAAGAGTTCAATCTCTTGGACCCAAGTGAAGTGCTGCCTTTGGCACACGGAAAGTTTCGCACTCCTTGTTTTGTCTGGGAGCCCAAAGTGTCAAGACTCGCCCAGATCGCCCTGCTGGTGGTGTCCCCCACTCGCGAGCTGGCATTGCAGATCCACAAAGAGGCCATTCCGAGAACCCGCGCTGGGGATGAGCTTTGGTGCCCGTTTTGGCTGTGGGTCAAAAATGGGTACCCAAAATGGAACCTGGTAAGTTTAAATGGAACCAACGACCAAAAACCTGGGGTCTGTTGGTGAAAAATGTTTGACCCATACCCTTTTGGCTCCAAGCCTTTAAGCTCTTTAAGAGAAGCCCGGGACCGGGGAAGACGAAGGTCCAAGTTTGTCCAAGTCCATCGGGCTGAGAGCGCTAGCGTGCCCGGGGCTGCCATTTTATGTTCGCTTTCTCATGGATGGACGCTCTCAACTGGATGTTCGGCACAATGGAAGGAACAACCAGTTGGCTTGCTTGCAATCTTCTTAAATTGGAGGCCTTTTGTTGTCACATGTGCAACAAAAGGCACCGTGAAACTTGTCAGCTGCCTATTTGTAGGAGGCGCGGAAAGAAGCCAACATGTTCGCTGCTTGCAGCAAAGCATGGAGCATAGAGAGGAGTGATTGATGAACCATGCTTTGAGCTCGTGTGGAATTCCCTAAGGTTTGCTGCCCGCAAAAAAATCCAAACGCCAGATCCATAGGGCAGATTTGCTCTATTGACGTGGAGTGGAGGCCAGCTCTCAAAAAAAGACGGTGCGCTCTTTGTTGCTTCCGGCCTGACAGACCCAGGATTCGCAGACCCAAATCTTCACACCTTGGCCATCATTTTGTTCCACCCTCCAGATTGTTGGTAAGGAACGCCGCATTAAGCAGCCCCGGAAAGGAACCCTGCCCCAAGACAAACCCATTCCCCCTGACGAGGGTCCCCTTCTCTAGTCTGCCTGTCGAAGCCTGGCCCAGGCTGAGATGTTGCTTTCCACGCACCATATCCCAGCGATGAGCATGATCGGCGGGACGAGTCAGAGGCAAGACCAGGCCGCGCGCGGGTGAGCCGTCGAGACTTCTGACTTGGATGCTCCTACGCGAGTGTTGTTTTTTATTATTCTTTTCTTCGGCTTTTCCCTCCCCCCCAAATGGTTGGTTTTCTTCTGGTTGTCCTTTACAAGTTATCCAGTAAAAAATACATAAGCCCTTATTAAGACCTTGGTGATATAAAGAAGGCAATAATAAGAAAGTTTCTTTATCCAAGCCTAAGCAGCAGATCCCTCAGTGGGCCTTGAGCTACAAAACATTTCTTTACTTTAGGCCTGCTGGTTGCAAATGGCTAGTCTTATGTGTTTGTTTTAGTGAGGTGACCCGCATTGACAGGTGTCAGGTAGTCAAGAGTCTTTCCCAGAGTCTCCAAGTGGCTCATCACAAGCGAGTGCTTTTCCACTTGGTACGCTCGGCGCTTCTCAGGAGGGTGAGTCTAGGCTTTTGAAATCGCCCTTTCCCCCCGCATTTCTGATTAAGAGATTAATAACCCTCGAACAAGGCCTTGAAAATATCTTATTAAAGCCTTATTCAGGGTTTATTAAGCCTTATGGATAAGCCGAGGATAAGCCCAACAAAAGCCCGGATACGCCCAGGATAAGGCAGGGTAAGCCCAACATAAGCCGAGGAGAAGCCCAGAATAAGCCCAGGACAAGCTCAGGACACCCAAAAGAACCTCAAAATAAGCCCAACCGGCTTAGGCATGGCTTGAGCCAGTGGCACTAGTCCATGTACGAACTCGGGCTATGTGTGAAGAAATGGCCATGAGCTAAGAACAACCTTGTCCGTAACCCAAGCTTATCCAACCCTGATGGATAAAGGAAGTAACCCCGCCTCTCATAGGGTTTCCGATGCGTCCATGACAGGTAGGGCGCAACCAGATTATAAGAGGGGGAGTTCATAAACATACTGTTTCCCTACATACTGCAAGTGACCAACCATACCAACATGCAACCGCAAAACTCTGGCATGTTGTGAGAATGTTGGGAGGGAATTTGATAAGCCCCCGGGCAACATTGATTGGTCAACGGAGGAGAAAAACAGTGAAGGGGGCTCCCCACCTGCCCTTTGCATATCGAACTCTCATTGCAAAAATGAACTAGGCGCCAACTAGATCCAACCAGTCTGGCTCTAGGAAGCTGCATTCCAGGCCCACCAGCAAGGTACAAAACTTCATCGCTTCACCCGCGCGCAGAGTTGCTGGCAGTCCGCTGGTAACTTGAGCTAGAAGCCATCCCCCAGGACATGTTCTTCTCGAAACCAAGCTGCTTGATCGAATTCGGGAGGACCCCAGTTGGATGAGCTTTCTTGAATAATGTTGACCCCATATTAATCAACCCCAGTTTATCAATAGGGGGGTGTCCCTCCTCCCAGAAAAAGAAGAAGAAGAAAAAACGCACAAACAAGTTGTTGAGTAACACGGGAAACCAACATGAGTCAGCCCCGCTTGCACCAGGTGGCCTTGCGCCGGCGCAAGCCACGTGTGCTGGCGGCCAGTCTGCACAGGGCTTCAGGTACACCACGCAAGGAATTGAGGAGAGACATTAGGATTCCCATGAGGATCCCTCTTCCCCACATGTGGATCCCTCTTCCCCACAGAAAGTTTGATCGAACTTTTCAAGAATGGGTCTCTTGCAGGAAGCTTCTAAGATTAGAACCTTTTCTAGGGGGTTAGAATCTTTGCTCAATCCCCGCTTGCTGATTTGTCTGGTGGCTGCAAATGCACAGATCCCTGAAAATGCCTGTTGCTGGGTAGATTTCGGTTTTGATCAATGTCATCATTGACATTGAGGGTTTGGTTTGTAGCTCGGGCTACTATCGTCGTTCTCATGCAAAATGGTTGACACCGAGAAACCACCAGCAAATGCTTCGGGTGGAAACTGCGCCCAGATTGCGACACCTGGGCGCTTGCTGGAGCACTTGGAGAGGACGGGCTGAGTCACATCATGCAAACCAGGGAATCGAAACTCTGGTTTCCGCAGGGCCCAGGTCGAAGCTTGGAAGATGTTGGAAGTGACGCCAAGTGTTTAGTGTGGAAAGCTGTTCGCCAAGCGTGGGTGTATTCCACATGGGATTAAGCCTATCTCTGCTGTTTGGACAGCTCAACAGTAGGACTGGTGAAACCGATCCGTACCTCAATGAGTGCGTGGTAAAATGGACATGTCGGCGGACAGGGAGTGGATTCGCGCAGGACGTACTTGTTTCCCACACTCTTCGAGAACCTGCAAACCTTTGCTTTGACCTTAGATGGCAGCAGGTGCAGGTGGCTGGAAGCGATGGCAGGCACTGAGAGGCAGAGGTTCTGTAATACCCTGGCTTGCTGGCTTTGAAGATGAGAAGACATTTGGGAAAAAGCTCGCACACTGCCACACTGTCTGCTGCCGCACAGAGCCTCCCACTACCCTTAAAATTTGTGCCTGAGCGACCGCGGGCGATGTGTGCTCAGTGCCTACCTCAACGCAGAATTTGTGCCCCGCTACCTACTAAGTACTACCTACTACTGCCTCCTACTATTAAACTTGCTACTACTGCTGCTGCTGCTGCTGCTACTACTACTACTACTACTACTCCCAGTCCCAGTCCCACGCCCACTCCCACTCCTACTCCTACCACTACTACTATTACTACTACCGCTGCTGCTGCTAAGGAGCCGCAAGCTGACAGAGGCGATGCAACTGGATGGTTCTACAGTTCTACACTAAGACTACTAGGACTGCCTGGCTGTTTTTTTGTTCAGTCAAACTCCCGTATTTGGCCATATTTGCCCGTATGGCCATGTTTTTGTCCGGTCATTTGCGAATCACCCGTATGAAACCGATATTTTGTTCGACATGTTGCTGAACAAAAAGCCGAAAAAAGTCCGTATGGCCATTTTTTCGGTCAAAGTCGTATGACCTAAAGAACGGTCACAGGGGGTCCCAGCTGGCTTCATATAGCCCAAATTATGGGGATCTTTTTGCTTCTCCTTTGCAGTCCTGAAGGCATGTGCCAGAGCTCGCATATCCTCGTTTATGGTGCATACGCGGCGCCTGGGAAATCAAGTAAGCGTGCGTCTCTCCGTTTCGCTCCTGCGGGTGCGTGAGGGTATGTTGATTCTTGCTTGCCATATAACATCACCAACAAAAGATTCTGAATTCGCAGGCTCTATGGCCGAGATATGTGGACCGGGAAGTCAGTCCGCAGGAACTTGCCGCCGTGTACTGAAACAAAAATTGGTGGAGCAAAAAGGGTTATCCCACTTGAATTTGGATGTTCGTGATGTTTCACGTGTCTTGGGTGCCGCCGTTCCTTGTCGAAAAATGAGAGACGTTTTGCCGTTTCCCCCCCCGGCTGCGGTAGGTCTTGGACGAGGCCGATCGGCTCTTGAGCCTGGGCTTCCTGCCGGAGGCATGAGCCATGGTCCCGAAATGGTGTTTGCGCAGCTGGATTGCAGCGAAAAACATGCCCCTTACTTCCATCTAATGACGAATACTTTGTTTGTTTTGCCTGGTTGGTTTTAAAGGGAATCTATCACTACTGGAAGTATGTTTATTTTTCCAGGGGGCTTAAGCAAATAGAAGCTTACATATTGTTGGCCAGTTTTTGGTGGGTGTTCGATATTCGGCTTGGGACAAGCGGAGTGAGTGGGATTCTCGAAGTCAGGGCACTCACAGAGCCAAGCTACCAAGCAGGATTGAGCGCTGTTGAATTGGCAGCTGCAGCAAACAACTACTGGTAGTGGCAGCAAGGACGAGTGGACAAGAAGCAGCAACAGATGGCAAACTCTGCGACCTACCGGAAATACGGCAGCATGGGACGAAGGGCACAGCAAGCAGATGATTGGAGCCACACTGCATGCCAACAACCGCCTGTGTTGACCTTGTCTGTGTTGACCTTGTCAGGCTGGATGCCCAAACTGTGCGTCCCTGTGTGCTTGGATGAGGCAGAAGTGGAGAAGTATTTGTTTCCTACCAAACAGTTCTGATTCTTCTCACGCAGGTCAAGGAGATTGTGTCCTACTTGCCTTCCAGGCACAAATGGGCAGGGTTGCGGATTGCAGCGTTTCAGTTTCAGCGAGTCTCACCAACCAGTTGGTTTCCACGTTTGCGAGAGGGACTGAAACGAGCGAGGGAGCGAGGAGTCGAAATCAGCAATGGTCAAGAATCCTGCTCCTTTTCCAAGAACATTGTCTTTCAAGGGGGTCTATGCACTTTCATGCGTGCCATGGTCAAAAGACCTCTACGCGGGCTTGGTGTTGGCCCATTTTGGCAGGCAATTCTGGATGACGTCATTGGGACAAGATGGCGCAAATATGTCCAATCCATGGGGTAGATGCTAAATGCAAAACATCAGTTTTTCGGGGTCCACCTTCATGTGTGTTGGTGCCCATATTTTGAGACACTTTTGTGTTGGTCCTTTCATGTTGTGTTGGTCCTCCGATTTTACGTACAAATGTGTGTTGGTCACCCCAATTTTCGGCGTACAAATTTGTGTTGGCCCCCAAATTTTGATGTACACATTTGTGTTGGTCGCCCGTTTTTGACGTACAAATTTGTGTTGGACTCCCAATTTTGACGTACACATTTGTGTTGGTCGCCCGTTTTTGACGTACAAATTTGTGTTGGACTCCCAATTTATACGTACAAATTTGCGTTGGTCCCCCTATGTTGACGTACAAATTTGTGTTGGTCCCCCGATTTTGACGTACAAGTTTGTGTTTGCCCATTGACGTACGCAATTGTGTTGGTCCCCCGATTTTGACGTACAAGTTTGTGTTTGCCCATTGACGTACGCAGTTGTGTTGGTCCCCTGTTTTTGACGTACACATGTATGTTTGTCACCCGATTTTGACGTACAAATTTGTGTTGGTCCCCCGATGTTGACGTGCACATTTGTGTTGGTCCCCCCGATTTTCACGTACCAATTTGTGTTGGTCCCCCTATTTTGACGTACAAATTTGTGTCAGTCCCCACGGTTTTGACTCATTTGACGAACAGATTTGTGTTGGCGGGTCCCCCCATTGTTGAGAAG
Source organism: Effrenium voratum (assembly GCA_963377175.1). Lineage (NCBI taxonomy): Eukaryota > Dinophyceae > Suessiales > Symbiodiniaceae > Effrenium > Effrenium voratum. The sequence continues at coordinate 1,243,205 of CAUJNA010003805.1, forward strand.
CACCCATTTTAGTCTATTTTAGTGGGGATTGAGATGTCCACTGGGGGTACGGGATTTGACCCATGGCCAAATGGCGTCCTAGAAAGTTGTGTTGGCGTTGGAACCTCTGAGACGCCGGACCATGCTCTTCTCCGCCACGATGCCTGAGAGCGCTGGGCGGCCAAAGCTCAGCCAGCGAAAGCCATGAGGAGCCTTGGGTGTGTCTCTCTTTTTGTAGGGCTCCCGCCCCCCAAAAAAATGCGGGGAGGGGGTGGGGGGACTTCAAGAATGGTTGGATTTCCTTTTGGATTTCCTGAATACCCCCAATACAATAATGCCCCCAAATGTTGGTTTTTGAGGACTTGGGGTTTGCTGGCAGGTTTTGATTGAACAATTGGCAGGTCTGTCCCCCAAGTGCGTGCGGGGTTTCGGACCAGCCCGACGTGCCCAAAGTGGGGCTTTTTGACCTGCAGAGGTCATCCAAGCGGGTTGGGTTACCTATCCCAATGGTCGTGTTTGCGCCGGCCCCATGTCCCCCCTTCAAGTTGGCGCTGTAACGACGAACAACCAAAACGGGTTCCCATCCCCATAGCCACAGCAACCAAACCAAAGACATGCGGCCTGCACAAAGAAGCCCTGACAACGACGCCCTCCTGAAACAACTATGTTACGGGGAGCCTCGGGGAGGTGCTCTGTGTTTTGTGGAAGTTTGCCAGAAGAGGCTTAGCGTGGATGTCCCGTGCCTCGTCGCGAAGCTGCAAGGAAGGATGCAGGTGTCGCCAACCTGCTTTGAACAGGAGAGCAGACTTGTTCTTTTCCCTGGGAGGGTAAAGCTAAGTCAAGCAGGAATCACAGCAGTCCAGGTCTCACTACGATGACAGCGTCCTTTTAAGCAATTTAAGCTATGATTGAAGATGTTGAACCGCTGTGATCACAAAGTGTTGATGCTTGCCCAATGTGGCTGTGGGTCAAAACCAATGGTGCCATTTTGGGGTAGGTGCACCAGTCTATTTTAGTGGGGATTTGATGGCCATGTTGGCACTGAAATTCATGCTCGCTGCTTGAAGGCCTGCGACCGTATGTGCAACCAGCCACGTGAGGTTATGGACGTGGTGTCTAAAGCTTGCCGCGGCAACTACCGCTACATTGACTGCGTCGGGGAGGAGCACTGCTGCACTGCGCGGGCTTCAACTACTCCCCTCTCCAAAACTTGGTAGCCTTTTAGCTTTTAGTGATTAGTGGTAGTTTCCATTTAACCCACTAAAAGTTAAACTTTTAGCGGGGGATCTGAGGGCAGCCCAGAAAACAAGACTCCTTTTTACATCATGTGTTCGTTGGGTTCCACGTGAATCTGAGCAGTTGCAACACCCATCGGGCTGTTTCGTGGAACACTACTGGATTTCGCTGCCGGTTTGTCAATTCAGCTTTGGAACAGTCGAGCGCCAGCATAGTTCAAGGAATGCAACATTCAAAAGGGTCACACGAGTCAATCATGGGTAGTGGTCCAGGAAGTCGTCCTCGAGCACAAGCATGCTTCAATTCTAATCTCAGGCAAGCACAATGCCTCATGTTTAACAACTCTCCATCGTAGGATCACGTTATTCCCATTCCACTTGCTGGCCTCAACATCCAAGCCTTGAACCCTTGAACGAACAGCCAGCTTCAGTCGGTGGCACTTGTTTCGTGTCTTGGGCTTCAATCCCTTACAGGAGTCCTGTTTGAAGCTTTCTCACGGTACAGGTTTGATTTTCCCGACGTTTTGAGTCATGGCCCCAAGCGGAAAATAACCGCTAAGCCGCGAATGCCTCTTGGACAAGTCCAGAATTCGAGGCCCAGAAGTTTGGAAGGCCTCGCTCTGACGCGTTTCTCAAGTTGAGATGGTTTTCCGAGTTTCCCCTTGAGAACCTGCTTTGTGGTTGGGACGAAGGTCTCCACCAACTCCCAAAGGGCCCAACTCAGTGCAGGAGTCTCAGTCCACAGCAGCCATGGCAGAGCAGACTTATGTGGTCCTACCGGGGCCTGGGGCCTGATGTACAGCGTTCTTCGGATCCCGGCGCTGGGTCTCAACACGGAGTGTCGCGAGGATGAGCAGTGGGTCAATCGTTATGATGTGCCTTTCCCAAATCGCTCCACGCTAAAAGTGAACCGCGGACAAAGGGTGTTCTTGGCTACTGAGGCCACTGAGCAACAGACCCAGGATATAGCTAGCTGATCAGATTGTTGGCTGTCTACTTTTGGTTTGAGGACATGCGGTGACCCAAATTTCCCACAAAAGCTATGGGGACAACCCGTGCCCTCTTGGAACAAGGACTTTTGTCAACTCTGAGGATCCTACACAGCAAAGTCGGGGCCATTCCCAGAAGCTTTGGTGCCAGTGGGGTAGCTGCCCGAAGATGGCACAGATATGGGGTGAGGTCGGGGGATAAAACCGTCCACGTGCGTTGAATGTTCGTTTTGCGGGGCTTACTCCTGGTGACATTGGTTTCGGCAGTATGCAGCTTGCTCAAGCCAGCCAGGCAATCAGGAAGCAAACTAGCAAGCTAGACACAGGTCCACAACTAGCCAAGTCTAACCCAGACTTTCACGCGCACTACACGCCAGCATGGTTAAGTGGCCACTTTACAATGGCTCCAAGCCCAGCCTCAACCAACCTAGGATCAACCAAATTCCCTGCTGCAAGGCATTGGTTTTGCAGCCGGTCTACATAGATTGCTGATATACCTAAGTGGACCAACTGGTCCCCTTCCTTCGCCTCCCTTAGCCGCATGTTAGATGAACTTTCCCATTGCTGAATTTGAGCAATGCTTGCTTTGTTGCACCTGAATGTGTGTTGGTCCAAGAGGTTGCACGCATTGTTAGGTGGAGTGCTTGGCCACAAAACATGAGTTTTATAGATTATAGATGCGGTTGGGTTCTGATTTTGGGACGTTCGAGGCATCAATGCCTGGCTGCATTGTACAACATCATCATGACCGAGATGGCTGCTAATCGGTGCCCCCGTGATTGGCAACCGGCTCAGAAGGAACCATACAGATGTTATTCTTCCTGAATGCTTCGCCCCTTTGCAAACAACAAAAACGGGTTGCTCAGGCCAAAATTCCCGGTGGAAGGTTGAGGACATTGGAATAGTTCACTTCAGATGGTCGGCGCATCTAGTAAAGATGGTTGATCAATTGGTTCAGATTCACAACAACGTCTGGTTCCCCGGGTAACTTCTGCAACACATTCGTTGGTATTTGTACCTAGGAAAAGCTCGAAGTCAACACTTCTGAAAAATAGATTCTGGTTCTCGTTTTGACGCGTGGGAGTTGTCCCGCTACACAGATAATGTTTGGTCTGTTGGCTATTGATGCTGTACTTTTGGACCCTCTTCATGAAGCTTAGCTGATCTGGACAACAGCCTCCATCCATCAAGCAAAGGTCTTTGATGCTGAAACTGCCGGCTTGACCAGATGAAAGTGAAGAGAAACCAAAATCAAGCAACGGCAGCTTAGAACCTGAGCGATGAAGCTTTGAGGTCCGAACAGACAGTTCTCCACAGTTCCACTGGAAGCCCTTACTAGCATCGAATGCACTTGTTTGTCTCCTCATTTCAATCCCTTCACTGCTAGACAGGATGAACTCGGTGAGAATCTACAAGTCTGCCACTTCTGAACTGAGATTGGCATTGAAAGTGTGTCCATTGCGTTTTGAATGGACTGCACAGGCCCATTATTATGCTTTATTACTATATTATGGTCATGATTGTCACCATTTTGTGTCATGCTTACTATTACTGTTATTACTGTTATTATTGTTATTATTAACCTCCTGTACATGGGTGGATTACGTGAGAGAGATCCCATGTCATTTTGCCCGGGAAGCGCTTTCTGAGCATACATTTGCCTGCGTTGAAACACGTCCGTTTTGGTTTCAGTTTGCAACAGGTGTATCAGTTTGAGCCATTTGCAAATGGAAGCTTGGCAGGTACAGCTACAAGATCTTGGTCTTCTTTGCCACAGCCTTGAGCTCAGAGATACATGTCAAGGAGCTTGAACGACAGAAACTAGAGGGACACACGATGCATCGGCAAGACGCTACACCCAAGGGGAGGAAGACATCAGCGTATCTCAAATCATAAAGGGATGGCCCTTCAAAACAGTCGAGCAAACAACTATTGATTCAAATCCCCAAAGCCAGCAACATCGAATTGCTCAATCCACCGATTGACCGCTTTTCACATAGTACCATAAACCACCAATCAAAGCTCCCAATTGGCATGGAAGGTGCACATAGATCCTATTGGGAGTGGAGAAGTGAGGCCCGAATGACCGCCTTCATGGCTCAGCTTGGAGCTTGGAGTGCGTGAGCGAGATAGCGAGATAGCGAGATAGTTCAGCGGGCAAGAGATACGAGGTCCCCCCAGCAATTGGTGCCCTTCTCTCCCCTTTGGTTGAGAGGGTTTTCTGTACTAAAAGGTATCGTGTTGGTGAGGACCCTCTACACGAACCGTGTTTTCAAACTGAATCGCCAAGTTTGGCGGGGAGAGGGGGGGGTTCGGGCGGGGGAGGGATGGTTACGTTCATGCTGACCGCAATGACAAACAACGACTCCCCCCACCGCACGGGCTCGACTCTTGTCGAAGCTGCTGCCTTCGCGATTTCACCTCTTGCGCGAGCGATGCAGTTGCCAGTGAACGCTACTTTTTTTTCCTTCATGAACAATGCCAATTTCTTCCACCAACCTGCACCCACTGGTTGCGGAACCAACACAACCTGTTTCTCGTGGGCCTCATTGCCACCAACGAGAACATATCAAATAAATGTCTCCTCTGTTCTCAGCGTGGCTGTACCTGTGTGGCCTCGGAGCATATCCGCACATACGATCGCCGCACCGGCCCCACTTGGTTTGAGTGTGTGCCGGCTTGGGCGAAGCCTTCGGCTTAGCTCGTGCTTTTGGTCGCTCTGCAGACAGCTGACGGCATGTGACTTCCGGGTCAAACTCAAGTTCTTCTTCGCTTTCACTCGCTTCGCAACCTGAAGACACTCGATTCCACAAGATGCAAAAAACACAAGGGTCCTGACCAACACGACGCGTACTAAAATAGACTACGGAACAAAGTTGGTTGGTACCCTTATTCTAACCTCTCTACTGGAGGACCTAGGATAGCAATGGGACAGAAGAGCTTTGCCCTATCGAAGCCGGAGCCATCAAAGTATTCAACCTCATCACCATGTCCCTGGGGCCTTTCACTGCCGAGTCCTATCCCCATGGCAAATGCATGGATGGCTTTTGGAGGTGGTTTTGAGCCAATCGAACATGATGTGTCGCACTCGTTCGGCAAGTTTTAGTTGTTTTTTTTCCCGGTAACAAATTGGTTTTGGACTGGTAAGAAAAGCTTTCTATGTGGAATGTGTGCTGCTTTGTTGCAGTAAGGTACAAAACCTACCCACCTACATTCACAGGTTGCGAGTGCCATTTTCTGAACTTGCAGATGTCACTTGGTCTGGAAATCAGCCGGTGCCAAGAGAGGGGCTTAAGTTTTGCCGTGGAACTTGCTTTGGTGCACAAGCCTTGCAGTGCAATCTTGTTCAAAGGTCATCCTGGGATGCACGTTCAAGGGCCAACAGAGCCAAGGCTGCATGCAAACCAGTGTTCTGTTTATCTTGGCGATGTCCAGGCAAAGCGTCAGACTAGGCATGGTTGGAGGCGCTCGCTAATACGGCTCCTGAGAGAGCTGTACCCCACACAGAACCGCCTGTGCACCAGGCTTATCAAGCACGTACCACCAGGTGGTGATCATTCAAAGCATAGGTTTTCGCGGCCTAGCCAAGTTAGCAGAGCCTCTCCCATCGCAAGTTGAGTAAGTTGGGTGCTTCCGCCGGATTCCGGTCGAGGTTCTTCCGTCAGCAGCTGAGCATCGGAGTCTTTGAGATCCACCGACGTCGAGAAGCGCGGGGCTCGGATGGCGCACATCTGGGGATTGTCTTGAAAGTACATGGGCCTCGGTGTCCATTTGGTTTTCCTTTGAAACCAACCAAAAACGGGGTAAAAACAGCATCAAAAACCTGTCCAACCCTAGGTATTAAAGAATGGAAGCCAGAAGTAAACAACAGCTTCAATGGTAGGACCAAACAAAAACCAAGCAGTGCTGCTGATTCGTCTACGGGTAGTGAGAGGCAACCTATATATATATATATACATATACATACGTGCACGCACGGGTACGTGTATATGCAGGAAGTCAGCTGAGAAGCCCAATGTTTGATCTTCCGGTTTCCGTGATTCTTCGTCTTGGTGTCCAATGAGGAGCAAGCGAAAAGGATCCTCGTTGGTCCGTGGCTTGGCAATTGAGCAAAATCCTAAGCGCCGTCAGATAGCCAGTGGTGTAGGACCAAGGCCACTTTTCGCTGGAAAAATCAGACTAAACGGAAGCTGGGGAATGGGGTGGTTTGGAGATGACCATGTTGACAAGCTTGTGACAAGGCGAGCGACCCCTGTGACAGTTCCTGAAGCCTTCTTGATCTTCGCGTGATTTAAACAAAGGCGAGTAACAATCTAATGTTGGCACACCTAGACATGTGATTTGGTGTTGTCTGCCTAAGGATTGGCAAATTGGCTTGGATTGGTTGGACTGATTTGGATTGGTTTGGATTGGTTTGAGTGTGTGAAAGAAGTCGTATCCCTTATCGTATTTGCGATGCAACTTCTCAAACTTAGCAATGCCTGCGTCCAAAACCGTCCGTGTCCAAGACCAAGCTAGGTTTGCAGCTTAGGGTCGACGTGTTTTCTTTCAACTAGTTAGGCTTGCTGGTTGTACCCATGGAAAGTGTTGCCCTTCCGCAAGCAACACTTATTCCAGTGCACAGACCACTCGAGAACAAGCCTTCACTTTGCGGCCATTTGTGCCTGGGCGTTTCTTCTGGTGGGAGAGTAACACATTGGCAGCGCTCGGGGGCGCGTGAGCATGGCTCCACCTCAAGTGCCGAAGGACACAGACGCCTTATCCGTTTTGTTGGGCTTCCTGCGTGTGAGGAAAAATGCCGGGTGGTTCCACGAACGCGTTTTCGCCAGCTGAAACCATGCAAATTGTATGATGGTGTGCATGCCATTGTGCTGGTTCATGTTTGCCTGCCAGGCCTGCCTCCTTAAGCCATGCCTGCCTTCCGGCCTGTTTAGCAAATGCCCATTGACAGACTTGATACGTCAAGAATGATCCCAGCGACTGCCCTGCAAGACTTCCCTGTGGGAGCTGATCAAACACTAGTCTCACTTTCCTGCCAACATTTCTTGACCAAAGCTCACGGTGGCTTGAGCTCTGAGGCGTCCGCCCGCACCTCGACGCAGCAGCGGTTCCAGGAGGGGGAGCATTTGTGGGCGAAGGGGGCGGCATTCGCTTGGATTTACCTTTTTCACACCCCCCCTTGTTGGGAAAATAAGGGAAACTATGTGTGGTTTGTTTCTACCTCTTTTTACCTTTTGGAAATGAACGGAACCTCCTCAAGTTAGAAACTACGTGCAATTGCTCCGGTTGAAGCACAATCCACAACGAACAGCTGGCAGATCTGCACGGACAAGTTCGCATTGGACCTGCGGCTTGGATATGACATTTGCTTGGCATGGGCCAGTCCTACCTCGGCGACCAGGTTGCACGGATGTGGCAGAGGCCCCAAGCAGCAGGCACCAAGCTTCGGAGAAGAGACATTTTTTTGCCAGGGCTAGAGCTTCTAGTGAAGCTGTACAGAACATCAGACTATTGGAGGGCTCATCACTGAGTTTACCTGATACATACATGTGTATATATATATATATACATAATTATACAGAATATGTCACACGCACCGGTTGTGAATGTTGTGATCAACCCTGGAAGTTGTTCGATGACCGATGTGCGGGTTCTATCCACAAATGGAAGCTTGAGACTGGCTCTGCCGTGGTTTGTGGTTTGCCCAAGTCAAGCGATGAAGCCGGGGCCTAAGTCTTTGTTCTTCTCGCCTCGGCGAAAACGAGCAAGAACATTTGGCTGGCTGCTTGCACACCAACCCCCAGAGGCAACCAACAAATTGTCCGAAGGGGGCGCTGGATTGGCCCCTTTCCGGCACAGGAGGCTCAATCCGGCATCCTTTTCTCCTCCGATGCCCGAGGCTCAGTGGCACTCACCTTTGGAGCAGAGGATTCGACTTACGGCTGGTGTTTTTTGGTGTTTTTTTGGTGTGGAACCTGAAGGGAGAACCGGATCTGGGAACATGGCAAAGTTTCAGGAGGCTAGTCTTGGAACACTCTGGGCTGGGGCGTCTTTGGCGGAGTAATGTCCGCGGTGAGAACTGTGTCAGGTTTCGGCACGGGGCTTGGACTATCCCAACGTCACCATGGTGCGGGCCCGTAGCTGGCAGAACTTGGCTGTTGAGCAAGCCACAGGTAGCAAGCTCTGGGGTCCAGCCCAGAAGTCAGCGATATGGGGTAGTTTGGGGCCACTTTCAGAGAGGGTTCCAAAGAGTTCCTTTTGGGGGTTCCGGGGCTGTTGGGGATACCACCTGGGCTTATTTTTGTTTGCACTTGGTGGTTTGTCAAAGGCTTATTTAAGTATCCCTTTTGGAGAGGGGCCACTCCAGGGGTGAATTGCACCACAAGACCAGAGCGACGTCCGTAGTCCGAAGAAATAGTCCGTAGTTGGACCCCCGAAGAATGGAGAGAAGCCACACAAAAGGGAGGGAGTAGAAGCACATAGTCCAAGGGGCCAACAGCAACATATGAACACGCGTCGTCCTGCAATGTACTGTGGTTCAGAATTGGTTTGTTGCCACGCAATTCTACTATGGACAGCTGGTGGATAATCCCTAATCGCGAGTGGACGTTGAGAGGATGCGATACCCTCATTTCAAAGCACCTAAAGCCCCCTGCAATTGATATCGCATGCTCACACGCGAACTGCAGGTTGTGCAGTTCGGAGCGCCAGCGACTCGAGAAATGTATCTTGGCAAGAGCTGTGCGATCCTCCTGCCCCTTGCAGTACAGAACCTTTCAAGAGTAGGGGATAGTGGATGCTACGGAGCCCATGGTGTCAACTTCCCCTAAAGCAATATACACTAGGATGGATGTGCTTGTAGCTTATCACCCAGGACGGTATTGGCGACCAATGGCGACCATGCTTCATGAGGTGCAAAGAACAAGCCAACAAATACACCAATCAAGTCCGGGTGAGGCATCAAACAAAGGTAGTGAGCAAAAACACACTTATTGTTAAAGTTCAAGGAAGCACTTCTGCGGCATCAAACGCAACTTACTGGGCACGATGTGCTGCAAAGCAATGTAAAAAGACAGGCAACTACGGCATCAACAACAACTGATGAGGCATCAAAAACAAACTTGTCGGGCATGGCTGGGAAAAGGGTGTGTTTACTGCGGGTTGGTTTAGGGTTGTCCTGCTTAGGGCGGGCTTAGTTTCATGTGGTTTTTGGGCAGGTTTGGGGTGGGTTAGGGTGGGTGCATCAAGCACAAACAACCGCATCAGGCCTTCCTTTCTCACTTCTTCCCTTCCTTCCTTTCCTGCCTGTCCTTCCTTTCCTTGCTTTCCTTCCCCTGCTTTTCCTGCCTGTCCTGCCTGTCCTTCCTTTCCTTCCTTTCCTTGCTTTCCTTCCTTTCCTTCCTTTCCTTCCTTTCCTTCCTTTCCTTCCTTTCCTTCCTTTGCCTCCTTTCCCTGTCTCCCTCCCTCCTTCCTTCCTTCCTTCCTTCTTTTCCTTTCTTCCTTCCTTCATTTCTTCCCTCATTCCTTCCTTCTTCGCAGTTGTCTTGGGAATGGCAAGAAGTTGATGCTTATTATTTTGCTTGATGCTTAATAAGCTCTTTTTGAAAGCTATCACAACAACACCTATGGTATGTTGCCTTTTGGCTTTAAACAGGCTTTGCAAAAGGGGAGGAAGAGAATAGCTGCTTATTTGCGCATGTACCGCAGTGATGCTTGCTTGTGGGCTGGAACTAAATATGATTGTGTCAACGGGCGAGGACCTGTGGGGAATGGTTTCAAGAGGCAACCAGCTCTAGGATCAGCCCCTTCTTGACAGGTCCTGCTACTGTAAATGTGATAGAACAAATGGAAAGTAACGTCGGGCACACTGGTGTCTCAAATCAAGTTTGTATTACCTGTTTATAATGCTGACACCTGGTATTGTGTCTTGCTCACCTCCCAAGGTACATCCATCGTGTGGGTCGCACAGCACGTGCTGGCAAGACAGGTGAAGCAGTGCGCCACCCAGTGAGGGATCATTTGGCCAAGAGTTGTTGGGAACCCTGGGAATAAATGTCCTCGCTGAGTAGGAGAGAAGTGGTCCGTCCAGACAGCATATGTCATGGATGGTCCTCCAGGTTGAATCGTGCAGGGCTTTGGCGTCAAGCCGCTTTGTGAGAAAAGGCAACGTGCCAGTGGAGCAAACAGCGTGCTGCATTGCGCATGTTTCTGAACGCCAAGGTTCTCATCTTGGGAGAGTTGGAGCGAGCTTTCCTGGCTGCGGTGAAGGATGCAATCTGTGATTCCGCATCCGATTGAACGGACGGTAGCATGATAGCGGTTTAACTGCGATGGGCCAAAATTGGTTTAAACACGCAGACTCCCATTTTTAAAGAGAAACAAAAAGGCGGCAGTTTGAACAATTGCAGAGGTTGGCTCAACCCTCACATCGACATCATCGGTCAATGTAGTATGTGAGCTATGATGCCATTCCAACTATCAGTTGAGAGTGTAATCATTCGCATCGCCCCTCTTTGCTACAGAGTGTCAATTGGAATGGACATAGCGGACAAGACGTCCACCCTTTGGCTCTGCTCCTTGTGTAGATCTTGTGTAGATGGGCCCCTGGGCCTAGACTCCTGGACAGGCTCAAACTGGCCGTTAGGGAGCCAAACTCAAGACAGAGCCTCCAGGTTAGGGGGCAAGAAGTGGCCTTTCAAAGGTTCTTCAAATACAAGGAACGCCAACCAGCACTTCCCCAGCCGAGACCAAACCGGGCGAGGGGTGCAGTGGGTCCAGGACTTGCCCATCACTCAGCACAAGAAAGCGGGGGAGCTGCAGCGGGTGAATGAGCTGCCGGGGGGCCCCGGGGGCCAAGGGCCGATCGGAGCACAGCGGAAGGCTGCCGCCAGCTTGGGTCTGTCTCAACCGAAGGGGCCCCATGTTGGAAAGATTTCAATTGGAGGGAAACGAAAGGGAAATCTGAGAACTGAGAACCGTCCATTCTGGGTGAGCACCTACGGAAGCGGATTGGGAAGGAAAGCGGCTGGGAAGGGCTGCGCACAACAGCAGCCACCATCATGTTGAAAACTGCTACCACCAAACGCATGACTCGGTACATGGCTGCTGTGAGAGAATGTGTTTATACGTCCGGACGTGTCTGAAAATCGGAGCCTCGCCCAAGATCGATGTTCCATGGGTTCCCCTTCCAACAAGTTCTTCATAGGGAGATGTTTCAAATGGGTGTTTCAGGTTCGCTTTTAGTTGTCTTCTTGCACCCCAGTATTCTGTCACTCATTCTGAAGGATTCAGAAATAAACAATTCTACAAGAATTCCCTGAGTGTCCGGCTTGGACCAGTACTGGGGTGGGGCGTCCCTGACGTCAGAGACGATTGCTGGTGTCTTGCGCGGTCAAAAGAAGTCGCCACTGCTTTGCCTGAGCACACCGCCCAGGCTGGTAAAGGCACGGCCTGCGAGCCTGCGAGTCGAAGCCAGAGTCCATGCACCGTTTCTTAAGCTTTGAGGATCACGCTTGTTGGCTGCTGCTGCTGCTGCTGCTGCTGCTGCTGCTGCTGCTGCTGCTGCTGCTGCTGCTGCTGCTGCTGCTGCTGCTGCTGCTGCTGCTGCTGCTGCTGCTGCTTGCTGCTGCTGCTGCTGTCTTGTCCTTATAGTCATGATCTCTTCAAGCTCTGCATGATTTGTGATAGTATTTCAACAACCTCATGGTTGCCTCTGCAACACTATAGGATACACAAACTGTTTCAGTCCCTGAGGATGGGACAAGCCCGCGCAACCTGTGTTTACCTCCATAACTCAAAGATGTTGTGCAAGTGCCTTGCGGCAGGGATGGAACTGCCGGACTGAGTACGCCTGGTGGGTTGTCAGATGTCATGACCAGGATGATTTCTCATCATGCGGAGCTCTAAACACGGGATCTGGAAAAGTTGCTTTCCTTTCAGGCTTCCCTTTCAAGACATGCAGGATGGGTGCTAAGCCATTTAGAAACCAATGCTTTGAGTGGTGGGTTTTTGGGGGATTCCCACAATTGTGGTTCAGTCCAAACACAACAAACTTACTAAACTGGAGAAATTTGGAGATATCTGAAGACAAACAATTCTTCATGTGCCAGTTTTTGAGCAGCCTGTAAGGCCTCCCAGTTGCAAACCAAGAAAATCATGCCCGAAAGGCATCCTAGTTGCAATGCCAAGAAAAGCATGCCTGAAGGCCTTCCATTTGCAAAAGCAAAGAAACTCGAGGAAAGAACAACAACAAACAAGTGTTGAGAAAAATGGGTTGGTCATTCCCAATACCCTTTTTTTTGGGAGGGGGGACTTGCTCGTTTTTTGTTGTTTGTTTTCCTCCAGGTTTGCTGTGCTTTTCAGATCGACCCCTTGTCCTTGCAGATCTCTCGCAAGAGCTTTCTCCAGGCATCGGATGCCACTACGTCCCTTATATATATTCAGACACCAAAAAGCAGTGTGTTTACCGTCCCTTATCTTCGCACACTCACAACAGTGTGGTCACCCCGCATTTCGCAGGTGTAATGCATGTATGGAGGCCAGTCGCATTTGTTTATGTCCCGCCATTCTTCTCTTTATCTTGGTATCTGAATGAACTATTAATGTGATTTAGGGATGAGTTCGAGATGGCATGGGAAGGAGAGGAGATTCCAGAAGTGAATCAGTTATTCATTGTCTTATGTCATCAGTCATCCTATTCCCTTCTTTCCTTAGCAAATAGAGGCTTGGAAGGCAATTGTTAGTTGTCATCTCTTATCAGTCCCTCACTTCCACTCCTCTATAGGGAGTGAGGAAGGAGGATAGAATAGGATAAAGAGATGAAAGACAGAACGACCAGGCATATGGATTTACCTTTTATTCTATTCATAACGTGTTAATGTTATTAAAACGTCTCCAAGGCCATCATGGGAAATGGAGACAGTCTATAGAAGAACGAAAGAGTCGCAAGACGCTGCGACAGAAACAGATGCAGTGCTGGAGTTATTTTCAAGACCCGACAGTTGCTTGCTTTCCATCAAGAACATTTTACGCATAATTTGCACCCACTCAGGGCTCAAGCCATTAGCCCCCGTGTAGATTATACAGGAAACTACCAAGGCGCCCGCTACCTTCGATTTTTGAGACCTCCGCATGAGTTCTCAAAATTCGTGGACCCCATTGCGCTTAGGGTTTCCCAAAGTCAGCCAACAGGGGAAAGATCCCCATGAACATAATGTTTGCCAAAGAGGGGCCCCGATTGAGCGCCCAAAACTGTTGGCCTTTAAAAGCGGCTCCTGCTCAAATCGGGAGAATAGAAAGGCTCATAAGAACCAATACAACCCTGTTGGTACCAAAACTAAGCACCCATGGCTCACTTATACCAAAAGTAAGTGGTACCAGTACAACTGTGTTTTGGGGGCGGGCTCCTGCTTAATAATAGAAAGGCCCATATAAACCAGTACAACTGTGTTGTTGGTACCAACAGTACATGGGTTTTGGGCGGCTTACTTAAAATTCAAGGCCATTTTCGATTCCGAGCCAGGCCACCACCAGCTGGCTGGCCAACGCGCCCTTGCGCACCGCCGCCTCCGCTTCCTTTGCCTCGCTGCTGGTGCATTACAAGGCCCTCTGCTGGCGGATCGCAGCGAATGCTTGGTGAAAGGTCCTTCACATGGGATGACCATTGAGTAAAACCACTAAAGTGAGGATATGTTTCACTGAAGGGGAAAGGTTATGCATGGTCATTTGGGGGTCAGGAATATTGATCAACCCCCAGATCTTAAATGCACACACGGAAACTCAGGGTTCTGTTGAGGAAGCGCCTTTAAACACACCAAAAACAGGGCTCCCTTCAGTTTTTCACCCTTACGTCTCTGGTTGTGGAGGGGAAATCAAATCAGAGCTCTCTTTGGGAAGCACCCGTCTCTGGTTGCGGAGGGGAAACAACAAGGGCTGGAGGTCTTTGGTTTTTAACCCCCTGTTTGGCACTCAGATGTGCACCTTTTGCACCCGTTTGCCATGGTGCAATCGGTGCCAGTTCCATGTGCTAGCCTCATGTGGTAAAATATGCTGGAGTCTGTAAAAGCGACCACTAAAACCTGGACTTCCAGCCCTCCACTATTCGCTGAGTGAACGGCGTTCATGGATGCTCCTGGATGGATGTATCCTTAGCACCCTCGAAAATGTGTATTGCCTTTTTGGCGGAGATTAGTCTTTCCAGCTGCCCCTCACACTCGTGGAGCTTGTTATTCTTGGCGGAGATGAGAACACCTTGTTGTGCGAAAGCATGAATGCTATTGATGCATGTGCACCCTGGTTACTTGGCTTGACATGGCTGTCAACAGTGTCAACAGTGGTCGGCGCTGTGTAACGGAACACACGGAGTGCCTATGAAGAGAGCCAAGATCACTTCCCCGCCCCCGCTGCCTCCCCCCTAACCATGCGGAAAGCCAGTTAGCTTGTGTGGAGTGATTTTCTCTGAGCGGGCAGGCCACCCACCGGGTGCTCCACATGCAAGAGGACGACGTGATTCAGGCAAAGGGGGAAGGGCATCATCCGCTTCTGTTGGTTAGGATCCACTCACATTAGTGCAGATGGCGCAGAAAAGGTAGATCATGCCGGGGGGGGTGGCTGAACATAGATACTATGGTTTTCCAGGAGAAAACCAAATGGAGGTATTATCAATAGTTGTTTTTTGTTCTGCCCCGAAACGCGCCATCAAAAACGCGTGTGTGCCTGCAAAGAAGAAAGCCGGGAGGCTCACAAGTCTTAAGTTGATTCCTTAAAATTCAGGCCCTGGAATCCAGTCCTTTTTTCTTGTCCGTAAGCCCTGCATTGTGTCGCAGGGAAGAAAGTGTGTATGCTGGGCGTGCCCATGGCTTTCGCCCAAGACTTCGCGGCGGGTTCGTGCCAGCCATGTTCGGGTGGCTCTTGGATATTGTGAAGGATGTTGGTAGCTTTGTCGTGATGGTCGGCCGACTCCTTGGGTGGCAAGAAGTCAAAAAGCAGACAATAGCGCCTACTGTTGCTCCGAGTTCGACAAAGCCTCGCCCCTTCATAGCCATGGAAGCAACTAAAGACGTTGACGATCCATTTGCTGAACTTGTCGGCATGGAATTTCAGCAGGAGATGCTAAAGGTGGTCGTCGCGATGCAGGAAATATAGGCGCACTGTGGAAATGAGTATGCGAAGCGAGAAGCGACAGCGCATTGCTTTCCTGCTGTTTACAGGAGCTATAGGCACGGGGAAGACATCTCATGCAACGGCTTTTGCTTGTCTCTTGAACATTCCTTGTGTGTGCATTAATCCTGGGTCTGCAACGTTCGTAGATTCTCAGGGGATGTCGACAATGCATCACGTGCTCGAATATTGCGTGGAGCGCAAATCATGTTTGATTTTACTGGATGAAATAGACGTGTATGCCAGTGAGACAGCATTCATGGCGGAGATCAGGCAAATTGTCGATGGAGCTTGCCGTATACCCCCGGATGCTCTCCTGGTGATTGTGGGGACGACGAACAAAGATCCCGGAGCTCTGCCGCACGATTTGCTTGATCGTGTGCTTGTAGAGGTGCCATTCACACCATGCCCCAAGGTCATGCCAAGACTTTACAAAGGGCAGGTTTTTTTCAGCCGAGAGCAGTGCAATGCTTTCTGGGATCGGAATGCAAGGTGCTTGACAACTTTCGAGCGTATCCGATTGGCCACAGATTCCGAAGGTTGCACACCTCGTCAATTGCAGATGTGGGCACAGAAGGCTCTGATTCTCGCGTGTCATGAAGCCAGAGCCTTTTTCGGCCGGCATGCTAGCACCATCAAATTTCAGGAAGTCAAGCGGTATGAACAACCTGTCACGCTAAAAGCCAGCTTTTGCAGCGGATGCTTGCGCCAGTTCCAGCAAGACATAAGCAAGGACGATGATCCAACGACGTCGCAGCGGCTTCTACGCCAATATGAGGTTGATGGTGTCAAGCCAAGGTACGAACACTTTCACGCAGCTGGTAGAGATTTTAGGAACCGGCTGCCCGCTTCCCGCTTGTGAAGCAACATGATCACCAATATGAAGAGTAAGCGGTGGCAAAGGCCCTGCGGAAATGCGCCAGCATGTGCCGCCCAAGTATTGGAATATGTAGGCTGCTAAGGTAGCAGAGAAGCATGTTTCAGAAGTGTTGGGTTTCATGCAGATTGCTAAGTAAGGTTGAATGGTAAGTTGCACGGATGCGGCCGGGATTCTTGAATGATGTTTTCTGAAAGGGTTCTCCCGCGGATTATTGCGCGAGTGGCTTCTCGTGAGGGGGAAGGCATGCACTACCGACAAGGGTAAGGATTGAGCGTGTGGCTTTGGTAGGTTGTACGAATTGGGTTCTATTCTGGTTTGTGTTGAAGATTGTGGGAGATTCCTTTGGTTTTGGTGTGTTTGCAGGCTTGGCTTTGGGTGCTGATTGAGAATTGGTGCAAAGGGCTACGCTTGCAAGGAGTCCTTCAGCACTTCAGAGGAATGATCTAGTTTGTTTCTTGAGGTCACTGGTCAGCGGCGACCCCACTCGAGTTCCCGCAGCGCAGGCAGCCAGCGATCTACTGCTTGGCGGGGGAGCCCTGAAATGAGGCTTGCCAGGCACCTGGGCCTCCCGGTTTTGACATGGAACCTGGAAGGCCGCCTGCTTCTTGCCATGGTGAAATTTCTGCCAGAGAAAAGGAGAAGGGTCAAGGGGATGGATGAGTTGTATCGGAATTCAATGGCCTTGTTCCACGTCTCAACAATGAGGGAACTTCCAAGAAGGGTGGTTCCCTTGTTCCCTTCAAGTCACTTTCAATCAACTCTTAAAAAGGGTACCCGCAAACAAGACACCCAATTCGGGGTTTCTCAAAAAATGGCAGACCCCTTTTTGGAGGGTTCTAAAAAAGGTTCCCAATTTTGAGAAACAACCATATATTCCATTCCGACTCCACGGGTTTTTTCCCGCAAGGTTGTGGCCTGGTGGATCAGCCGGTGATCTCAAAGCGCCTCGCGGTGATGCCCAGACCTCAGAGCTTCCGGCGCGGGTTCTTGGCTTGGGCTTTGGTTCGTTTAGGTCGCGTTTGGGTCTTTTGGGGTGGGCAGAACCGGGAGCCACCAGCAGTTGGAACCAGGGCTTCTCATGGGTACCTTGCTTGGTTGCCATTTTGATACCGTGACATGAGTATCCGACCAAAACATCGGCAGTCTTCGGGGTGCCTTGGGGTTAGCAAAGTTGGACCCCCCCCTTCAACCTCAAAACACTGGAAACCGAATAAGGACCCAAGCCCAAATGGGAACTTTGATCACCCCCGCATGGAACGTATGGCTCGCTCAGGCTGGGCATCGAGAAGAACCCCTTGATCCAGTGCGCCTCGCGACTGGGGGACCAGGATGAGCTGATGCTCGAGGAAGCGAAATCCGGACAAACCCGGCAGACTCGATGTGGGTCTGTTTGAGGGGACCCATTTAGTAGGGTACCCTATGTTGTGGTTAAAGGGAAGCCCAACATGTGTGGGGGAGGCTGAAATGTTTTTTTGTAAATGCATGCAGGTACGTGGATTCCCATTTTCGCCGCATGTCCTCGCAGGTCGCCTGAGGCATTCATTTCACAGGTATACCATTCGTCCCTTCCGACCCGAAATCTCAATCATTCAATTCAATGTTTGAAGTGAGGTAGCCCACGCTTTTTAGGCAGGAACTCTTTGCACAGTGGTACGCTTTGGGGGGCTTCGAGTGTCATGAGATGACACAATGTCAAATATGTTAGGCCATGCAATGGTGAAACAAAAGTTTCTTTGAGGTGTGTGCTACTTGAAGTTTTAGCAACCCCAGCAAGGTAGAAAGTGTGTTCTCTCCTGCGGCTTTGAAACAAACTTACATGACCTGTGCGGTGAAGAGAAGACAGCTGCGTGTTGGATTCCATGGAAATTGTCAGAAGCGCAAGGATACCAAAAGAAATTAGATATAGGATGCTGGACCAAAGATCAGATTGGGAAAGCGACATGTGAATTATCCCCCTTTCTTTGCACAGATTGCACCAGGCGGCTCATGACATGGACAACCACAGGCCATCAGCCTGATGTTGAACACATACCCTGTTGTCTTCAGTTGCAAGTTGGGCAAGTTCCAAGCTTGAGTCGAGACTCCCCGACATCGCAGGAAGAAGACGTGACTAGAGCAAAGCGCTCGTGGCGCGGCTGACGCGCCAAAAGAAAAATCGCAAGCCGAAGCATCCCCTGGCACTCAGGGGGCAGAAGCCTAGAGTTTTACGTGTGCAACATGCAGCCTAGCTGTCGTGTTTGTTTGATCTTTATTATGAAGGCTCACATGAACAGTACGCTCCAATAGCCGGGGGAAGAAGTTGTATTTATTGTTCAAAAGCAATCCATGTCAAGGGGAAGATGTGATGATCATTTGACATCGCTGCCAGAGTGTGACTTTGCTGCCTGAGAATTGGATCAATTGCACGACAGAGAGGATCAGGACATCCCTCAACACAGTCATGGCACTCATGGCACCCAGGTCACAACTAGCACTCATGGCACCTCTTGCCGCAAGTTGCTTCAAAAACATGAGCTGGGAGCGTTGCCAAGGGCTTGCTGGCTCACCCGAAAAGTTGCGTGTCACAGTCTCAGGCCTCAGGTTTTTGTCACTTGGGAGCCATGCCGATGCTCATAGAAGAATTGGACGAGGAGATGGTGGGAAGTGGATGAGGCGTCTGGATTTGAGTGTTTCAAGCGGGGAGCTCAACTAGTTGCTTTTCGGTTGATGACACCCCCAGGGTCTGATGGCAGCGAATCCATAGGCTGATCGAAAGGCAGTGCACGTGTGTGTGTGTGTGTGTGTGTGTGTTCATGATGGCCATGCGAGGTGTGCCATTACAGTCAGTTGACATACTCGGATATCAGTCGGGAACCAGTTGCGCTTCTCTTGATTTATCTGCAAACTGTGGGGGTGTATTTGCAATGTGTGGGAAATCCAACAAGACTGGCAAGAATCTCATTGTGTGGATCGCGAACTTAGCGATGATTTGGGGTCAGAAAGTATGGCTAAAAGGTAGTCATGTATGGCACAAAATACCAGACTCACTTTGTTCGCCGCGAGAATACTGTGCCTAATATTTGACACTCGCAAATTTCATCAAGACGTCTTTTCGACAACCAGACAGATTGGGCGATCCCTCTTTTGTGTTCAACCAAATAGGTGACTGTCCCAACCACTTTTATCGATCCTGGCAAAAGGCCTCAGGAAAGACTGCAGTGAGGTAGCCCTGGCTTCCGGTCGAGAGCGCCGAGCCAATTTGAGGAGCCCGGGGGCACTGCCTACACTTTTCACCACCTGGCAGATGCGAAGCGGGGGCCAAAGGAGCTCTCTTTCTGCTGAGAGCAAAGGCAGGCAAGGTCCCATTTTTTCAGGGTGTAGTCGTTCCCCACATTTTCAGGCCTCTTGTAGACGGGCAACTGAGGGAAGAAACTCATTTCGGTGCTTGCAGGTTGCCCCTGTTCTCAAAAGTTCCCCAGAGTTGTACCGTGAAGGTCTCTTGGTAGTTTTGAAGGGCTAAATGGGTGGTATACAGGGTGCAAATTCAAGTGTCCGGTCTTGAGGGCTCTAGTCTGGAACCCCGAATGTTCGTTGGGAAGTGTCCGAAGCTAGAAGTGAACAAAAAGGGGCAATGTGATTGGACTCCTCCACACATGGGTGGTTTCCTGTTGGCTGCTTTTGAAAAACAGTTTTGTTCTGGCGTCTCGGGCCTAACTTTCTTCATGTTGGCTGTGGGATCTTGTCATCAGTTCAGAGCTGCTTTGTTGTGCAGGGGCTCCAAGTCCAGTCAAGAATAAATCCGTGCGGCAAACTGTTTGGGGTGCAAGATTCTTCGCGCGCTTCTGAATCACTGTACTTCCGCATATGTCCTAAGCATGATTCACAAGCTTTATATATATATATATATGTATATGTGTATATATATATATATATGTATATATATATATAACCGATTATTATATATATATATATCCAAATGCATGCTTGCTTTGGCATGTAAAGCCTTGCCAGTGCTCCAGCGGTATCCGGAGGTTCTTCTCCTTCCAGTCCGCAGAGATCCAGCCCTACTTTGAGAAGTGGGGCTTTGGCCCGGACATGGCGCGGGTTGAGACTCGCGAGTTGGGCCCGAACCGGCCGGACATCGTCTGATTGAAATGCCAAAGGCCTTGAGGGAAGACTCGGAGCGAAACAATCTCTGAGCTCGGCAACGAACCCCCAGTTGAAACCTTTGGGAACCTATCCAATAGTGTTCAGCCGCCGAGTGAGAGTCCTGGGGATACGACCCGAGTAGCAGGGCTTGTCCTTGACAACCAGATCATGTGCGCTGGTTCGTGGAAGGTGTGCAAGCCCAAACCAAGGGAACGACGGCAAGCCTTGTGTGGATGTCATTCCATGTGCTAGCATATGTAGCCGCATATGCAGAGAACAGGTGGACCCAAAATGAAGTCGTGCTAAAAGCGTGCTGAAAGAAGCGAGCAACAGGTGAACTTCACAGGATTCGGCATCGAATTGTTGGAGTTGGGGCTTGGGATAAGGTTCTTGGGTTCTGGATTCCCTTGATATTCCCCTTTTGGTGCGGTTAAACCTCCGTGGGGTGTTCACTCAAAGTGGCTTTCCTTTTGCGATGACCCAACGTCAGTGAGGCGCCGCGAGAGGAAGCATGTTGTATCAAACACTCATAAATCACTGATAAATAAACAGCTATACATACATATATATATACAAAATCAGGCCGCCCCCATTGACCTTGAGCCATTGCAACAGCACCCAAAAGGTAGTTCATGGGGGGCCTGCGCATATATATATATATATATATATATATAATATTCATGTATATATATATACAATACATGGATCAAACAAGTGGTGCCCCTTGGTGTGGTCCATGTCCACTTGCTTGCCTTTTTTCCTGTGCATGATATTGACCCGGAAGATTTGGCAGTGTGAACGTCAATATCCCACTTGCTTTGTAGTTCCAGTTTGCTTCAACGAGGGCATGCCCAAAGATATCCAAATTGGACTGGTGCAGGCCATGTGCACCTTCAGAGTGGAGCAGAAGGCGGGACTTCGCTTGAGACGGTCTTTCTCAGTCCACAACTCCATGATGTGCAGGGAAGCAAGTGTGCCTGGACGTCCTGTTTTTCTTTTCTTTTTCTTTTATGACATGCAGTTGTCCGACGGGAAGCAGTGCTACCATCGTTCGAGCTTTGGACGCCCCAAAAAAGCAGAACACATGCAGCCTAACGATGCAGGTGAATCGCGAGACGTTTCAGGACATGTTGGATGCTTTCTTCAAAGACAGGCTGGCGATGGAGTTGCTGGCCCGCACAGAAATGGCACATGCTTGGCAACCTTGGACGCTCTTTTGGGAAGCGCACGCTTCCACGAAAGGTAACCTTTTTCGGTTCCGATTCTTTGCACCCACTTTGACCGCCGCTTGGCACCTGCCTTACGACGCCAGGGAAGTGCTACACGTGCTCCAGTCGATGACTAGCGCCCGGGTGCATGGGCCTCAGCGTGTCGCCTGGGAGCCAGTGGAAGCATTTCTTTTAGGAAGAACGTGAGCTTGAGAAGTGCCTGTTTTGCTGGACAACCACTCTGGAGCAAAATAATGGATGGGGAATGATCTCTCGCATATTTCAAATTTAGGCCTCCCATCAACTTGTGGCTTCATGTTTGGCCTCGGCCCTTGGCTATGCCGAACTTTCAGCGGGAGCTTCGCAAAAAATCAGAGAGCTTGTGAAGAGTTGCGTGGGTTGCTGGCTTCGCCCGCTATTCGGCGAGTCGAGCAAATGCTGAGTCCAGTATGCGGGCGACAGCATCAAGGGAGAGAGGAGTAGCCAGAAGGAAGCCAAGCCCAGGGTCTTGAGTCACAGCCACTTTTCAATTGGTTAGATGAAATCATGCCCAAACTATGGTAAGCGCTTTGGAGCCCGGAGTTGGTTGCCGCTTGACAGATTTGAGTATTGCAGGGCGCCCGTTGGTGATCCCTATGGGGTGTCTATATATTATATATCGTTTCAAAGGGGATCGAAAGACATGTAAAATTGCACCCCAGCCGCAAAAGCGCTCTGCTTTAGCAATCAAAGCCTAAGCGAAGCTCCCCACATCTGGCTGGGTGGCTACTGTAACTGTAGTTGTTTGCCACTGTTGAATTGGAAGAAGCGAGCGGGTTGATCTGAGTGCTCAGGTTTAGCCCGTCGAAGGTGTCGGTCAGATGGCAGGAGATGAGCACCAAGGCTGGGAAGTTGGATTGGTTGGCTTGATTTGGTGGATAGCTGGCTCACCTTGCACATTAATTCGGAAAGGAAGTTCAGAAGGAAGTGTGCGTATCTCCGTCGCTAATTAAAGGTTGCTTTGGGCAAAGATAAGGAGAAAAAATGAATGCACTGGAGAAACATGTGTGGGTGTGTGGCCGGGAGTAGAAGAAGAGGAACAGCGACCTTTTGTTGGATTTAGCCTGTCCGGCTCCTCTCGAAACAGCGTCGGCCAACATAGCATGACTCATGGAGTCGCATTGCAGCTGGACTTTTTCAGATCAGGTGAAAGCGCGTCAGATTTTGCAGCTGGTTGCTTGTAGCTGTGAGCGCAAGTATGTTTGGGTTGTTTGTGGCGCTGTTGGTTGTGCGTGTGGTCGTGTGGTCGTGTGGTCGTGTGGTGGTGTGGTGGTGTGGTGGTGTGGTGGTGTGGTGGTGTGGCCGTGAATGTGTGTTTGTGTGGTTGTGTGCTTGTGTGCTTGTGTGTTTGTGTGCGTGTGTGTTTGTGTGTTTGTGTGTTTGTGTGTTTGTGTGTTTGTGTTGTGTGTTTCTGTGTTTGTGTGTTTGTGTGTTTGTGTGTTTATGTTTGTGTGGTTGTGTGGTTGTGTGTTTGTGTGTTCGTGTGTTTGTGTGGTTGTGTGGTTGTGTGGTTGTGTGGTTGTGTGGTTGTGTTGTGTGGTTGTGTGGTCGTGTGGTTGTGTGTTTGTGTGTTTGTGTGTTTGTGCGGTTGTGTGCCTGTGTGCTTGTGTGCTTGTGTGCGTGTGTGCGTGTGTGGTTGTTTGTTTGTGTGGTTGTGTTGTTGTGTGGTTGTGTGGTTGTGTGGTTTTGTGCTTGTGTGTTTGTGTGTTTGTGTGCTTGTGTGCTTGTGTACATGTGCGCGTGTGTGCGTGTTTGTGTTTGTGTGTTTGTGTGTTTGTGTGGTTGTGTGGTTGTGTGTTTGTGTGTTTGTGTGGTTGTGTGTTTGTGTGTTCGTGTATTTCTGTGTTTTGTGTGTGTGCTGGTGTTGGTGTTGGTGTTGGTGTTGGTGTTGGTGTTGGTGTTGGTGTTAGTATTGGTGGTGGTGGTTGTGGTGGTGGTTGTGGTGGTGGTGTTAGTATTGGTGGTGGTGGTGGTGGTGGTGGTGGTGGTGGTGGTGGTGTTTTTGTTGGTGTTGGTGGTGTTGTTGTTGGTGGTGGTGGTGGTGGTGTGTTGTGTGTTGTGTGTTGTGTGTTGTGTGTTGTGTGTTGCGTGTTGCGTGTTGTGTGTTGTGTGTTGTGTGTTGTGTGTTGTGTGTGTGGGTTGTGTGTTGTGATGTGTTGTGTGTGTGTGTGTTGTGTGTTCTATGTTCTGTGTTCTGTGTTCTGTGTGTGTGTGGTTGTGTGTTGTGTGTGTGTGTTTCTAAATGTGTGTGTGTGTGTTGGTGTTGTGTGTTGGTGTTCTGTATTGTGTCTTGTGTGATGTGTGTTGTGTGTTGTGTGTTGTGTGTTGTGTGTTGTGTGTTGTGTGTTGTGTGTGTGTGTGTGTATGTGTGTGTGTGTGTTGGTGTTGTGTGTTGGTGGTGGTGTTGGGCTTGGTGTGGGGTGTTGTTTGAGTGTGTTTTGTGTGTGTGTGTGTTTGTGTGTTGTGTGTGTGTGTGTGTTTGTGTGTGTTTGTGGGTCGTTGTTGAGTTGTCTGTTGGTGCTGGTGATGGTGGCGCTGGTGTTGGTGGTGCTGGTGTTGGTGGTGGCAGTATGTGGCAGTGATTGCTTTGTTGTTGGCCTCAGTGATGTTTTGTTGGTCAGTTGGATTGTTGGGCTGGGACTGTGCGTGTAAAAAAAGAATCAAGGGTGTACAACTATGCATGTAAACACCGAGAGATGCATGATACACCTCTGTATTTGTTTCAGGAGGCCTACACACTGTTGCACTTGTGCGTGTGTGTTTCCGCAAGCAATGGTGGTGCCATGTTTTTTTGTGTTGCACCCGATTGCATGTTGCTGAAGCTGCCAAGGGCAGGTGCTTTGCTGTCAGGTTGTCAGCATGTCCTTCTTCAACAAGTTGGAAGAAGCTGGATGCATCAGCAGCTCAGGCCTGGCTTGGAAGCCGTCAGAAGCGCATGGCTGAAGCTCTCATTCCTATGATCGAATCACCTGGCTGCTTGGTTGCATGTTGTGATACCAATTCAGGTCGTGTTGCCATGAGGCCACATCCGGGGCCGACTGGAGGAAGATTGGGAGGATGTCCCAATCGTCGGGGCCTCAAACTTGGGCAGTGCATATGCGAAAGGACTCCGCAGCTATGGCCAAACTTGCAGGGTCTTCGTCAAATTCAATCATTCATTCTTAGGCTAGGTGGTCGCTTTTCCCCTTGTGGCATTGTTCCACTAATTCCAACATGGGCTGGACCCTTCCGATACTACCAATTTGAAAAAGTTGCCACCCCTCCCTCCCTCCCTCCAAAACAATAATTGCCCCCCTGAATTTGTCCGGCTGTCCCCCAACCCCCAAAAGATCAGAGAGGTGCAACAAAAAAACACAATTCATGCCTCCCCTTAGCCACATTTGTCCATCCATTTGGCTGGCTCATTGTGTTGCAATCGACTGTCAGTGCAACAGTATTCATGCATAGTTGTCCTGACATCCACAAAATGAGGGACCCTGAAAGTGCAAAGATTATTGTACAAGAAGGGGTTTGAGAAGATCACATGAGCTGCGCCACACGAGTGCCCACCCCGCCTCCCCAAAAAAAAAGCTCAAGGGCTCATTTGCCCCAGGCTCATGTGAGCCTTCACTTGGTCCAGGTAAGATCCAGACAACTCATTCCTCCTTTGCAAGGGTTGCTGTACACCTTGTACATGATCCTAGCTTGCAGGGAATCAAAGTCGCCCAGAGGCATCGTTGCACGGTGTGCAAGGCGTGCCTGCTTGCTTCCCACTGTCGTTGATGGGCCGCACATAGCCAAAATGACTACGCTTCCTTCCTGCCAGGAAGTGACCGTGCGTCCGTGGTCACCAACTTTAGTCACATCTTGTGGCTTGCTGCTTTTGGAAACTGATTTCTGCGGGCGTGAGAAGGCTTGGAAGGCATTGCATCCGTTGGCTTACGGCGACTGAGGTGAACCTGATTCGGGAGGCATGCCCGCTGCGAGCCATGCAAGTCAATCCAGATATATCGAGCTGCGTGTGGGCCTACCTGATCTGAACCGGTGAACTCGGCAACGGCGGGGATGCCTTGGGGTACAACTACCAAATTATCAAATTGCCATCAACAAGCCCTCATTCATATTTCCATGTGGATGAGCTGGATGATGAGCTTGACTCTGGGGTTTCCTTGCGGTGGCGATTCATAGTTCCAACCTGTTCAGGCGATCCTGATGGAGGAGAGCGAGCTTTACGACACCTTCTCCCCGGAAGACCGGCGCGAGTTCTGGACTCAGATGTACACCCTCCGTACCCGATTTCCTCCGTTTTCGTAGGCTTGAATTGGCTGGTCAGATTGGTTGCACACGGAGTTTGCTTGATGCAAAGTCGGTGCAAGTTGTTTGAGATCTGGGGATGCTCAGACTCTTTCTATCAAACCAGCAGGGAGATCTGCGAGGAGGCTGTGAACGTACCAAACATCTCCTTGGCGTTTCCATCACAGCATGGGTGATGATGTTTACCGAATTCCAATATAGCATCATTGAGGGGGTTGAGCGGCTTGGAAGCAATAGAGCATTGGCTTTGCTGCTTGCTATATCCCTTTGGAGAAGACTGTGGTTGCTTTGGTTATATGATCGTAAGTGTTTGGAAGCTTGCACAGATGGGCGCGCACGGACAAACAACTCAAACAGCTCTGACAGAAAGGGCTGAGCATCAAGCTTATCTCAAACAGTGGATTCGCAAAAAGAAAAGGCAGGGGCATGTCAGATATTGGCGTGATTGGGCGGTCCTTTGCAATGTATGTGTTTTGATGCAATCAATCAATATGTATTATGTAATTCAATGTTAGGTTACATATAAAATCTGATCTAAGCCAATATCATATTATCTTGCGTTGCGGTTAATGTATGCTCGTGTGCATGTGGATATAGATATGTCTCTATGAATATATATATATATTTATTTATTTATATGTCCATGTGCATGAATACATGAGTCGGTAAATGCATTTGTAGGTGGACATCTGCTTAGAGATGTGTGAGGTTTCTTTTACGCATCTTCCAGCACCTGATCTTCGGAGGTGCTTCGAACCAGTGCGCCCATCTGCCAAAACGCCAACAGATCTAATAAAATAAAAGGGGAAGAGACATTTTTTGCTGCCCTAGGTGTCAGTCTTTTGGGAAACCGAAAGAAATCGGTTTGGCATTGCGCGCCATTGCGCCAAAGGATGTTAACAGTAAACTTGCTACATACAACAGGAAATAGTTATAAAATATATGTCAAGCAAAATCAAGGTTTGAGCAGTAGCATGCATGCCTTTGTTCAAGTCCATGACCTTCGACTGTTTGGAATGAGTGCTAGATGGTGTCTGGCAGGTACGAGGATCACATTGAGGACGCGTCCGACATTGCTGCATGGGGCAGCGTTGCCGGCGTTGCATTGCCCTTCTCTTAGGGGTTCAATGGCTACTGTGTACATGAATGTCTTGGTTGCTAGTCTCACGAATCTTTGAGGAGGGCTAAATCCACAAGACCTGGCACATACTGATATCCAGGCAAGTAATCTCAGACGACCCCAATGACTATGTCCCTTTCGGGGATGGGGCGTGTTCAGGACTATTTCAAGGCCACCAAGGCGGTCTACAAGGAGTCGGCGGATTTCGGGTGTGTGGAACCTGACTTCGGACAGTTGGGTGTGTGTTCTTTGAGTTTTTTTTTTCTAATTTCAAGGGAAAAGAAGAACCACCCATTTTGGAGGTCCCCTGTTTTAGGACATACCCGCCCTGGGTTGGAACTTTGGCAAAGGCAAGGGTTTAAGTCAATCCTTTCCGAGCGACCAAGGGAGGTATTTTTTGGTGAGAGAACTATGGGCTTTGCCCATGGACATGATTTCTGAGGAGGACTTCTTTCGGGGTGCGTGAAGAGAGGAGCCCAAAAGAGCCCCTAGAAAGCGGTTTGAAGTTTGAAGTTCTGGCGAAAGAAGTGGGCCCTTCGCTGGGTGATTCATGAGTTTCATGTAGCTCACGGCCGAGTGAGCGAAGCAAAGAACACAGGTAATGTGCAAGGATCGATTGCATTCGCTTTTCATTGTTTCCGGCACGCCAGAATTGTTTACTTTCGCGCGCGTATCGTCTATGTAGAGTATCTAGTTGCTAATACATCCAGAGCCCTACCCAGGATTCCACTGGTATCCACAGAGTACCAGTGGTTCCTTCACACCGTTGGCCGGGTGTGGGGCGGATCAGCAGTGGTGCACCCAGGTGCACGAGTGTGCCTTTCCGGCCGACACGCATGCCAACAGTGGCATGTGTTTGACAGCAAGACGATGCGCTAACGTGCTTGCTGGGGGCCACATCCGTCGGAAAATGGCGGCTTGCTGATCCAAGGAGGGAGGGCCACTAGTGAGGATGCAATTTGCTTTCGTGGGGCCAAAAGCCAGTGGCAGGCAACAAGCCATCAGGCCGCACAGCGGAATGCATTTCCGCACTTCCTTCAGAACAGGGTATTGCGCAGCGGCATGCGCTGCACAAGCCAATGGTTGTTAAATTTTAAAGTTCGCACGCGCAACGCTGGTCAAAGAACAGAGTGCAGATCCAGCAAGTGGCAGCCTTTGCCCGAGCAGAGCGCCATGCATGCCGTCGGTCGGAGCACGGAGGTCTTTGAATGTCTTTGTCTGATGGATTCCAACAAGACCAGACAGCTGCGTAGCCCAGCTCTGTTTTCACTTCCCCCAGAATTCAAAGTCAGGCGCCCGACGTTTCTGTCCCAACAGATGGCTGTGATCGATCTTTGGCACTTCCGGCCTCAGGACCTGCTGTCCGTCCGGCGCAGCGACACTGGAGACGTGGAGGCCGTCCTGTTGCCCTAACAGGAGACCCAAAACCTCTAAAAAGGTCATACCCCCAAATTGTTCAGGTTGTTGAGTCTCTAGGTAGCAAGGGCAAGTGCCTAAGGCAAGTGCCTAGTTCCTACCGGCTGTCAAGCAGTCTTTGGATTCGCATCCGCGTGTTTGGCATACTGCTCTATTTGTTAGAGGTCGAGAAAACGACCTAACACCTTACCCAATTTCAACAGGTGAATAGGACATGGGCAGGAATCCGGCTGTCCCTCTCAAATGGCTGCCTCTTTGTGACACAGCCATGTGGTTCGTCTCCCCCCCCCCCCCCCAAAAGGGTGTCCCTCTGGTTTTCCTTCAATCCCATAAGTGTCCTCCTTTTTCAGGCTAGTTTGACTAGAAATAGATGGCGCTGGTTTTTTTTCCATTTACCAGGGCCATCGATTTGTTCAAAAGGACACCTGTGCTCAATCCGCCAATTTCAAGGCACGCCAATCCGAGCCTAAGCACGATCGACTGAGGTGCTCTCCACAGTGGCCTCTGTGCAGTCTCTGGGGGAGGGAGGCGCCTTGTACCAGAAGGACACAAATGGCTGTGAGTCAAAACCAATGGTACCAGTTACCATTTTGGGGTAGGTGCACCACCCATTCTAGTCTATTTTAGTGGGGATTGGGATGTTCACTGGGGATACAGGATTTTGACGGCCAAATACCTGCGATCCCAGCCAGAAGCGCTCTCGCCAATTTGGCGACGCAACACCAGCTGATTGAAGCCCCTTTCTTTGGGTTTTTTTCCCAGTGTTTGAAACCTTTGAAATCAACCAACAAAAAACTGGTGCCTTTGTTCAAGAACATGCGAAGTGCGGTTTTTCACCGAGAGAATTGTAATTGATCCCACGGGTTTAAGCTTGGGGCCTAATCATTTGCAAGTACCATCGATGTGTCCAAAGGACGCCTAGAGAGAAGCGCGGAGGTTCACACAAGGCGGTGGTTTGACATGTGTGTTGTTCTGTTACACGACCATATAATGATTATGGAATGCTACAACACAACAGGTGTTACTCATGAACCACTTGCAGGTGCTGTTAGATTCTGCCAATGTCACAATCGGAATGAGCGTGATTTTGCGTGGCTTTATTTGCGTTGGCCACTTGGCAGCCTGAACCACCCCAAAAATGTGGGCTGCCTGTGCTTCTTGCATATTTGAAGATCCGAATTGATCCAATGCCTTTAAGCGTCCATGAATGGGGGCACCACTGGATCTGCGATTTCTTTGGTTGGTAAGGGGTCATACAACTGTAGGATGTCTGCTGAGTATTTGTCTATTCTGGCTCTCTGGTAACAGTTGCAAATTCCAAAGCTGACTTTTAGCAAAGAACTCATGATCTTCATTTACCAGTTGCCAGGAAAGTGGGCTCTAGAGAAGAAACCAGCTAGGGGGACCCATGTGAGAAGCTTACCTTTCCGTGTTAGTGTGTGGTGTGTGGAACTGCTCATAACCCACACATTGCGACCCAGAGATTGCAATGGACCAACTTTCCAGGCCGTGCCTTTGACTCCCCAACCCAAACTTTGTATATTCAGTCTAAGCCGCTCAGGGATATTAACAAGTTTGTTCATAGCCTTTCTTCATCCCAATGATCCAAGCTGGGGCCTTGTCCAATTGGCATGGGCTGATCAAGCCTTGAAAAGACTTGTTCCAGATGTCCAAACCCGATCAACCGCACACTAGATGCCAGTTCAAACTGCAAGACCATGAGCATGTGGTTGGTTGCTTGGGAGAAGAGGATGGATCTTGAGCCTGGGAGAGAGAGTGGTGTGGAAACGTATGCTCGGATGTGCTGGAAGGTGTGTCCTCTCTCGGACCTTAGATTAGCTTGATTGAATGTGTGTGTGTGTGTTTGTGTTTGAAAGCTGAGTTCAGGTTGGTTTTGATAGTGGCTCTCGTGTTCTGCTTCCGTTTTTGTCAAACCTTGCTGAATCAAAACGGGCAACCCGGCAACAAGCCGCCTTGAAAAGCGCCTCCTTTGCATTGAAAGGACAGCTTGCTGAACTTTTGCTACGTCATCCACGACCCAGTGCGGGCCGCGGAGATGGATTTGCAGACGTGAGGACGTCTTGTACTGTTCAGCTCTGGATTTGCTGACGGAGTGTCCGCGGTTCAGCGAGGCACATGGACATGTGCTGATTGGGATGGACTTGGGCAATAGAAATCGTTGGGAAAGCGGATCCTGCTCCCAGGGCTCAGGGCTTTCTTCATTGCCAGCAAACGTTGATTCCTTTTGGGGCGTTGAGTCAACGATCGACAACTAGACTTTGCGTGTTGGGGAAAAACTGACTTGAAGCAGGGTGGATCAATCAATCCGTCAAGTCTCGCCCAGGTTGTAAGGCACGTCAAGGTGTGGTGCGCCTGGGCACGGGCAGACAGGCAGGCAGATAGATATAGACTGGATGGACGGACGGACAGGCGGAAGAATACGCATTGTGTACAATACGAATCCATACATATACATATATATATATTATAACATGTATATATGTACATTGACATGTGTTTGTCTTCATTTGTTTGCAATAGGAGCCTGTTTCTTCGAGCTTGATTTCGGAAGGACATGCGATCTGTATTTCTCCATTGTCACTTCGGGCAAACGACATATGGTCCATGGCGCGCAGGCCATAAGGATTGGGCCTGCGACTTGCAAGGCTGCGTTTACACCTCACATTTGGGGCGTGTGGTGATTGGCCTTGGGTAAGGAATGAATGGTTCCAGCAAGGGGAGAACAAATGAGTTTGCATGGCGGTTTTTGTATTTTGGGTGCAGGGCTTAGGTTGAAGTCTTAAGTGTTATGCTGTGTTATCCATCACCACAATACGTTGCTTGCCAAAGTGGCAGCCCTTGTGAACTCAGGTACTTTGGCTTCCGGCCGCTGTGGTGACGGCCAGCTTGGCATTTGGGCATCGGTAAGAAGGAGAAGGGGGTTGTTTGCTTGGTCCCTTCATCTGCCAATTTCTGCCATGCCTGGTGCTTCAAAGATCTTCAGCATCAGTGGGCCCACATTTCGCACACTAATTGATCCTCGGAATGCCAGATTTACGCAGAATCAATGAATCCATGGCGCCCATCCAACTTGTAGTGCGAATTCCATCTTACTGCATGCTGCTTTGCACAACACGTGCTTTCCAAAGCGGATGGCCCAAAGACTTGCGCATTGAGAATTCATGCTTCATACTGCATCCTAGAAAATATTGTTATTTGAAAATAATGAAAAGATAAATTACTTGATAGATTACCTGGCACCCCGTATGGCTCTCTTTTTTTTCGGTCATCCCGTATTTGGTATGGTCATGATTTTCCGGTTATTTACGTAAATGATCCGTATGAAACCCATATTTTGTTGATATGTTATTTAAAAGAAGCCATAAATATATATATATATATATATTATATTTTGATATAGACATATTATCTAAAGAAATTGATATATACGGGGTTTAGATAATAAATATATAAATGATGTTATGATAGGTAATTTAAGGAGATGTATTTAATTTTGATTTAGATATGATTGAAATTTTAAATATTGTAAGTGCGGAGTAGAAAATTAAAGGATATGATTTATTAAGGGAATTATTATGATATGATATTGGTGATTTTTGTGTTTTTGATAGAATATTGAATTTGTAATATATTGGGTTTCGGAGGTTGGGTTATATATTTAACTTTAATATAATTGGGGGAATAATTTATATATAATAAATAATCTTATAGAAATGATGTTAATATATGTGTTGGTGGCATTTGTAATATTTAGGATTTTTATTGTTTGGGATATTTGAAGTATCCTCGATATATAAAATTTATGAAATATTGAATATTATGAAATTTGGAAGAATAATATATAAGGAATTCTTTGTCTTTTAAATATTATGAATTTCATATAAATATTAATGAGTTACAGAATGAATTTTGATTAAGATTTATAAAATTGATATATTTGTACGAAGGTAGGTAATTCAACATCTTTGTCGGTTATATATATATGTAGGCTGAGATTTAAAACAAATCTTTCGAGACGGTGTGGAGCGATGGGCGCGGACTAAAAAATGATGGTTAATTTTTGCGAGATATTTGGGGTGAATAGATATAAATACGAAAATAATCTCGATATATGAAATTTGGTTAGAGCTCGTTACGCACGTAGCGGGCGATACGACAGAAATGGTTTTATCATGTGTTTTGATGGCATTTGCAATATTTAGGGTTTCCATTGTAGGTTTTGGTATGTTTTGGGGTGATATTGAGATAAGAATTTATTTGGGGAGGACGGGTATGTTATTTTATATAATTAATAAATATGAATTTGATAAAAAGGAAATTATTGGTTAATATAATTAATTTAATGAATTATATATATATATTATTCAATTATTCATTTTGATTATATATATAATTATTATAATTTATAATATTTATAGAAATTATATTTATTGGTTTAATATAATTTAAAGAAATTATAATTATTTTAATAAATATATATATACATAGAAATCATATTTTTCGAAGATATATATAGATATATTTATTATTTTAATTTATTAATATATATTTTTTATATATTCGTATATATTTGCCGATGTTCTCTTTTATAGAATTATTTATCCTAGCATACCCATATGAGCTTATATATATATATATGTTCCAGGCTTCCTTGGCCCCCCCCCCCCACCCCCCCCCAATGGTCATGTTCAGTCGGGAAGGTAGCACAGTGTGATCCTACGAGCCCCCCGCCCCCCTGTGGGATGGGTGGGGGGGTCCATGGTTCCCACCCCCCCCCGCCCCCCTATGGGAATGGGGGGTGGGGAGAATGGTGGCACAGTGTGACCGCAAAGCCCCCCCGCGACCATGGTTCCCATACCGCCCGCTAGGGTAGCAAGTAAAGTGCGTTTGCCACTGGCACGTTGCAGCGCACTTGGTTGGCACTTGGTTGTGGCGCTGCAAACCACAAATTGCGTCGTGGCATCGCGCAATGTCAATTGCGACAGCGCTGCAACTTGTCGCGTGCTGCAAAATGAGCAAATCGCATTGCAGTGCATCACACGAACAGCGCCGCAAACGCGCCCACAACACACTGGAGCAAGCCGCCCCACAGGCCCCCCCCCCCCGTGGGGGGCGGGGGGGCCAGGGTCCCCCCCCCTGGATGGACCCATACCATTGGGGGGGGGGGGGGGCTGGGGACGACGGGCGACGGGAACATATATAAGCATTAAAAAAATAGTATTTGAATATGGTTATATGTTCGTTTATAAAAAGTGTATGTACTAATATTATATTGGAGATTATGTTGAATAAATTGGTTTATAATAAAATTTAAATATTTCTAATATTAAATCAAAATAGATATCAATTTCTAAATATATATTATATTTATAATATCCTTCATATAATAATGCCAATCCTATTTATGATTTTCTTTTATTTATTAAATCATAATTATACCCGCTCGACTTATCGCCAAAAATTACTCTCGAGAATTATTCATTAAAGATATCGGAAAATTCAGATGCTGGTGATGCAGGAATACGGGAGATATTAGTGAAATTTATAAAGATATAAAGGATATTAGAAGAATTTTAATATAATTATTATATTTTTTAAAATTAGCCAATATAATACTAGGAATCCGATAAAAACCCAAAAATATAATATAAAACATATTCAAAAAACATTTAAATCGTAATATATAATATTATAATATTAAAATATATTTTGAAAAATCAAATTTAAATAAATCAATAAAATCAAATAAAATAATATCCTTAT
Organism: Effrenium voratum; assembly: GCA_963377175.1. Classification (NCBI taxonomy): domain Eukaryota; class Dinophyceae; order Suessiales; family Symbiodiniaceae; genus Effrenium; species Effrenium voratum. The sequence goes on from CAUJNA010003805.1 coordinate 1,277,434, forward strand.
ATAGTTGTTTCAACAAAAATCACAAAACTTATATTATATACAAATTTTCAAAAAACATCAAATTTTTAAAAACATTAAATCCAATACAAAAATAAACAAATTCCCCCCAAAAAAATATGTTCCTAAAAAAAATGTACTTATATAAAATCCATCATATTATAATATTCTAAATATGTCATTCCAATCTTTAAAAAAATAATTAAAACAATCAAATTATAGATTTTAATATCGGTTTATTCATTTTAAAATATTTTTTAAAATATAAATTAATATAAAATATATTCTATAAAACAAAACCGTGAAAATTGCTCGTCGCACTTACGCGCGTTTTCCCGGACCGCTTTTCCGAAAATCCCGGATATTTCGGAACTTGATGCAACCGCTTCATATTTCCTACGGATCGCTTACCCAAATCTATCCGGGCTACCGCCGGAAGATGCAATGGCTTCATTGGTTATAAGAACCAATTTCCCGAAATATTCCAAATATCCGGGATATTTCGGAAAATAATACAGTGTTAGAGTATGGTCAGGTTAGCAGGGGCTGCAGATTTACAACGTCTTGCAGTGGCCAGATCTGTTTCGCAATCAAGACTTACAGTTTCCTTATAGTTTCCTCATCATCATTTTAGCGATAAATAAGAAGTTGGGTTCTTTTTGGACCAATCCACTCAATTATCTTCATGCACCAGTTAGATTGACTTTTGGACTTCCCCTACAGTAGGATTGGTTGCCCTATTTCCCTTTAATCGCCCGTCAGGCTTGCCATCGGAAGCTTTTCGACTAAATCCCCAAATAATACCTTTTCTCCCCCTTTTTGGGGAGAGGATTCCCCTACTAAAATAGACTACAGAAAAAAAATGGCATCCTAACCTCTAACCTCTCAAATCTAGAGGACCTAGCCACAATGAAAATTGATTCTCTAAAATTGAACACTAGAAATCCAGAAGGGGGGGGGTCCTCCAACAAATTTGGCGCCGGGTTCGCTTTCGGGGCATATATTTGCTTATCCGTAGCAATTTTCCGAGAGTTTGGCGATGCGAGAAATTGTGAGCCGCGGCCGATTGTTGCGACCAATGGTGTTTTTCCCAATGCTTTGGGCAAAATCAGTTCGGCTTTGCTTGCACCCAGGATATTTTCTGGTCGATCGCGTTTTCGCTTGCGCTTGTAACTGCGTGTGAGGATGGATCTTTTGAGACCAACAGCCCGCGGATCCGTTCTCATCTTGCTCAGGCGACCGCCTTTCACTGACTCTTTGGCGTGACCTTCTCGCGACCAACAACGGCAACATGTTTTTCGCATGCGACGAGTATACATTTTTTAATACATATGAAATGATAAAATATGTTGGTGCGTCTGTCTGTGTCTGTTTGTGCCTATGTCTGTGTCTGTGTCTGTGTCTGTGTCTGTGTCTGTGTCTGTGTCTGTGTCTGTGTCTGTGTCTGTGTCTGTGTCTGTGTCTGTGTCTGTGTCTGTGTCTGTGTCTGTGTCTGTGTCTGTGTCTCTATCTCTGTCTCTGTCTCTGTCTCTGTCTCTGTCTCTGTCTGTTTGTGTGTGTGTCTGTGTGTTTGTGTCTGTGTGTTTGTGTCTGTGTGTCTATATCTGTGTGTCTGTGTGTTTGTGTCTGTGTGTCTGTATATTTATTTGGTTGTGTTGGTCTTTGTTTCTATTTTTATTTTAACTAAAAAAAATATAAAGGAATAAGAAATAATCTTCTAGAGGGGTAGAACAATTTAATTTTAAATTTTAAAATTGGAATCGAAATTATCCTTAATTTTTTTGGTTTAGCCTTTAAAAAGGGTCTTATAAAAGTGTATTTAAGTAAGAAGATTCAAGTTAATGACGAGACGATAAAGCTGGCCGATTTCGGCCTAATATAAGGGATTCGAGCAAATAATTCCATCGAACCCATATTAATATAATTTATTATAGACGAATATATCCATAAAAAATAATTTATTTAGATATTCCATTATTATTTTAATTAAAATATTGTGCCCGTTTTACGAGAATTTAGCGATTTGCGAGAATTTAGCAATAAGAGAATCGATTATTATAATTAATAGTGTGTTTCTTAATAGTGTTTTCGAATACGTTACAATAATTATATATAGGAATGCATCTTTTAAGGCCCTGTCGATTCTCCCCTTATTTAGGCAACCACCTTTCACTAAGACACACTATTACTTTATACATCATAGTGCTTTAAAAAACATATTAAAATACTAAAAAATTCCATCTATAACTCGTCTTTAAATATTTAAATCTCTAAAATTAAATCTCCAATTCAGTACAATATACAATCTTTCAAAATATTTAGCACTTGCTCAATCTACCTATTTCTATCTCTAAAAAAAAAAATAAAAATAAAAAATAATCGTATATATCTATTTATATTTTTTTTTCTCTAATTCTATTATTCTCCTTATATAAGTTTCATCTCGCACGCTATTGGAAAGCAACGGGGCCCCACTAGTATACATATATATAAATATCATTCTAAATAAACATATATTATATTCAATATATATATTTCTTCAAATATATAATATTCATATTAATAAATCAATCAAAATTAACTCTAAATCTAATTATATATCAAAATAATAATATATCTATTTAAATATATATATATATATGAATTTATAAATTGTAAATAATTTATAATTTATCAATTAAATTTTAATATATAATTAAAATCAAAAGGTTTCCAGTAAATAAGGTAACAAATATCAATCCAAATTTATTCAAGGTCGTTTCCCGAAAAATACCAGCCACCTTTTCACCAGCCTGCTGTAGACAAATCATCTTCGTAGGTATGGTGTCCCCCCACCCGACGCTTATGACCGTCGAAATGGTAATCTAAGCAAGCGGCATGCATGTCAATGTGAAAGCAATCCAGTCGGGACAGTAACCCCCCCTGCCGCTCTCAAACATGTGCAAAATGCATCCGTGGACCCCTCTATTTGGCAAGAGTCTAATGGGGTTGAGCTCTTTCGGGATAATTTTAAAGGAATTTGACTGCTTCACTGAGAAGCTTTCACTCTCTCTCTCTCTCTCTCTCTCTCTCTCTCTCTCTCTCTCTCTCTCTCTCTCTCTCTCTCTCTCTCTCTCTCTCTCTCTCTCTCTCTCTCTCTCTCTCTCTCTCTGCACACGGGAACCCAATGAAGGAAAACAATCGTGACACTGGCATATAGGTTCACACAGAACATGTTTTCCTTTGTAATCTTCGGCAATCTTCTCTTGCTGCAACCATACCGAATTCTCCCCAGAGATTAGGATTCATCCCTCACTCAGCCTTGGAATATCCGCATTATTCCGCGTCGCTCTCATCCGAGCCCCAGTTGCCCTGACCAGGGGCGCAAGCGAAGCAAAAAGCTTTGCTGAACCACGCCTGTGAGCTTTCATCTGTGAAGTGCCGATGTCGAGCCTTGTCGCCTTCCGAATTCCATGCTCGCGGGGAACAAAACGGTGCCCTTCATGAAAACTTATTTTGGTTTCCAGGGCACCCTTGCGGCAGTAGAAGCAGCAAGCCACGGATACGCTCACGCAGAGAACGAGGAGCATTGGGAGGTTGAATAGCCTTGGCTCAGTGCAACCGTCCGAGTGGCAAGTGGCAAGTAGAGGCCGTTGAGTCCAATCCTCGACCAGGGTACCGGTACCATCCAAGCATATACACTTCACGAGTTGGCCAAATCACATATGCTTTCCCCAGCATTCTGCCATGATGCTGCAACAACGGGTTGTTGCCCCCAGGCCCGGCAGCGTCCTGGATCATCTGGGGGCCTGGGCGAGTCTGTAACATGTGCATACATTTGTATGTACATGTGTATGTGCATAGACATACATCCATATATATATATAAATAGTATGTTGATATGTTCGTATATGCATAGGCGTATGTGTAGGTATATGCGTGGGTGTATGTATGTATGTATGTATGTATGTGTGTGTGCGCGTATGTGTGTATGTGTGTATGTGTGTATGTGTGTATGTGTGTATGTGTGTATGTATGTATGTATGTATGTATGTATGTATGTATGTATGTATGTATGTATGTATGTATGTATGTATGTATGTATGTATGTATGTATGTATGTATCTGTGTATGTGGTGGCTGATCAAGTGCCGAGAACGAGAGTCTTCGTGGGACAAAAATGTATTTTGCGTACCTTTCGCGGCTTCACCGCCGCTTTTTGCGGCGCCATTCTTGCCGCCGCAGTTGCGCTTGCGAAGCCGAAAGCTACACCGGCCACTTGCGCTGGCAGGCACGCAGTCACTATCATTTGTTCTCCCCTCTTGCGCTTGCAACAAGCTCCACACACTTTCGCTGGTCTTTCGCGAAACTTGCTGCAAAACAGCCCAGGGAATCAAGGCAAGGAAAGGTGCTGCGCACCTCCCTGTCTACAAGGGAGTGGGGTCTGCAAACATGTAAGCGTACAAGCATGCCTCCAAGAAGCTTTTGCTAAATCCTTCGCGAAAAAAAGAAAAGAAACACACCTCTTTCACAGACTCCTTTGTGGATCTTTCGCGGGCACACACACCTCCAAAGCTACGGTCCTCCACAGCATATGTCCTTGCAAGGATCCCTTGATCGTAGAAGGGGGGGTGTCCCTCAAGGCCGTTCACTGCAGCTGGGCGGCCAAAGCTGCTGGCCACATCTGACAGGGGCGTTCAACGCACGCTTTGAGCACGCATGAGCTGGGGAGCAAGTGTTCCAACCGCAGGCACCTCTTCCCTTGATGCCAGTCTTGCCGCTGGGCGCAACCGCAGCAGCAGCCATAGACTCAGCCTAATCAGGGAACTGAGGTGATTGCTGTCGATTTGAGCGTTCTGCAATACAACAAGCGATTGAACACCGACTGCAGATCTTCTTTGGGGGCCACTGCAAATCCCTTGGCCGTCCTGCTGCATGGACAGGCCAGACTCCAGGGCAGCCTTTACTGCCGCAGCTTCGGCGGCATAGGCGCCCTGTTGCCTCAGCCCATCCCAGCCCACTTAGCTCGAGGGTAAACCGTAATTATCCAGTGAACGGATTTGGCGGGCTGGACGGGCAAAGTCTACTTCCAAGTGGCTTTGTCAAAAAGATGGCGGACGAAGCCTGGCACGGGTTGTCACAAGCTAACGTCCGAGTCCCTCACCTGTGCCTTGCTCGCCGCCCGGGCGGCAGCCTTGGCAGAGGCGCTTGCCTGGCACTTGCAGAAATTGTTGCTCGATGCTGCGGGAATGGTGTGGCTTGCCTATTGTTTGCTTGATTTGAACATGGAACAAGGAGCTAACCAGGCCCAGTGCCGTCTCGTCACCCACATCAAATGCAAACCGCTCAACGGTGCACGCCTGATCGTTCTGCATCTTCCCAGCCGCAGCCATTTGCTTTCTCACCTCGTCTTCTGCATGTGCCCATGTGCATGCAGGTTCTATTCAAGCGCCGAGGCCCGTGCCCAGTTGGAGGCTGCATCTGCAGCTTGCTGAGGAGTCGCCTTGGCTTCCGAGGCAGCTTCGCCTGCTGCATCAGCGGCCGCCTTGCAAGTGTAAGTAACCCGCATCGAGCCTGGTGGATTGAAAGTCGGCTGGCGTGTTCACCCGAAAGGCCAAAAGTGGGACAGCAGTGCTCCAGAGCAGTGCTTGAATATGACATCGGCCAAAGTCCAGAAACGGCGCGCCTCAGCGGCACGATCCAGCGGCAAGCCGGCGCGCAAGGCTGCTTGACCTGTGCATGGCAGAAACGAGAACCTCCGCCGCTGAACTCTTGGGGGGTGAGAACAGGGCCTGCAGCCTGCAAAAGCGTTCTTACCCCCAATCAAAACAGAACTCCCGAAATGGCGTGCGCACTCGTTCACCAAAGGCTTAGCAATGCAGGCTTCTCATCATCCTAGATGAAATGGCCGTAGACTCTAGGATGCGCCATGGCATTCCGCAGCTGTATGGCAGCTGGTGCGAGCAGCTCCGCCTGCCGCAAGTGCTGCTGCCTCCACCTCTCCAGCAGCATTCTTCCCGGCAGATTTTGCAGCTTCCGCCGCTGAGATCCTCAAGCCATCACCGGCTACCGGCTTCCGAGATCGGAATCACAAGCCACGCGACTTGAATGCCGTCCAGATTCCCAGCTTCAGTAGCTTGCCCAGTTGCGTGGTCGAGGGCTTCAGGCGTCAAGGCATTGTAGGAGTCCACCTCAGCTGGCCAGTCCCTGAATGTCGAAGTAGTCGAATCGTTGCATGGGGTGAGGGCATTTCATTTTCGTTGGTGCCACCCCCCCCAATCCCCCGTGCTCACTAAGCCAGGCGCAGAAAGGGAACAGGTGCCCTGCGTCGTGCCACAGTGGCCTTCTTGACAAATGCATCTGCCATTCAAACAGACCTCGGTGAGGCGAGCTGGTGAGCTGCACCCACAGTTGAAGGCCTTCTTTGATTCACACCCCAATCTACATGTTTACCGAAGGGTGAGGCACGTGGCGGATTTGAATGGTGGGGTCATCCTTAAAGACTGTCAGTGGACACATGCCCCAAACTGGCTAGCCTGCCTCCCCGCCTGCACTTGCCTGGGCAAAGACACCCCTCGAAACTTCTGAAAACTTGTCCCTCCAGCCTTGTGTGGCTGCAAGTTTTACGCACGGCAGCTGGAGAGTCAGCTCTGTTGAGACAAGCAGCTGTAGGCCCACGGGATTGGTCGCACCAACCCAGGGCACAGCTGCCACCCGTGTTCCTCCGACGCGTGGCTAACACCTGGCCCAACCCTTGCAGCCCGTCCTGTTGCACGTTGTATTGTGCAACGCCCCACAGCCACAGCCTGCAGCAGCTGCAGGCACACTGCAATAGAACGCCGAAGGCTCGCTTTCGCCAAGCAGCAGTTGTACTCTGGGTAGTTGTGGAGCGCCCCCTTGGCCTGTTGCAGCATAGGTGCACAAGTGCTTTAGCGGAAACTGCAACCCGACAGGAAGTACGAAATGGCGAACTCGCATTTCCATCGGTATTGCTAGAAATGTCCTTCCTTTTCTGGGGCCACGACCCAACTGGCGACAGTCCCGGCACTGCAAAGGCCTTGTGCACGGTAGTACCTTCCAAGTTGCCCCCCGCAAAAGCCGCAAGCTGCAAGCACACACGGCCAACCACGGCTGCCAAGGTACTGGCAGGTCCAACCTGAAGCACTGGAACTGGGAATTTGCTAAGGGCCAGGTCTGATAGGATCCGTCAGGGTGTCCTCCATTTTCTTTTGGAACCTCCAAAAGGGGCAGCTTCAAGGGAAACCTTCAATAAATTGCAACTTTTGAAGGGGTTTCCCCCTGTCCATGCAGGGTCCCCTGTTTTCTCTCCCCTAGGGCCCTAGGGTTTGCCAAGCAACCGCTTGTGGATGGCCACGCTGCTCCAGGCGTCAACTTGCACCAGGCAGAGTTTCGGCCACCCTCCTCATAGGCACAGCCCGACCAACCTTGGCTCACTGGCCGCCATACGGACGTCTCTTTTTGTTGAGGGAATCATTTTTTAACGGCGGCTTTAAGGTGAACAAAGGGGAAAACCTCCAATTGTCAGGGTCTCCCATTTTGAGACAAACCCTGTACAAAACACTCATGTCACCCGTCCGCTTGAACGCCTCTGGAGGTTGTGCTTTCGTGCCGTCAGGAAGCCGTTGGACCAATCCGGCGTGTCACGGCAGGTTCTGGGCGCGTTCGCTGATGTGTTTGTTACCTGCCAGTGATACCATGAAGCAGTCACGTTGGCGGCCAGTTCACACTGAGATTGCCTGCAGTGCAGTTTGCAGGGAGCAAATTCCATCTGTGGACGCGCAGTGGCCCGGGAGGCAGAGACAGGTGGACAAGTTGTGGCCTCAAATGGCGCACCAGCGGCAAACAGTTTGAGAGCCAATTTTCGGGCGCCGAGCAGTAAGCAGGCCCTTGAGAAGCACCACAAAAGCCAAAGTCCAGCGTGCATTGCTTGCCCGTCTGCCGGTTGCAAGTGGTCTCATCCTGTCAGGTCGTGGAATTATTCTGCTGAGCTTTGCATGCTTCTTCCATCTCTGGTCAAAAGAACTCTCCTGCCTGGGCTTCACAGCCACAGCAATTCTTTTCGGGCCAGTTGTGAAAGGGCCCCCTGCCACACTGGGAGAGTGCGTTCCGACTGGATGAATGCGGGGGCCTTGCAGACTGTCGGATTTCCTTGACCTCGCCGTTCAGCTTGCCACATAAGCCCTGCTGCCGGTAGTACTCGCAGGTCCAGCCTCAGCTTTAGGCCCTCAAGACCAGGCCAGGCGCCTAAAGCGGTCCTGATGTGGATGGCCAGCTGGCATTCACCGTGGGTCTGCACAACGCGGGATCCTGACGGGGTATCCTCACAGTTTCGGCCGGAAAAAAAGAAGCACCCAGCTGTCCTGGCCACCGGAAAGCCATGCACAACCAGACCAACCATTGGACCAGCCCGGGGTATCCTGGCCTCAGCGCGGCCCCGGAAAACAAGACCGAATGAACTGCACAACTTTGGAGCCCTGCAAGCTTTTACGCTTCCTTTCCTGGCAGCGCCGCACTCTGTCACCGAACACTTCACCCATGCTCCGGCAAAGACAAACGAAATCAAGGACAAACCTTGCAATCAACTATGCGCTTGCGGGCTGCTGGTGTGCAAATGCAAAACTGGGTGCTTCATTTTCAGGCCCAGCGTCGGAGGTGTTTTCTCTGGCTCGTCTGCAAAAGAATGCCTCGCACCTGAGTTGATGTCAGAATCTTGGGTCTGAGTCACGCCATTGCACGCCGCATGCAACCGAGCCACCGCAAAAGATGACAAGCAGGGCCTCAAGTGACTGCTCAGACGTACAAAGTTTCAGTGTTCAAAGGGTTTCAGGCTTCAGTGATGCCTACATCAATCGCGATTCTTGATACATGCTGGTTCGTCCGGGCCTGTGTCGGCCTGTGTAGGTGCACCATAGCGCTTGGCTTGTGATCATGACACGGCCAACGCCAATCACCCCCATGGCGTGTGCACAACTTTTGTCTGAGTCTTTGCTGCTAAACTCGGGTCTGCTCTTTGCCCTGGTTGCAGTTCGCCGCCTATAACAAAAAATACTTTCCTGCCCTGACTACCACATGCACTGTCCAGAGCCAAACGGTGTGAGGAGATCCGGCCGAGGAAAAGCTGGAGGCACCCCCGGAGTGCGGACGTCTGAAACTGTAGATTACATCTTGCCACATGTACCTCAAAAGGCAAGATTACATTTTGTTCACGAGGATCTGCAAATTGCAATATTACGTTGTTCGGGTTTGCAGAGGTGTTGCAAAGGAGACATGCTGTCTTAGAGTTGTAGCTTACATGTTCAGGTGTTTGGATGGAAATTGCTATGCTCGGAGGGGCCAGTGGAGGGGTAAGCAAATGCAAACTACATTTGCTACCCCCCTCCGCCCGCAAAAACAAAACAGAAACAACGAGGTTCCTACTCACTGTGGTGGCTTCTCCTCCCCACCCAGTGGTAGTGATCACGTGGTTTTCTCCAGACTTGACATGGTCTTTCTGCTAGTCCCAGATACTTCTGGCAACCTCATAATATTTGGCTCAGATATGGTCGTCCCAGCCGGCTTCTTCCTGCTTCATCTTCTCCTCCACCTGAACTCTCACAGCTCACGACCCACTCAGGCACTGGCAGAGCAGTGCTGCATAGATGGCGGCCGTTTTCTCGCGGCTATGAGTCCATAAGGGCGAGCATGCCTCTTCCAAGTTATTCCGACAGACCCGTGCTCAAGCAGAGTGTTCGCGCCAGCACTGCATCAGAGGCCTGCTGCAACAGCAGAGTCTGGCGAGCCAACTTCATCCAGCCCTCCGCCCGCGATCGGCAGCGCCCTGCCAAGGTGTCAAGAGCCGCCAAGGCCCTCCGCAGCTCTCCGGCCTCCACAGGGCTTTTTGCCCACCCCTCTTAAACACCAGCCTCTAAATATCTCTTCCTTCCTTCCTTCCTTCCCTTCCCTTCCCTTCCCTTCCCTTCCCTTCCCTTCCCATCCCTTCCCTTCCCTTCCCTTCCCTTCCCTTCCCTTCCCTTCCCTTCCCTTCCCTTCCCTTCCCTTCCTTGCTTTTTCTGTTTCCCTTTTCTTTTCCTTGTCCTTTCTCCTTTTCCTTCTCCTTTCTTTTATTTCTTTCTCTCTTTGTCTGAAACACCGTCCGAAACACCACCCTAACGAGGAATTCAACTCACATAGGCAACCGACAGGTGACATGTGAACCAGCGAAAACAACAGGATGCCTAAGGACACCGGCCTCAACGAGCGCCAAGGCTTCCGCCAGGGCCCTCAGGTTCTGCTTCTCCACTGACTCCTCGAGCCCTAGCTTGTCAACTCCCAACTTGGACGCGAGGGCCGCTTGCAGAGACATCTCTCGCTGCTCGCCTTTGAGCCTATAGAGGCCCCCAAAGACGCGGCCAAGCAGCGCGCTTGCAAAGCCACTGCTCGGCTCAAAGGCTGCTGCCATGAGATCAGGCAACTGGCGCTGGAAGGCTCCCTGGAGCTCCTCGGTGGTGCAAACGCGGGCGTTCGCAAGTTGAGCCGCAAACTTCCCCAGGACGTTTGCCACAAAGCCGTCGCTGGTCTTCGAAAGCCGCCGCGCCTGGTCAGCATCCATGCCCCGCTGAAATCCATCCTGCATGGTAAAGGTGGCCACTGTTGAAGCGCTCGCCGCTTCCACCAAATGCTGCGGACTGCTGGCTGCAGTCACCTGGGACGATAAACGCTCGGGGAATCTGTGAAGATGAGAGACCAGGCTCTCAAAGGCTGCGATCTGGCCCTCTTGCTCCTCTTGCAAGTTCAGCATTGCTGAGCAGTGGAGATCATACTTGCTTCTCTCCGATTGCTCGTGCACCTCCTTGACCGCCTCCTCGACGGCTTCTTGGAGATGTCGCGCAGCTAGGGCCTTCAGCGCTTCCTTTTCCTTCTGCTTGTTCTGCTCTTTGCTTTCACCGAACTCGGCTTGGGCCTTGGCGGCCTGCTCCTTGCGGTGGCCCTCCCGGCTTGGCGCCAAGGCTTGCCACGAGGAGAGCAACTCCAGCCTTTCCTGCACGTGGTGTCTCACCAATGTCTGGGCCAGGTGCGCCACATGCTCCTGGAGCTGAGACTCGCTCATGCAAGCGGCGGCGGCGGCCGCCGCCTTTGCAAAGTCATCCACCTAAGGGCTCGGACGGGGCTGGTTTGGATGGGCAACCCCATATCTCAACAGTTTGGGCAAACCGTTCACCAAAAGCTTGAATTTGAACATGTGTCACCGGCTGTGTCCTTCCGCCTGCGAAGTCGGCTGGGGCGGGCAGTCGTGGGGCAGCTGCACCGACACCTCGAGGGTGGCAGCTTCCGCCACCCAGGCCGCAGCCAGCGGCCCGCAGCCGGCGGCGCGAGCACCCTGCAGCGCTGCGGCGCAGCTGGGGCCATCCAGATTCCCCATGGTAGCCTGCTGGAGCCGGGGCCATAATCCCCGCCCATTGCCATATGCGAGTTATTTTTTGGTGGAACACTTTTCTCCGCCATACGCCATTTCCCCAAATTTCCGGAACTCCGCTTTGCGCCATTTCCGCGAGTGGCCCTTGCTTATGCATTGGGGCGAGAATCCGCCTCCAAGTCGCTCCTGGCGGCCTCCTGCTGGCGCAGCTTCCTGGCCGCTTCCTCCTCTTCCCGCAAGGTGGACCTGCCAGCCTCAACCACCTCCTCCCCCGCCCTCGGGTCCAGGCCAGTTTCTTGCAGCTCAGCCAAGGCAGCCTCCGCCTGAACCAACGCATCCTGCATGCTGCCCAGATCGGCACTTTTCCCGGCCAGCCATCGCTGCCGCTCCTGCTTGATCACAGCTGCTGACTTATCAAACTTCTCCTCCGCAACCTCTGCCCGCTGCAACCTTTCCAGGAAGAGCCGCAGAAACGACAGCTTGCTTTGCAGCTGGCTCGCCAAGTGGGACTTTTCCACTTCACTTGACCCCTGAAGCACTTGAAAAGCATCTCCTTGAGAAAAAGTTTGCACGTCTGCCAGCAACTCGCGGAGCTCATCCTTGTCTGCATCAAATGCCGCGAAGTACTCAGCAGCGTCTTCCACACTGGCCACTCTACCCAAAAGCTGGGTGCACTCTAAGCAAGCGGATTCCAGAAATGCAAGCGCTGCTTGCCTCTTTTCTTCCGCTTCCCGGGCCTCTTCTGCTTCGCGCTCTTTGCGAGCAGCCTCCGCAGCCTCCTGCTCACGCTGAACTCGGAGTTCCTCTGCCCGTGCAGCTTCAGCTTCTTTGGCTTTGGCCAACGCTTGGGCTTTGGCTTCAGCCTCGGCCTTCAATCGCTGCGCTTCCTGCTCCTGCTGCTGCATCCTCCATGCGTAAGCGCCCACAGCGCCAGCACCCGCAGGCATCAAAAGCATCAGCAGCCAAGGCACCCTGCGGCGGACCTCGACCACCTCAACATTGAGCCCCTTGGCCGTGCCAGCTGGTCTAAGCTGGCTCCGCACCAGGCCAAACAGAGCCCGAGAATTGCCTGCGCGGGCAGAGATCACATGAAACGCTGAATCTGCCACATGCTTCATCATTCCAAACCCTGACAAAGGACATTGTCGATTGCCGTCTGATTGCTAAGCTTGGCACAAGCAGGTCAAACAGGCTCCCATATCTTTGCATTGCTCCAACAATCAATTGGATGCTTGAGCTTCGCAACGCATCAACACGCACAACAAGCACCAAACTCACGAGCAAACCCATTGCAAAGCAGCAATGTGAGCCAAGGCCACACCAAACGACCAATGTGCAATGTGCTGTCAAGCCCAAAGCCTGCTTGGACCATCGCCTAGGGTTCTGAAAGGGAACCTTGAAGCCGAGCCCTTGCGACAAGTTGCGCTTGGAGAGCTTGCGCGTGATGGCCATGGTGGAAACGGAAAGCGATGCTCCAGGTGTGTGGTTGCGTGTGTCATGCGGTGTGCGGTGCCGTTGTTCTGTTTCACTGGTGCCCAGCTGAAGCCAGAACGCCACAGTCACGAACCATGGGTGTCTCAACAGGGGCGAAATGGTCAACTGCCAATTGGCGTACCCAACCACAAGGCGCCCCCAAAAAAACGACACCGTGGGACACTTGCAGCGGCCAAACGAGCAGCATACTGCCAGGGCACCATTCGAGTATAGGCACTCTTCTCTCCATCCTTCCGGTTGAAATCCTCACGAGGATCTGTTGCATGCTGCGGCTACAAAACATCCTTGATACCCTCCCTCCAATCATTGAAGCTGAGAGGAGGGTTTTGAAAGACTTTCCTTTTGGGGGACGACGCTGTCCACTTCCATCTTTGCTGGAAAGAGGGTACATGTAGATGCACGAAATGCCTAGGCAAACCCCTCCTCCAGCTGCGCAAAGTTTTTCCGCTTGGCAATGAGCTTGCTTAATGCTGGAGGGTACTGGCCTGAGCTAGGGATTGCGCACATGCAATTCGGCCCCAAGAAATGCCGTCTGGGAGCAGCTGTGTATTTGTTCGACACCTTTGCCGTGTTGCCTCTGACAAATGCTCATATAGATGTTTGTTGCTCATCCCATTTTGCTCTCAATGATGAAGCCAGTGACGAGACAAGCAAATGCACCAGCAAGCGCCGTTGAACAAATGAGACTAAAGGCATGAGCCCGTTGGCACAAGAGCTCAGCCCCCCCGAGAGAGCCGGTCAGTAATCCGAACTATTCGGACCATGAGCCGCCTTTTGCTACCTCGAAACTGGATTCCTGGATTCATTGATGGACTGTTCAATTCCACAGCGCACACACATTTGTATTCCTATGAGCACCCAAGCTACATATTACTATGTAACATGCGTCCACCACTACCACTACTACTGCTACGGCGACGGCTACTACTACTACTACTACTACTACTACTACTACTGCGGCGACTACTTCTAGTACTACTACTACTACTGCGGCGACTACTACTACTACTACTACTACTACTACTACTACTACTGCGACTACTGCTGCTGCGGCTACCACCACTACTACTACGACTACTACGACTACTACGACTACTGCCACTACTGTCGCTGCTGCTGCTGCTACCACCACTACTACTACGACTACTACGGCTACTGCCACTACTGTTGCTGCTGCTGCTACTACTTCTAGCTTGTTGATTCATAAGGGGTCGGCACTATTGCTACTGCTGCTTCTGCTGCTGCTACTGGCAGTATGTAGCTGCTGGCTAAGTTACTCCCTACCAAGAACAGGCTACCAGCGACCAACTACTGATATCTGTGCTAGCACCACCGCCACCCGTATCATGACGATTGACATTAGCCCCCTCAAGCCTAAAGTGCCAACCCTGCGGGCGAGACACCTGTTTTGCGAGTACCGTTTCCACGGCGGTTGCCACATTGTTGATATGGCTTCAACTTCCTCTACAGTGTCACTTTTGACAGCGGCATGTACTACGAGAATCTAGCATATATACGATGCCTGCAACCAATTGGGGTTCAGCGCTTGCCGCAAAGTGCATCTTTCGTTTGTCAATGCACGCTTGTTAGTTGGCAACTCCTTGCCTCATGAGTCGGCCCTTTGCAGGGTCCCTTGCAAAGCCACGACTCAGCTCTGGACCAACACAATACCAACTTCCCGGGGCATCGCACTTCCGGTTGGAAGGATCCGCCACCCAGTTCTGCGCAAGGCGCGCTTGGCTTCGGAAGTCGGCAAGACCAAGTCACATCCTAATAGCCTGGCACGTTCGGGCCTTGGACTCCTCTGACACGTTCAAGACCTGATAAAGGGGACGGTCTCAACTTGAGATACGAAATTCAGGCAGCCTTGAAAATGCGCATCAAGCCGAACTTGGTAGTATGCACCTGAGGGACTAAATGACTGGCATGATTGTTGTCGCTTGCACATCCCTTACGCGCCTCTTTAAATAGCTTGGGATCCAGTTTCACTCCATCCTCCAGATTGTGCTTTACGGCCTGCGTCGAGCTTCACAGGAAGAAGATGGCGAAGGTTAATGGCGAAGGTTTCGTTCCGCTGCGTGCCTTGTACAAGAAGGAAGCGGCCATCATGTCTGTTGGCTTGCCCCCAGAGTAGAAGCCAAACTTCCTGCGGCGGCAACGAAGAATCGCATAGCTTGGTCGGCACGTGCCTGCAGGTTGGGTCATCCTCGCCACACACCTAACCCGGCCCAAGCTGTGGGAGCAGCCCCCAAGGTCGAAGCTAAGTCTTTGGCATCTGGGAACACGGAGTTGGCGATGCGAGCCTCGCATCCAAATCCACGTGGAAATGACGTGGGGAAGGGCACCTTTGCCCCCAAGGCCCTAACAAGATGCGGCGACTTGCCCATGTCGTCGCCATGCCCTCCAGCCCAAACCTGCGGGGTGCTGAAATGCTCCACACGCTGCTCCAAACACGCCCGCCAAAACATAGTCCGCAAGATGCTTCCTCAGCTTGCACAGCTGCAGGGCCAGCTCTGGAGTCAGCTCAGTGCCAGGCATGATGTTATGCGCTTTCCTTTCAGGATTCGTTAAAGTTCCTCAGGCCAACCGCGATGTGCAGTTGGCAATGCTGCAAGAGTGAAATAAAACAAGCGCACCATCTGCCAACTCAGTCAAAAACGACCCAAGGTAGCAATGTGCTCATGATTCCACGTGTTGCCGTCGGCGATAGATGTGCGATTTCCTGGGTAGCCGTGATTCTCTGCCAACTCTTGAAGCTCGCTTTCGGCCCGCGCCGATGCCAGTGATCTGATAACCGTAGTCCCACCAAGCCATCACGCGCGCGTCTTGGGGCGTGTTTGCCTCAAAGCTGAAACCCGGGACCGCCATCGCACCCTGACGGCCATCGAACCTTGAGCCACTTGTAGCCGTCCAAGTAGTCTGTGATCAGCCCCTGCGAACATCTCTGTTTCTTGATGCCCGCTTTGGGAAACCCGAAAACAGGCCTGGCGGCTTTTGAAGACGATTGATGGATGACCCATGTGCTGGCAAGAGATTCAAGATGTGCAAGTTTTACATCACATCAACCGACCAAGAAAGCAAGGCCGGCTGGAGCGATTCCCTCACACTGCTCTATGAACTTCTTAGCCTCAGACACTCGAACAGCTTGGCGCCCAAATTGTTTGCTTGTGGTTCCTCAATCTGAGTGCCAGGCTGGCTCGCGGATATTGAGATACCCCGTAACCAGGACAAGAACTGCGATACTGCATCTCGTCGCCCTTCCACTCTCAGTCACACTGCAAAATCTGGGCACATGCGCCTGCAAGTTGTCCAACACCCAACGTCAGAACACGGCTCAAACGCGATCATAAAAACTAATCATACACTGATATGCACAATGTCACAAACTCACGCATATGTACCTGTAGACATGAACTCACATGTATGCATATCTAGATAGACACAGATGTGAGGGCACACATGTGCATACACAGATATGTATATCTATTATATATATATATTAATATATATATATATACACATAATATAATAACAAATTAAGCCTTGCCTGTAACAATGACTCGTTTTGTGGGTGATTTAGACTCCCAATTTTGTGGTAATTTACTCCCCAATTTTGTTTGTAATCTACCCCCAATTTTGTGGGAAGTTTACCCCCACACTTTGTGGGTGATTTACCCCACATGTTGTGTGTAACCCCCACTTGGGTAATTTACCCCCCCCATTTTGTGTGTAATTTACCCCCCCCCCCCCAATTTTGGGGGTAATTTACCCCCAACTTTGGTGGAAATTTGGCGTAAATAGCGAGTCCAAAGATTAGTGTAAATCCCAGGTTTACGCACGGTATACAAAGATTTAACCCAAATTGTTGGACCGTTCTTTACCCTCAATTTCCTTCAAAATTGGGGGTCTTCAAAATTGGGGGTAAATTACCCCAAATGTCCCCCTGATTTACTGACAGCTTACCACCAACTTGGGGGTGAACGTTCCCCAGAATTCGGGGTAGATGTTGCCGAGTCGGTAAGCCTCTCTCTACTTCTGTCTCTGTTTCTTTTTTCTTTCGTTTCTGCACCCACCCGCGCAAAAGAAGGCAGGCAAGCCCTAAATAATAAACAAATATGGATGGGCGGATGCACGGACGGACGGATGCCTTGTATGTACTGTCAAATGCATAAGCGCGTGCCCAATGAACATGTGTGCGCACACGTGCAAATCAGTGCCATGCACATATCGTATGTGCTTCATTTTGTGTAGTTGGGATACAGGGGTGTGTGTGTGTGTACGTCAACTAGCTACACGCCAAACGTACATTTATTTGTGTATGGGTGCGGATTTATTTTGGGATTTTTTTTCGTTTTGTTTTGGGATTTTTTTTCGTTTTTCGTCCGGGCCAGCAAAATGTCGTATTTTACAGCATGTTCTCGCGAAATTGACGCATTTTACACTAGCTCGTCAACATCCCCAGCATCGTTTTCAACATCCCCCGCATGTCCGACCAACATCCCTAGCATCACCAACAAAACGTGGATAACAAAATCCAAAAATGTAGCTGGCGGGTTGACGGGGTCAAAACAATGATGCTTCAAACAGGAGGGCATTTCAATCCCAGCAAAAAAAATACAAAAAAACCATTAAGAAAAACAGAGCGGGGTAGTGATGATTCGAACAGGGGTGCAATTAAATCTCTGCAAAAAGTCTAAAAAGTAGCGGGGGGGTTGGAAGAATTGATGATTCAATTAGGGGTGCAATTAATTAAATCTCTGTAGAAAATCTAAAACGTAGCGGGGGGGTTGGGGGGGGGCGGCAGCCCCCCCCATGATGTCGGAAGAAGTGGTGATTCAAGTAGGGGTGCAATGATTCAAGAAAGGGTGTGATAGAATTTAAAAGGCAGCGGGAGGGTTGGCGGGGGTGGCTTCCCCTATGATGTTCGAAGAAATGCATACATACAGACATACACGGACTACACAGATTACCTAAAATGTCGTATTTTGCAGCATTTTCTCGCGAAATTGGATGCTCGAAAAAGTGATGATTTGAATAGGGGTGCAATTAAATCTCTGCAAAAAGTCTAAAAAGTAGCCGGGGGGTTGGGGGGGCGGCAGCCCCCCCCCTGATGCTCGAAGAATTGATGATTCAACTAGGGGTGCAATTAATTAAATCTCTGTCGAAAATCTAAACGTAGCGGGGGGGGTTGGGGGGGGCGGCAGCCCCCCCATGAGGTCGGAAGAAGTGGTGATTCAAGTAGGGGTGCAATGATTCAAGAAAGGGTGTGATAGAATTTACAAGGCAGCGGGAGGGTTGGCGGGGGTGGCTTCCCCTATGATGTTCGAAGAAATGCATACATACAGACATACACGGACTACACAGATTACCTAAAATGTCGTATTTTGCAGCATTTTCTCGCGAAATTGGATGCTCGAAAAAGTGATGATTCAAACAGGGGTGCAATTCAATCTCTGCCGGGCCAGTAAAGTGTCGTATTTTACAGCATGTTCTCGCGAAATATACCCCGCATGTCCCACCAACATCCCTAGCATCACCCACAAATCGTGTGACGGGGTCAAAGAAATGATGATTCAAGTAGGAGGGCATGTCAATCCCAGAAGTGATGATTTGAATAGGGGTGCAATTAAATCTCTGCAAAAAGTCTAAAAAGTAGCGGGGGGGTTGGGGGGGGCGGCAGCCCCCCCCATGATGGTTGAAGAATTGATGATTCAACTAGGGGTGCAACCCCCCCATGATGTTCGAAGAATTGATGATTCAACTAGGGGTGCAACTAATTAAATCTCTGCAGAAAATCTAAAACGTAGCGGGGGGGTTGGGGGGGGCGGCAGCCCCCCCCATGATGTCGGAAAAACGCCACCTGCCGAAGAGGAACTGGGAATGCAGAGGATGCGAAAAGCCAAAAAGCCACCAAAAGCCGCATAAACCAGCAAAAAGCCGAAAAGCCTAGAAGCCCAGAAGCCGAGAAGCCAAGAAGCCGAAAAGCCAAGAAGCCAAGAAGCCAAGAAGCCAAGAAGCCAAGAAGCCAAGAAGCCAGAAGCCGAGAAGCCAAGAAGCCAAGAAGCCGAAAAGCCAAGAAGCCAAGAAGCCGAGAAGCCAAGAAGCCAAGAAGCCAAGAAGCCAAGAAGCCAAGAAGCCAAGAAGCCAAGAAGCCAAAAGCGAAAAAAATTCCAAAAAAAAAACGAAAAAAATTCCTAAAATAAATACCCCTCCTTTGTGTATTTGGAAGAAGTCCTTGCTGTGGGAGGGCGAAAGAAGATCTGGCGCGAAAGAACACATCATCGTAGCATCCTCTGCATTACCAATTCTGCTTCATAAGAGACGATGATAATGATGCTAAGGATGAGGACTGTCATGATAACTATCATCGTAGCATCCTCTGCATTGCCAATACTGCTTCACAAGAGACGATGATGATCGTGCTAAGGATGAAGACTGTCATGATAAGTATCATTGTGGCATCCTCTGCATTACCAATGCTGCCTAACGGCACACTTCAAATGTACATCTAGATCTGCAACCCGCATCCACCTCCTAACTTCATGTGCGGGGTGACGCCCCAAGCCATCAAGTGACGACCTAGCGACCTAGCGCCCGGTTTCGGCCTGCAAGGCATGGGGAACCTCTCCTGCACGCCTTCGGCGAGCTGGAGCAAGTCCTTCACCTCAGCTTTGCTCGCATAGGCCAGGGGCATCAGCTGTCTAGAAGACAGCTGAAACCTCCAAGTGGTTTCAGAATGGGCCCCTGTCCCATCATGAACACAATGGATCCAACGGCCTATGCTCAAAATTCTGGGAAAACATAAATATCGTTCCACAAATTCTCCCCAAGCACCTCGGAAGGGGATGCCAGCGGCTCGAAACCCTTCCACAGGAAGCGGTAGATGGAGCCCATGCCTGACAGCTCCGATGACCAAAAATTCGAGGGATCCCGAAAGAACATGTCGCCATTGGGAGGTTGTGTTCTGCTGTATCTCTTTCTCTGCTTCTTCCTCTCTCAGTCACTCTCTTTCTCTCTCTCTCTCTCTCTATCTCTCACTTCCTTTTCTTTTGCTGCTCGGTTCTGTTCTTTTCTTCCCTCTTCCCCATGTGAATTCTTGGGCGGGGTTGGAACCTTCTCACTTCCTCCAAGCCCTGAACCCTTGGGCCTCCAGATCGCACCACCTTCTCTGCTGGGACTTGTGGCCTCATGGCCCGAAATCGCCGAGGCTTGGAAGCTTGGGACGAGACCTGCCAGCTGGGCACCGAACGTGGGGCACAACGCGTCCAGGAATTGCTGCATGCACCTGAGAATTGAAAAATGACACTGGAACCACTTCTTACAACAAGAGGGAGCTCCGCATGTGAGCCCCAGGCCAGTCCACTACGATTCCGATGGGGTACCCGGCCAGCATTGACCTCGCATAAAAGGGCCCCCCCACGCGGACCTGTTCACAAGCACTGGCTGTCAAATCTCGAAGCTGAGGCTGGCGGCACAATGGGCCCGCAAATGATCATCAGTCTGGACCTGAGCATTTGTCGAGCCCCCTCGCCCACCTTGACTGCTGTTTTGTGGCTTTGTGATGGCAGCAGCCTCTGAGGCATCATCATTTTGCCAGAAAAATGGTAAGCAACGATCGCATAAATCACCTGGCATCGCCGGCAAACAGTTGTCATGAATCAAGAACCAACACATCATGCGATGCTGTCTGCATTCCCGCCCACATGCTTCTAATTGCTGCAAGCTGACCCCTACGAACTGCTTTGTTCTCCTGTTCTGTTTCCTTCTTCCCGTGGAAGCGGAATGCTGCAAACGAAGCCGGCCGCGCTGGGAAGAACTTTGCAGGTGTGCGTTGATGCCAGCCTGTGTTGCCGCACAAACTCAGAATCCATCCCCAAAAGAAAGATCCTCATTCAGCACCCAAAGATATCCAAAGGCTCACGCGCAGCTCCAACTGAGCCATCCACAGAAAAGCATGCCAACGGCTGCCACCTGCCAAAGCCCCCACCGGACTTGAGCCAGGCGTTGGTTAAGGTGGCCACCCATCGCGCATCGCCGAGATACTGCCTGAGGGGAAAAAAGACAATGCATGTCTGGCCTGCTTTGGCTAAGAATCTGATCAGCAAGCAGGGCATGTTGAAACTTGATTGGGGACACTGGCGACATTGCTTACATGTGTCCACCTCTGAAGATGTTCCCAGGGAAAATGGCTAGGACTCTAGCCGCTCAGATTTCGGACTCCGGTCTCCGAGAGCGCCGCTCATATGCTTGAGCGCTGGTGGCCGAATGCTCGGCCACTGAGTCCACCTGATCTCCCACACAATCCACACACACACACACATCCGGCCCAAACAGGGATCCTTACATTATACACCTAATGGTTGTTTCCCTTTATTTTGGTGGAAAAAGCAATGTTTCAAATGGGCAACATGTATCTTTTAAGGAGCCCTGCCAAAGTTCACATACACAGACACAATGTTCCGGACTCTTTGAAAGTGGGGAGAACAGTTGCCCAAAAAAGCCGCAGTCTTTTCTGCGGCCACGAACTCAACTTGACTCCGCAAGTTTTCTGCGCGTGGCAAAAAAGCAGACCCCTCAAGCATGGGCCGCTGGCCAATGGATTCCCGGTTTTCTTGTGCTTCAGGAACAGCCCGCGGATGCGGGCCTCAACGCGCATGGACTGCCGGGCTTCGCCGAGGAGACCCGATCTCTCGACTCGTAAGGCTCCGGCACCCAGGGGTGCGAAGTGGCCCAAACTGGTCAGAGAAAGCAAGCAAGCGACCCCGTCCACTAACATGGAGACGTTTCGGGGTGGAAGACCATGTTCCATCATTCTCCTTTGAAAGGGTGGGTTCCATGGCAACAGGGGAACTCTAGAACCCTCATCCACAATCAAACATCAGATTCTGGAGCCCTGGCGACAAAGGCCACCTGCCTATACAGTGTCCAGCAAACTGCAGCTCCCGCCAAAACGGCGGAGGTGAACACGGCCTGGCCAGCCCGGCATGGCCCTTCGACAACCAAAAAAAGGCGAGGCCGCAGCCGTGCGGAAGGCGAAGAACTTCCAGGGGTGCTCAAGACCTTTGTGGATCACGGATGTCTGTTTACTCATTTGCCCCACAGGGACCCAGAATTAAAAGCAAAAGCTTAACATTTTGGGACCTTGACGACATAATATGGACCAAGATGGGACAACCAAAAGGTCAAAAGGTCGGCTTTGAACAACTGAGTTTAAGCCAGGCTGTGCCGGCTGTGGCGCTTGCGGGGCATGCGACGCCGAATCAGGTCGCAAGCCTCCAGCCTAAGTTCGACTGTTGCACGCACAAAACGGTCCTTGTTTCAGGAGGGAGTCTTTCCGTGAGGGTCTAAGCGCGGAGCAGCTGGAACACGATGAAGACGAGTAGGGAAGGCATCCTGAGGCTGCGAGAATGCCACATGAGAGTCATGTCAAAAAGAAGTCGAGGCCAAGATTGAGAAGCTCTTTGAAGGAAACCACAAGGGGTTTCTCACACATAACTTGGTGAAAAGCTGCAGTTGCACCTGGCGCGCCAGCCAATTTATCCGAGGTCGAGTCTGCTCAGTGGCCCGGAGTGGAGTCCAACCGATGACCGGAATAAACCTTAAAGGGAAATAGCGTGCAGACAATCTCCAAGCAAACAGGATGCAAAGACGGTGGCATCTAAGCCTTTTGCGTGGCCAGTGAAGTGCCCACAACGTACCAAAGCGTGTAGGCCTTGTGCGTGGGTACTCAGTGCTTTTGCCAATTCATGCAGAGTGACACCATTGATCCAAGTTCAAAGGTAGGGCCGAACCCCTGAAGTTGAACCCATCCAAATGAAACCCTGCAGCTTGTGTCCACGGGGACTAGATTGAAACCGCCTACCTTACACGGTGTGGAAGCTGCCGACGCACGGGCATCGGCAAAATTGGCAGGTGGTGTCACTACAAGGTGTCTAAGTGGAGCACTCTGTACAATCCCGAGTTGTACTTACCCAGTGCCACCAGCACAGCAGCATGCAGACCTGCCAAGCAAGCAGCAGGCAAGCCCTTGACAACTTCACATGCAGTGCCAAGGGCGTGCCTATCATGTTGTTGACGAAAATGTATCCGCCCCAGGTCGCCCTGCTCGCTCAAAATTCACGTCCAAGAAACTCTCACAGCTTGGAGCTTAGGGCGGCACGCTGCGGTGAAGTATGCCAAGCCTCCGTGGCCAGCTGCAAGCATGGCTCTGACCCAGGCGCAGAATCCCTCCGAATGGAGAGCTCGAAAGCAGGGCGACTTTTCTGATTTAAAACCTTGGGCAGGCATTGAGCCGCCCTGGGCGGGAGCCCCAAGGCCCAAGGGCCCTCCTTAGAATGGTGTGGGGAGCCTGGCGGGTAAGGACCGCCTCAAGGAGTTCCGTCAACAAGGGCCCGGCATAACTTCAAGCAAAGCCTCTGCGAGGTCACGCGCCAACTGAACATAAGTACCAAAACCTGGGAAGCCCAACTGGGCAGGTTTGGCACAAGCCGACCCGACCCGGAGCCACGTGGGTGTCGCTCTCAGAGTGGCACCGGCCAGAAGCGCCCAGGGCCAGGAGCGAGAGGTCCTGACGGAGCGGCACCACCTGAGAGCCCCGATCTTCTGCGAGGGTGGGACAGGAAGGTTGGCTTGGTGGGCAGTCGAGCTTGGTTTTGGGTTGTGTGTTGGGTGGGGTGTTGGAGTGGGTGGTTGTGTGTTGGGTTGGGGGTGTTGGGCTGGTTATTGGTTTGAGTTGGCTGTTGGATTACGTTGGCGGTTGGTTTGGCTTGGTTGTTGGGTTGGGTTGGCTGTTGGGTTGGGTTGGTTGGCGGGGTAAGGTTGGTTGAGGTGGGGTTGGTTGCTGGGTGTTTGGGTTTGGGTTCGTTGCGGGGTTGGTTTGGTTGGTTTGTGGAGGTGAGGGGTTGGGCTGGGTTGGGTTGGGCACGGTTGGGCTGGGCTGCTGGGTTGGGTTGGGCTGGGTTAGACTGGGCTGTGGCGGGGATTCGCGCCCTTTCCAAAATCTGCGGCTATGGCAATCCGCTGCCTCATAGTTCCTGGCTCCTTTGGCAGCCGGCAGTTTGTTAAAAGCAAGACGGCTCCACCAACGACTAGGTCCACAACACGACGGGAAACAGAGCTGGGGCCTGGATTTGCTGGCTGGCAGCTGGCAGCAGCTCAACTGGACCCCTACACCCAAATCCATGCTCCAGCCGCTCCAGTTTGTCCAGTCCCTCTGAAGCGATCTGCATCCCATCCACCCCGCATGTTCCTGGCCCACACCCAAATCCAACGACTGGCCCAGCCCTGCATCCACTCTTGGTCCAGTCTCTTGGGCAAGGCCCAGCGCTGCCCCACCCGACCATCACTGCCTGCGAGCAGACAAGCCTAACGATGCTGAGCCGGCGCTTTCAGCCATCCAGATCTCGTGAGTCGTGGCGAAGAGCCCTGCGTTGCTCTGCAAAAACAGTACAGTCATCATTTCGCCCTATATTGGGCTGGGCTGCGTTGAGTTGGGTTGGCGGGTTGGGTTGGCGGTTGGGCTGGTGGGTTGGGCTGGGTTGCGACCAGAGTCTGCGGGCTGCTATGGCAATCCGCAGCTCACTGAGGAGCGCTGCCTAGCTGGCTTGACAGCAGGCAGCCTTCTGCCACGACTGTCTTGAAAACAAGCGCTGGCCTGGCCCAGGACCATAGCACTGAAAGAATGAAACTTGCGTTCATTACTCACTGCTTGACATGCTCGGTCGCATCTCCTGCATAAACTCCACGAACGACACGGTGAGTTGCCATGCCTTCACAAGGCCTGGCCTTCTTGGCTCAAGTCCACCAGCCGATGGAAAAACGGTGCGTCGAAATTTTCTCGCGCAGGTTCTCAGCTGCAGATCTTATGAATCGTGGCGCCGAGCTCTTCATTGCTCCACTCCAAAGAAAGGATGTGGCAAGGTAATCATCGTGGTGTCCAAGGATGTTTGGTAGAACTGTGCGGGCTGGTCTGTGGACGACTGGCACTTCAAGAAGGTCAATAAGGTCACCAAGAGAAATGCTTCGTCCTGCCCTTTCCGATGTTGGGTTGGGCTGGGTTTGGGTCGGGTTCTGTTGGGTTGGTTTGGGTGGTTGGGTTGGGGTGGCTTGGGTTGGGTAAACTTGTTGGCCATGAACCCCCCCAAAAGTCAACAATAGGAGCCACGTCCGTGAGAATGGTGTTCCAGCGCTGCTCAGATTCCATGCGGGCTCAGCTCAGTCTGAGGGCTCAGCAGCCAGAAGGTGGCACAAAAGCAAGCGACCTGTACAGTCAGTCTGCGTCTCCATGCAGAGTCTGAAGCACGGAGCTGGGTGCGCTGGTCAAAGTAAGCCTCTCGCGGCCACAGCTTCGTTGTCGTACTCCCCGGCGCTGGATCGCATCATGTGAGCTGGGATGATTGCCATGACCTGTGCGCGCATCCAGCGCTACTTCCTCAATACTCTCCCTGCTTTGGCTGGCCACAAGGAACTGGAGGTCTAACCCCATGACACGCAGGATGCCCTGCCACACACAAGAAACAGTTTACTGGCACGGCTTCCGCTTCAACCGCTTGGGGGAGGGAGAGGTTGGTTGCCTCGCTCCCGGATTCATCTTGGAGGGAGGGGTTGGCTGCCTCGCATCCCCGCTTCGTTTGCTTGTGGCCTGGCTTGGGAGAGTCCAATTTCATGTTTGCCTTCAAGGCCCCAAGTTGTGGAAACATGGACCATCCCAAGGGCACTTGGTTGCTGTTAACCCCCCTGCAAAAAAGTTCAACTTTTGGGGGGGTTTAGTGGAAAACCCCTTGATTTCCTAAAGATCCAACCCACTAGCAGTCAAGGGAACAGGGCCAAAGCAC
The DNA here is from genome assembly GCA_963377175.1 of Effrenium voratum. NCBI lineage: Eukaryota > Dinophyceae > Suessiales > Symbiodiniaceae > Effrenium > Effrenium voratum. Next base: position 1,303,150 of record CAUJNA010003805.1, read on the forward strand.
AGCAAACCACGCCGAGCCTGAGGCGCTCGAACGGCTCCGAGGCTTCGGCCAAGCCAGCCACCACACCGGCGGAGGTGGACTCCGAAGCCTTGCGGAAGGCCGCGTGGCATTCAGCGATGACAACAAATTAAATACAGGGGGACACGTCCCCCAGATCAGCGTATGGAGTAGAGGAAGAGGAGGGGAAGCAAATAGTTTCGACTTGTTTCTACTTCTCTCTCCTTCCAGATGCTGCCCCTGTAGTGACAGGTTCTATGTAGGCAGGGTTGAAGAGCCGTAACGTAGTGGGAGTCATGAGTGCGTTCCCGGCAGGCCACGTGTGGGTCTGTAGGCTGCTGTATGTAAAGACTGTCAGGCGATGCCGAATTCATGCAGCAAGCGCCTCGATGGTAAGAAGTACCACAAAGAGCGTAGCGATGCCACCTCAGACAGCACATATGTCATGCCCTTTGCCATACAGACTTGTTGCTTCAAACTTGCTGAGGCTTGAGCCAAACCACGCGGGTGTGAGCACCTGAGCAGTTCAAACCTGTTCTCGTGAGTAGCGGGTGGCTGTGACGCACGCAGCCAGTTGGGTGTCTAACAAGATGAGAGAGGCTAGAACTGCTGGGTCGTAGAGAGAGAGAGAGAGAGAGAAAGAAAGAGGAACAAAAGGAAAAACAAACAACACAAAAGAAGAAAGAAAGAAAGAAAGAAAGAAAGAAAGACAGACAGACAGACAGACAGACAGACAGAAAGAAAGAAAGAAAGAAAGAAAGAAAGACATATATATATATATATATACATATATAATCTTGCAGCCATGCAGCGCACGCATCGTTGAGATTCACAGGCGAGAACTCGGCTTTCCAAATCCCAGTTCAATGAGACGTGGCAATCAATTCAAACAGCCTTATGAATCTATCTGGAGCCCGCAGCCGACAGCTTACCATGACCAGGTAGGTATGTCTTCCAGCCTAGGTTTCTCCATTCGGAGTCCCGGAGGCAACAAAATCTGAGAAGCACATGCCGAGGCCTCAGCCCTTTGGCAAACTCTCCAGGCCCGGCAGCTCCCACTCCGTCTGCATGCCACATGCTTCAGCTCTTCAGCTTTGCTCTCGCTCGCTCGCACGCTCGCTCGCGCTGCTGTGAATGGACATTCTGAAGTACGGAGCCTCGGGGGAGGGGAATGGATCCCCGATCCCCCCCCCCGGGCCCTCCATCTCTCTCGCTCTCTCTTTCTCCAACATTCTCCCCGAGAAAAAAACCAAATGCAACCACCCGGAAACGGTCTGTTCCTGCAACCACCCTGGTTTTGGTTTTGGTGAGGCCGTCATGCTGCACGAAACCACGTCAATCAGCCGGCTGTCCTTGGGAAGGAACTTCATTGCCTAAAATTGCCAAGGCGCGGCCACTTGAATTCCCCGCCCCAGCCGCCCCCCCCCCCCCCCAGCGCGCCACGGGTTGTCTCAAGATTTGCATGCTTGCGTTCAAAACTCTATTGTGGAAGCGACTCAGGACTAAGTTTAGGAGTGATTAAACCGCTTTTCCTCCCTGAGGTCCGCACTCGCCAAATCCAAATGCTCGCAAACCTGTGCAAGTGCTCCATCACAACAACCCTCGCAGCTGGCAGTGATGCGGCGCCCGTGCAGGCTCACAGCAAAGTCTTGGAACGCATCAGGGAGGGATAGGGCACACATGGCCATGGGTCATAAACTATGCCTCCATTTTGGGGCGGATGAACACCCATGTGCCACCTATTTTTGATTCATCAGGGGTACAGGGGTTTGGCACACAGCGGAAGCTTTGGCTCAGCCAGATTCTGTTGAACTGCCGGCGGTCACGCTTGGCTGCGCTTGTGTCGCCATGGCA
>CAUJNA010003805.1:1317500-1332500 GCA_963377175.1 Effrenium voratum
AACTCTGACCACGTGTACCTGGCGAGGTTGCCCCAAGCCCCAAAGCAGAAGACCCGTTTGGGTTTGGGGCAAGCGTGATCTACACCATGGGCTTGATTCCCAGGTTTGGCAGGCAGTAGGTTTTCTTTACATCCCTCCATATCCCTCCGATGTCGCACATGATGAAGACCGACAGCATCAGAGAGACCTTAAAGGCCCGTAGGGCAGACGGGCTGCACAAACAGAGAGTCGCCAAACAAATCTGAATGGAATATTTTCTGAAATGTTCCTGTTAGGGCCGCCAAACACGGTGCCAGGGAACAAGTGGGTCGACCTTCTCCTCAGAGACAGCCATTTCTGTGATGTTGGGGAACGTGGCCTAGGACGATGGCTCGGCCATGTTTTGCCAAAAAGTCCAACACATCTGCTGGCAGGTGACAGCAAAGAAAGTGGAGAAGATCACGAAGCCTGGGTCCCCCCCAACTTTACATCGAACAATTCCCTGTCAAATCGCTTCGTGCATGCAGACACGCTGCTCGTGCAAATGAAGTCATTCCTCTTATCCGTGGCCAGCGCGACAAGCACACAGGAGCCACTCTTTGGGATAGCATAGAAGATGCAGTACAACCACAAACAGCACCTTCGAAGCCAAGCGATTGGGCTGCAGCACTGCAAGTTTAAAGCTTAGACAGATTGACTGCAACGCTGAAATCTGCTTTCAGTGTCACTGTTGCTGCCCTGTCACTTGTATGAGGCACATATTCCCAGGAAGAAGTTCTGCTTCCTGAGATTTTCCATCTTGCGAAATGTGAATCCCTCCAGTGCGCTACGCGTGCGCAAAACAGGTTGGCTAATGCGTTCGATGTTTCTTCAGTTCTGCCCACTGCTCTGCTGCGTTCTCGTACTCAGAGGAGAAGCTAACAATCCTTGGTGTGCAACCAGGTGGGCATGCTCGCTGCGAGCACGAGCTGCAGGAAGCTCCGCTTTGCAGCAAAGCCTCTCCCCTCGCGTCATCTTGGGCTCCATTTCTTCCTTGCGCGCGTCAAGCCATACATGCCAAAAAAGGACAGCTGCACCTAGAAACCAGGGCAGCCAGCAGAACTGCCAAGAACTTGCCAAGATGCTGCCATGGCTTTCTCGCCTGAATCGCCTCACAGAAAAGGCGGTCCTTTTCGCGTGCTTGCAATTTGTCATTCCGCTCGTGGCACCACAACACCCACCGCACAGCCAAGACGCGAGGCCAAAAAACCCAACCGTTTAAGCTTAACCCGCCTAAGAGCGTTTCTGCTGTCAGGACTGAGATAAATTTTCACAGGCGGTGGAAGACCAAGGTGCCGTTCTCCTTGAAGTAGTTGATCAGGGGATTGTCGATCTTATCCCCGTCTGTTTTCCATACACATTCCTCCTGGCCAGCCATGCCAAGCCATTGCTTTTATTAAAAGCAGCCAAAACTTCCGGCCTCACAGTCCAGGTCGTCACGCCACTTTTTGAAGTCATCCACCTCCTCTGTCTGCTGAAAGAACCTGCGCTTTGCAACAAACCAGACCCAATTTGCGTTTGTGCCAAGCCTTGTGACGGCTGCATGGCCAACATCATCTTTGCTCTCCACCAAGCTTTCGAGATTCCTGAGCCCCGGGTCTGCTTTCCGGTACTAGCATGCCGCGCTTTGCTTAAGAACGTTTGGCAGGCACGGCTGGCAAGGCTCCCCAGGGCATTGCCAAACATCAGCGCCTCGAGTCGCAGCGCTCGCGCTGCGCGCTGCGCGCCACCATCTCTGCCACAAGCGAAGCTACTGCGCAATCTAAGCTGCAGGCGAACATGAGCGTGCTGAACACCTTGCATACGGCACATGTTGGAAATGTTTGACACAACCCCGATGACACGGTAGTGCTTCTTTGACATTAATCCAAGGCTCCAAGCATCCAATACTTTGAAACTTGCCTTGTCCGACTGGGTACCTTGGCTTGGTGGTTTTAAAGGGACATCAAACGGAGAACCACCTCTTTGAGTGTTTTTGGGGGGCCATCCCCTAAAAAGACCCCATGTTGAACTGCCAGAAAAGCCATGGGAAGGTGATGGCTCATTGATTCCGGGAGCGCAAGCGCTTGACACATTTCTTCAGACGCCATGTTGCTGCCCAACCCAACTTTGAGTTCGCCCCAACTTTTGCGTGAAGACGAGAACACTTAAACAAAAACTATTGCATGAAATGTAAGGGAAGTATCACTTGCGGCTGCACGAGCTTGGCAGCATGCCAGTGCGGGCAAGCGACCTCTTCTTGTCCACATTTGTCATGCGATACCCTGTGTATAGCCTAGGCACGGCGTCTCACTTCAAACCGTCAGCAATTGCACATGCCACATGAAACAAGGTTGAGACAAACGGCGTAATCATGTTGGCCATCAGGTCCCCGAGAGAATCCAGCGCTGACGTCCTGCACTTCACTGGGCGCTACTTTGGGCCGGAGGCATTTACATGGAGGGCGCTGCAGGTGCTACAAATTCTTGCTGCAAAGAAGCTCGCATCAGAATGCACTGGCATGACAGTCCAACCAGCAACCCTGTCGAAGGTGGTCCTCACTACCTCTGCGCCTGTGGCCAAGTAGATGCTAACCTTGACGAAGGCAATCACAACCTTAGGCTTGACAAAGTCACACGGTTGGCTGAAAGAAACAATGAACACTGCCTGCTGGCTATCAGACAAGCTGCACACATCGCCGTGGCAAAGCGGGTCGTGCATTTTACCTGAGCATGCGAGCACCTCTAGTGCCACATGCGTCCAAGCATGGCAAAGCTTGAATGCGCAAAACATACGGTTGCCAAACGAACAAAAGTGCCAACCACCAAGTGTCCAAGCCCTTTTTGCTAGTTACAAAATGCAAGAAATTCAGCCATGCAATTGCAATTCTAGAGCCAATTCAAGTGACGATCTTCAGTGCATCTTGCTGCTGGATCCCAGCTTGCGTCGCATCTTCAGCCTCAGTCTCTAGCGCGTCGCAGCAACTCTGTGCTTCATCTTCGGCTTCTGCCAAGGAGCCGCGAGGTGATCCACCTGTGCCTCATCCAGGATCCAAGACTTTTGTACGCGGGAGGCCCTGGACTGCCGTTGCACTGATGCGCCTGCACCGGTGGCCAAGCCCTGCCCCGAATCAGGCTCAACACCCAATACTTGGCTCCAAGCTGGATACAAACCACATAATCTCAACCCTCAATAGAACTTAGAACCTTCACCTGGCCAACACGAGCGCTGTACTCGACTTAAGCTCCATGTGCAACCTGGCCTCCTCGCATAGCTTTGAATTGTGCGGACACAAATCCACATGTTTATGAAGATTCTCACACCCACTAAACTTCATACCCACATCCTTTGGCAGTGCCTGTGGCGACGCTACTCCTCCGGTTCAGTGACTCCGTTGTGGCGACCTCTCGTGCGTCCTGGTGCAAGCTGCCAATCAGAAGGAAATTGAGGGATAGGGTGCTTTGTAATGAACGACCCTGGTGAGGCCTGCTGGGAAGTCTTCTAGCAGTCCCTTCCCTCTATGAAAGGTGTACCTGACAGTTGTTTTTCCAGACCCCAGATCTTCCAATACAAAACTTGAATTAGACAATAGTAAGCCCAATCCGAACCAACTAATTTCCCGCCGGCCGCAATTGCAGCCGGAAAAGGTGGCTCCTCAAAGCAAGTTGAATTGAGTTGTCAAACATGCTGCGTTGCGATTTCAGGCTGCGCCTTGTCAGGGTTGAATACGCAAAATTGAAAAACATGCCTTATGCGTTTCAAAACAAATTATGTTCTGGACAATTGCCCAGCAAAAAGGAGCCCCCTTTGAGCATTGTTTTTTCTTAAGGTTCAGGGCTTATACATTCTGGGGGGGGGCTCCGCGAGGCCAGAAATTGTGGAAGGGTTGGCTTCGCGAGGCTTCGCAGAGTGGCTTAGCCGTGCTTCGCGGATGCTTGTTCCACAAACATCTCTGACGTTTGCGCCTTCGTGTAGTTGAAGCAAGTTGAGCCTATGCAAATGGGGCATTGAAAGGCGGTAAGAGAGGCACTTAGCTTCACGGCTAAGGGACATGGCTAGGCCCCAAAGGGGCGGAGGACCGCAGTGGCTTCGCGGGTGCTTCGCAAAGGCTTCGCGAAATGGTCCATCGTTTCTAGCCAAACCGGATCTGAAACGCACAGTGCTCTTCCGGTCGTCTTGCTGTCGTCTTCCCATGATCTTCCGGCAGTCTGACTGTAATCTTCCTGTACTCTTGTCATAGCCTTCCGGCAGCCATCTGAAAGTGACTCTAAACATCAACCTTTGGCATGCTACTGCCGTGAAGGCACATAGCACACCCCAACCGCGAAGTGGCTTCGCAAGCGGGTTCGCTTTTGTTCGAAGAATCGATTTCTGGTTCGGGACGATTAATGAACTGGGGGTAATTAATATGGGGTCAACACTATTGCCACACTGTCCAAAACCCAACCACTTCCCAAAACTCCCCGCTCTGTTCCCTGCTCGTGACATGTGACGGGCATCCGCCCTGCAACCAAGCCTCCATGATGAAATTGGCCGACAAATTTGCCAATCGAACTTGAGCCGAAACTCACCCATTGGCCCAAAAATGTGCAGGTCCCAAACACATAGCAAAGCAGTGGCCAATGCCTATACTTCATGTATGGCACATCATGCCGCAGGAGGTGCAAGCAAGTGCGAAACTGTATGGAGACCACCACGCACAGCGCTGCCCATCGGAGAAGCCACATGACCTGCATGCAGCATGGCGGAGCAAGAGGTTGCTGGCAACATCCTGAACACAGCCGCACTTCAACATGCAATTATAGCACGGTTGCCTCCCTTGAACAGGCTTTTGGCAAGTAACCAAACATTGATTGACTGCATGTCGCCGATGTGTTCCCTGCCTTGACTGCCAGGTGTGCTGATTGCTTCAATGTAACGTCAGGGATACAATGTGCCCTTGTCCGACACTTTTACTGTTGCCCTGTGGTGTTGGCTCTGGGTACTGGCTCAGGTCGACACCATTTTGTGGGGGCTTGTGATGGAACAGGTGCAACACGCACATGGAACTCGCATTGTGTCAGCACATGTGCAGAAATCTACATGCTTGCATGCGTGGGAACTTAAATGAACTTAACAGGTACGGGGGTGCGGCGTACGTATTGAACAAATAAGTAGATAGGTACGGTACAACTGGATAGGCGCCATGTTGCCTGCAAACTTGCCTCAACACTCAGAAATCGCAGTTGACTCAGACCTAAAGGAGAAGATCCAAAGCTCTGCAAAGGCGGCGGCAGCGCAGCTAAGCGTGCAATTAAAGAACCTCACTGGGTTGCTCTGCTGGTTTTGCGTAGTGGGTAAAACGCATGCCTGTGCATTTGGCAGGGAAGCATGGCAATCACACTTGGAGGGGAGGTCCAGCAAGCGCACCATCAAGCAATATTTCCACAATCCGCTGAGACATTGCCGGCATGTGATCTGTGTCTGCGGCATCTTTGCAAAAATCTCGGGCAACTTCAAGAGACGTGCCTAAGATCTGCACAGCACGCGCAACAAACATCATTTGGACTGCTCTTCAGCTCAGGCAGTTGCAGGAATTCGTACTGCAGCCAATGGGCGCTCCGATTCAGATGTGTGCCGAAAGAAAAGCAGTTGCCGCCGCCTCCGAGCACGAGCCTGGGTTGCGCTCGCCCTCATTTGACTACCAGTATGGGGAATCTGCGTTTGGGTTCCACTGCAGGAAAATGAAATATCGCTGAGGGCCGCAAAATCAACACCATATCATTATCATAGAAGACTTCAAAAGAAGGAACTCGAAAGCGGGCCAGTGGCTTGACTCCCAGCTTTCTCCAAGCATGTTTTGCTTAAGCCAAGTCGCATGTGCTCATCATCCAGCATGACCTTGGAGCCACAGGAGACCTTTTGGAAAGGTAGATGGCCCTGGCTAATGGAATAAAACCCATCCAAACCACTGCCATCTATTTCCAACCAAACTAACCTAAAAAGGGCACCTATGCCAGGCCAGGTACTCGATATGACATTGCTCTACTATTTCCTTGCATGAATGAGCAAGCCGAGCGCCCTGCCGAGGCATGGTTGTGCCACATGAAAATCTCCTCCTGGCCACAAGTGTTTTTGTGTGCTTAGCTTGCGGTTCCAGGAGCCAACCAACTGGTTCAGTCCCAAAAACTTTGCCACTGGCACGGCGCGCGCCTCTTGGCCGGCATCCGTGATCTCAAATGGCTTCCCCCAAGCGCAAATCGGAGCTGGGCACATCCGGGACTCCTCAGTGGGCTTTGGTGGGGGCAGGTGATGGAGGCTTGGCTTATGGCTGAAAAGCAAGGAGTCGACAATATCATTACGCAAAAAGTCAAAATGGCCGCCGCTATTCACTAATGGTTGGGACTGTCCACTGCGAACCCGCATCCTCCCAGCTCTTGATTGCGTCCCAGCTATAGTTTCTGCATGTTGTTGACAATTTCAAACCGATGCACACAAGTCCTTGGCTAGATTTGACACATTCTTAGTGGCAGCGCTTGCGCGGGACACGGTTGAGGCTGGACATGGCACAAGGAATGGCTTGCGGGCATGATCTGCGAAGGCCTCTCGTGCATGATCAGCCACGCTCTAACAACAGGTTCACCTGACTTGCCCCAAACCAGCTGAATCGATCTCAGCAAATAAGCGTGAGGGAAATGACACCGGTCTTCTTGCCGAACACTCTGTGCTGCTGATGTATACACGATGTACACCTCATCACGGGCAATGAGATATCTTTATGAGTCGCTCTCAAAGAACATTCGTCCTGCGGACATCAGCCTCCCCCACCCTGGCTAACTGACATCATCAGCCTTCTGGCTGACCCATTTGCCCAGCCACAATTCCTCCGACCACAAGGAAACTGCCACTGTAATAGTGCAGGCTGTGCCCATACCTTGCGCCGCAAGAAACAGCACACACCAAACCGGAGCCATGTGGTTCTGTCAGGCAAGCGGCCGTGGCTGCGGCAATGGTGAGGGGGATTGATGCCATGAAAGTTTGAATGAGCCAGCTGCATCAGACACCACCTGTAAAGTCCAGGCGTCTGCCAACATTGTCTCACACGCATCTAGCCCACCACACACCAGCACACCATCTGGCCCGAGTGCGGCTGCGTGGGAGTGTCTTGCGGCTGGCGTTCCGCCAGGCGATTCGATCTGAAGGCACTGCCATGTCAAGGTGTCGGTGTTCAGAAACCAGGCGTGGTCCAGACTGATCACGGTGGCTCCAGTGCCCCCCAGCACAAAAATCCCAGTAGTTGTCCCCAGCACCAACTGCGTGGCTGAGTGCCGCCATCTGGGCGGCGGCCAGGGGCAGCTTTGGGGCACCTGCTGAAAGGACATCCCAACTTTGCACACTGACAGGCCCGCGCTGGGCCGCTGCGGGCCCAGGCGGCCGCCGAAGAGGAAGACCCGGGAGCCCACCGCCGTAGCTGTGCAGTACATGGCGGCAGAGTGCTCCCCCACCGCCTTGAAGTCAGAAGACGTTTGATCCGTCAAGTCGAGCTTGCGGACCATCACCGATGCCTGACGCCCGTGAGTGTCGGACACTGTCACGTCCTGTGTTCCGTGGCCTCCACATACCACCAGGTGCCCATCGACATAGCATGCAGCTAGGCCGAACCGCGAGATTCCCACATGCGGAATGACATGAACTGGCAAGCTGCCTGCTAAGGCCGGCTTAGGGCAATCCTTCCACACCCAATGTGCCTTGGCGCAGCTCCCCGACATGGCAGCGAGGCAGAAGTAGTGCACGCACTTCAGATGCAGCTCCTCATATTCATCGAATGGCTCCAAGCTCCTTGCCCGGCCGAGCTCATGACCTGACTCTGCTGCAAGCACAGACATCATATCTGCAGCATCCACGCGCTGGAATGCTCTGAACCGCTGTCTTTGTGACTCTAAGTCTGGGTTTTCCAGCAAAGACCTCAAAGGACACTGGCGCTGCGCAAAGTGCCGGCGCATAAATCTGCCAAAGGGGTCATGTGGACCCTGCTGCTCGTACATCCCAAACAAACAGTTGGGAAACGACTTTGCCACCCATGAGATAAGAGCATCTCCTTCGTGCCGCTCCATATAGGCTAAAACAACCTCTGCAATAAGCAGCGTTGGATTGCTGAAGTTGGCACCTGGAAGGCGGCGGAAAGGATCCAAAGCAACCCATGGTTGGGGGCAAAACTGCAATATCCAAACCCACATTTCTGTCTAATCAGGTACTTTCCCATTTGACCACAACCAACACGGCAACATGTGCGTTGACCACTCTTTGAAACAAAGATCGCCCAACAAACCCATCTCATCATGATTCGGGCCTCACGAAAGTGAAGCGCCCTAAGGTTCCGTCCATTTGCCCTGCTAAAATGCTGCCGGGCCTGCTTCCTTCAGCGAGGCCTCTACTTCCGATGTCTGACGCCTGCGCTGAGCTACTCAGTTCTCCCGGAGCCCCGCGAGCCAGCAATACTTGATGGATGGCTCAAGCCAAGACGTTGAGATGTAGGGGGGACTTGGGATTAGAAGCTTTTGGAGTTGGGAGGTCAAAGTAAGGATCCATCTGTCCAAATCAGAAAGCACACCCTCTCAAACCCTTGCTGCAGAGAAGAAGCCAACCTTCTACAAATCTTGCGGGCACCAGCGAGCAAATGGGAAGGCCCGAAGTTGGACGGAGCTGGGTTGGACAAACGCACTGTACTCCGAGTTGGTTTGCATTTTGGGCATGAATTGTGTGGAAAACACTTTGCATGTGCTGGACTTGTCAATTCATCACCCTGAAAGATTGATCAACGGGTGGACTAATAGCGGGGTTCAAGTCCAGAGGGAACCCTTCGCTTTTTGCGAATCAACCGATAGGAGGGAAGCGCCGGAATGGGCCGAAATCGGATTCGTTGTTGAACGGTACCCTTCTTGAGCTAGTTCGCCAGGCAAATCCAGACAGCAAAGGGAGACCAACCATTTCAGGGCGCGGCATGAGACAAGGTCAGATCTTGCCATATTATTGGCTGACCTGAAACGAAATCTCAAGCAAAGCACAAGCCGTCTTTGGGTGTGTCTGCGGATGTGTCTTTTTTGAGGGTATCTCTTTTTTGGGGGGTTGGTTTCAAGGGAAAGCAAACGGAGAAGAACACCATGGACCATGGGTCTTTCTTGTTTGTTCAAAGCAGACACGGAGACACCCACAACCTCAGCCAGGGGGCAGGTCGGCGCCGCAGCTGCGCAGCCAGGCAGGCTTGGGCGCTTGGTTTCGTCGAAGCAAAGCTTCCTTTCGCGCCAAGACCTCAATCCACGTAGGCTCGGCGTTTTGGGGGGGTGTTTGCTAGGACAGCCAGGGAGCAAGAAGAACACGGTTTGGGGATTCTCCTCAAAAGGAAGCCCATATGAGGCTGCTTTCAGTGGCTTGAGACTGATCCCACTGTTTCAACTGTGTTGTGGCTTTCTTAAGCATTCATGATGACTGGCTGATGCTCTTGCAAAGGGATTGATGCATGGAATCTGACATGTTCATGTTCTTCCATGCTGGTTCCATGCGGGAGGTATGCAACCTCCAGAAATCGAGACATTGCCTAAACACAATCACCGCGTCACACACGGAAGCGGCAATCGCCCCCCGGGTTCAAAAACTCCGAAATCTAGCTGCAAATCAGAAGGGCCTCCCCCAATCTCACAGCTCCGATCTTCCCTTCTTCCCCCTCAGCCCAGGCAGATAGAAAATCCAGCCCATCTTTCCAGGAGCCTTTGGGTTTGCAAACTTGTGCAGATACACGGGGGTTTCTCAACGTAGGGGACCCTGTTGGCATGGATAAGGGAAGCCAAAAGGACACCTACCAGGGATCGGTCCATTTGGAGTCACAGCATCGCTACCTAAAGGGGCATTGTACTTAGAAAGCGGGTAACTTGTAACCATCATCAATAAGTTGTAACCCACACAAGACTTTCCGTGGGTTACAACCCTTCACCACGTACCTGACATACCGAATCCATCACCAATGTTGACCCCATATTGATCCACCCCAGTTTGTCAAAAGGGCCTGGAACCCCGAACGGCCACTTTTTTTTCGGTCAAAAGGTGCATTTGGCCTGTGTTTGCCCGTAAGGTTGTTTTTTTTTCGGTCATTTGCCTCATTTGCCGTTATTTTGGAGGTATCTCTCTCTCTCTCTCTCCAGCATCGTCGAGCAGGTCTCGCTCGTCCCAGATCAGGGATGCGTATTTGCAGGTATAAAACCCGTATTTTATTGATAAAACATTGAAAACAAACCGAAGAAAAACGTATTTGGCCGTATGACCATTGTTTTTTTGGCAAAGCCTTTTGACAAAACTTTTGACCAACAACAAACAGCCTTTTGGGGCTCCATTGGGGGGAATCAGACCACTTTGACACTGAGCTGGGTGTGGGTCAACATTAAACCACCGGGGACTGGTCCAGTAAACATCCCAACCCCCACTAAAATAGACTCAAATGGGTGGTGCACCTACCCCAGAATGGTACCATTGGTTTTGACAACCACGAGCTGGGCATGACACCACTCCAGCGCCCAGCTGCCGCCGGGAAGTCCACCTCGAAGTACCGCAGCTCCTCCGGCCACGGCCGGCGCAGGGCGCCGGTGTCGAAGCCCGCGCCCAGGGCCACCACGTTGAAGGCCTCGCCCGGCCTCGGACATGGGCTGAATGGCCCGGATTTTTTGTTTGTTTTGGCCCCGGTTCCCGAAAAGCCGCGAGAGCCACGAAACTGGGGAGATGGGAACCGCAGAATGGACCAAAAAGCCAAAGGACGAAACTAGGGAGAAGGGAACCTCATGGTGGACGTGCCAAATGGAGCCCCTTGATTAAAAGAAAAAACACCTGTGACCAAGAAAGCCGAACAAAGCCCGAAAGAACAGAGCCTGGAGCAGTCTCATCAATGTGCCAGGCTGCTTGACGCAACTTTGGAGAAAGACTTCCTGAGGGGCAGGTATCATGGCTCGGTGATTGAACGTGGCTGCGCCAAGCGAAAAACTCATGCTGCGAGACAGTGAGAGAGCGCCCAAAACCCCTCCTGCATCTGTAGCACGCCCAAATGGCGGACATAGTAGCCTGGGCTTGCAAGCGAAAAGGTCTGCCAACCGAAGTGAGGCGGGGCATAAACAAACATCACTATCACTCATTCTGTGGCCTTTACAGTGATACCGTTCCAAAAGTGAGTGCCACCACAAAAAATAACGTGCGTGCCATGATGCAGCGGTTCACTAAGGGCGATCTTCGGATCAGCCGACCTTTGGGCCCACGAGCAGCTACCAGGCCAACAAAAGCGTCCTGCAAGAACGGCGTGGGATAAAACTTAAAACCAGAGATAAATGTCTCTCTCTTTCTCTCTCTCTCTCTCTTTCTCTCTCTCTCTCTCTTTCTCTCTCTTTGCTTCACGGCTGTTTAGCCGCCAACCCCCAAACCGGTGCCTAGTCTTCAGTCTCGACACATCCCACGTGTGGGGTACAGGGGGTTTGGAATTGATGGCACAAAACTCAATTAATTGCAGTGGATAAGATGGCGAATGGCCCGATTCTGCTGGATATTAGGTGTGACTAAGGCAGTATTCGAAAGGCCTAACAAATGAAAAAACAACGTCAACCTTTGTTGGGCCAATACGGAGCCGCCCTCCAGCCACCAGCCTTTGCCTGGAAAGGGGGTGAATGCAAGGGAGAGGACCAGGATGCCACTTTACTATGGGACGCGTCTTTCCAAGCCAGCCTCAAAGTAGCCCAGAGCCGCAGCACTTGCCTTGCTCACAATTGAGCTGTCATTGGTAGCCTTGCATATATCACTCAACTCAGGGCTGTCTTGCTTGCACAATCCTTCCTACTGACATCGCTACAGCTGCCAAAACTGCAGCTGCTCAGCCTGCACGGTAGCATCGGCCCCAGAGTAGTCTGCCATCTTGGCCTAGGCCCAGGGCCCCAGTAAAACACCTGGCCTCTGCCACTCAATTCCGCGGAGGTCAAAACAATCTAGGTGCCAAGCTGATCACAACATGGCCGCAGCAAAAAATGATGCAAGCAAGGGACCAGAAATGATACGTGACTAAATGTCGAGGAGCCGAAATGCCAAGAAAAGGAAAAACTATCTTGCAGAATGTTCCCGCTGCGCGCGCGAGAAAAAAACGCAAATGCGCTCTCATGCCTCCAGCAGGCCTAAGCACGCACTCGCATGTGTGTGTGTGTGTGGTGTGTGCGTGTGTGTGTGTGTGGTATGTGTGTGTGTGTTCCCTGTGTGTGCTCTGTGTGTGTGCGCTGTGTGTGTGTGTGCGCTCTGCGTGTGCGCGCTCTGTGTGCGTGCTCTGTGTGTGTGTGTGTCTGTGTGTGTGTGTGTGCGTGCTCGTGTGCGTGCGTGTCCGTGTGGGCGTGGGGGCCTGTGGGCGTGTGCGTGCGAGCGTTGCGTGCGTGATAGTTTTTCGTGCTGTGCGCGTGTTTGTGTGCATGCGTTGCGTGGGTGCGTACGTACCATGTTTTTCTGTGTAGGAATGGGTGTGTGCGCGCTTGTGCTCAAGTCTGTGTGTGTGTGTGCTAGGTGTGTGGGTGTGGGTGTGTGTGTGTGTGTGGTGTGTGTGGTGTGTGTGTGTGTGGTGTGTCTAGTGTGTGTGTGTGTGTGCGTGTGTGTGGTGGTGGTGTGTTGTTGCGGTTTTTGTGTGTATGTGTATGCGTGCGAATTTGTGTAATGTTGCGTGTGCCTGTCTGTGTGCGAGTGTCGTGTCTATATTGTGTGTATGTGTGTGGGGGGTGTGCGTGTGCGTGCGCGTGTGGGTGTGGCGGTGGGTGTCTGTGGTGTGTGGAATGTGCGGTTTGTGTGCCCGGCGTGTGTATGTGTGTGGTGCGTGTGTGTGTGTGTGCTGTGTGTATGTGCGCAGTGTCTGTATGCGCGTGGTGTGTGTGTGTGTGTGTGTGCGTGTCTGTGCGTGTGTGTGTGTGTGTGCGGTGTGCGTGTGTGTGTGTGTGCGCAGAGTCTGTATGTGTGTGGTGCTTCTGTGTGTGTGGTGTGCGTGTGCGCGCGGTGTCTGTATGTGTGTGTGTGTGCGGTGTGTGCGGTGTGTGTGTGTGTGTGGGTGTGTGTGTGTGTGTGCGTGTGCGTGTGCGTGTGCGTGAGCGTGTGCGCGTGCGCGTGCATGGGCACGCGCGTGAACGCGTGCGTGCGTGCGTGCGTGCCTGCGTGCGTGCGTGCATCGTGTGTGTGTGTGTGTGTGGTGTGTGTGTGTGCGCGCGCGTGGTGCGTGTGTGCGTGTGCGTGTGGTGTGTGGTGTGTGGTGTGTGGTGTGTGGTGTGTGGTGTGTGGTGTGTGGTGTGTGGTGTGTGGTGTGTGGTGTGTGGTGTGTGGTGTGTGGTGTGTGGTGTGTGGTGTGTGTGTGTGTGTGGTGTGTGGTGTGTGGTGTGTGGTGTGTGGTGTGTGGTGTGTGGTGTGTGGTGTGTGGTGTGTGGTGTGTGGTGTGTGGTGTGTGGTGTGTGTGTGTGTGGTGTGTGTGTGTGTGTGTGTGTGGTGTGTGTGTGTGTGTGTGGTGTGTGTGTGTGTGGTGCGTGGGTTTGTGGGTTTGTGGGTTTGTGGTGTGTGGTGTGTGGTGTGTGGTGTGTGGTGTGGGTGTGTGTGTGTGTGGGTGTGGGTGTGTGGGTGGGTGGGTGGGTGGGTGGGTGGGTGGGTGGGTGGGTGGGTGTGTGTGTGTGTGTTTGTTTGTTTGTTTGTGTGTGTGTGTGTTTGTGTTTGTGTGGGAGAGCGCGTGCGTGGGTGCGTGCGCGCGTGCGCGCGAGTGAGCGTGAGCATGCCGCGTGTCGCGTTCGTGTGCCGCTTGCCGCGTGCCTCGTGTGGCGTGTCACGTGTTGGGTGTGGCGTAGTGCGTGTTGCGTGTCGGCGTGCGTGTGCACCGGGTTTGAGCTTGGCGCCCAAACCATTGCTAGTCAGCCCAAATCAGGGTGTCCAAATCACTGCCTGCCCACCCGGCTATTAGTGGCGCAACTGCGTGCGCACGTGCGTGCGTGGGTGTGTGGGTGTGTGTGCGTGCGAGCGCGGGTGCGGGTGCCTGTGCCCCTGCGCACGTGCGTGCGTGTTTCTTTTCTGCTCAGGCTCGTAGGCTGTTCACTTCCAGTCAGCCTTTCATCAATGGATGGAGCGCAGCGTGCTCACATTCACTCGCCGCCGGTGACAACACGCCTGGCCAGAGCAAGATTCATTTTTCCCCAAGGTCCAGGACATATTATGGCTGTGACCTCCTGTCTCGATCTTCATGAAAGCTTGATGGCCTCGGAGCTTGAAGTCAAGGGCTTCAAGCCCACTCATGGCATGCATGCTCGCACAGGCATGCTCGTTCGCCCAGCTTTGAACACGGCCTGAGCCACGATGACGTCCTGTCATAAAACGGAGAACACCTGTTCGGTGATCTCTTTCCCCAATAACTGTTGCATACAGTTGCTTGTGCCATCGCACAAGTTGCGCCTATGCAAGCTGGCGGCACCAGCTCGACTGCTAATTCGGGCAGTGGCTCACTTGCACTGGCCCTGAGCTCCAAAGCCCTGAGCGGGCCTTAGCCGCGAAGCAGATGTGCTATGATGACCTCAAAGCAAACACCTCATGTGCAGCCAAGCCGCTAGCTGTCAGCATCCTGCAAAACTGCCTTTGCAGAATCACGCTTCTTGCACTGAAGGGGCCGCGTCTGATTTTCCACCTTTGCGGCGGATCCTGCGCGGCAGGAAACGGACCCAGTTGAAGAGGCATGTGCCCTGCATAGGAAATCAGCCTTTGAACCCGGCACCACAGCGCCTGCCTTGCCATGATGTGCTTTTCCTTCTTGCGCCGGTCTTTCTCCCCAGGAGGGCACAGGTGACAAAACGAGCAATTCCTCGGTGCAAGCTGCCCCCTACCTTCCCCTGCGCGCCACTGCTCAACCAGACTCTCTCTCTCTCTCTCTCTCCCTCTCAGCTCAGCACTCGCCACCCTGACATCCTTTGGTGTAGAAGAAGGCGCATGGCTTGCAATTTCCCA
>CAUJNA010003805.1:1340000-1392500 GCA_963377175.1 Effrenium voratum
GGGTTTGTTGTGATCAATCAGTCACAAAATCCGAGGCTCCTGGGCTGCTTCGGATGCAACTTGCGAGAAGTTGAAGTGGACGGCATGCCCCGCATCCTTCCGCCAGTGCTCACCACATCCGGCATCGGCTCAAATTGTCGTGTCCGTGGCTGACCCTCCAGAAGCGAATTTGCCGCCTGTCTTGCTTCACATGTTGAACGGAAGAGCTGCTGGCTACGAACATTAGGCAGGTGGGCATTCATCCCGGTGTGTCCTTGGCAACTTCTAGGGCTGCGCCCGTAGCTTCGGTCAGCGCCTTCCCCAAATCCCCGCTTTTGGTCCTCAGGTGCATGGTGCGCAGCGATGGGGCTGCACTTCGTGTCATGAAAACAGCACATTGCAAGGATACGTGCTTAAAGGGGCATTGCACTGAGGAAGTGGAAAATAATCATGGCTACAAGTCATAACCCACTTGCCATGGTTATAAGTCTCCTCAGCAGGTTATAATCAGGATCACTACATACTAAGTACCCTGCCCCTTTTACCCCAGCGAAGAGCGAACGTCTGCCGAGCGTCTTTCCCGAGCCGCTCCGCTGCACTTCCAAGGCCACCTCAGATGACACGAGAGAAACTCCAGCGGGCCAGCCGCACCACTGAGCCAGGCCTGCACTAAGGATACATCTCGCATGGCCTGAGCTGAGGAATGTTCTTCTGCGCATTGCGCATAACTGAAGGACTGAAGGCATCCGCCTCTGTGCTGGGAAGGTATGGCGGTAAAGGTTCAGCAAGCGGCGCGTTAAAATCAAAGTCCTTCACGGGAGTGGGCAGCAGCATCTTGTAATCATTGCTGCGCATTTCTCCTCGTCGACGCCGTTGATATGGTCCTTCTTGACCGCCTCGAGGTGCTAACGGGTGAGGCTCAAAACGGTCGTGGCACGCGAAGTGCGACGTGCTCGGGGCCAGGCCACGCAGCCAATCACAGAAGTAAGGACGAAGGCATGGCACGCCTTACACCCGGATTGCAGCCAAAGATTCACCCAGGTCCTGCAACATGATACCTATCAGCCAAAACCACCCCAAAGCATATCCAAGCATGAATGTTCCATTTGGCGCCGCGAGACTTGACAAGTGGCCAAAGACTGCCACACTGCAGTAAGGGAATGGGGAAAAAGCAACCAATCCCCGAATCATGTTGGGCAACCGCGAGCCATGCGTATCACTGGAATCGGAGAGGGGCAAACCTTTCCGAGGCTCCAAGCCATGGAACTCGAGGACTTGGCGAGTTAGCCAAGGCCTGCGAGTGGTATCATTTGGCTGTCAAAAATAAGTACCCAACATGAAACCCAGGTATATGGAATGGACGAAACCTGCGGGTCCCTGGCGCTTCAATTTTGAACCACACCCATTTCTAGGTTCAAAATTGCTGAGTCACTCCACCCCTCATGGCCCAAGTGCAATGCAGCCTCGAGGATTGACCGTAGCGTCAGCTCAGAGATCGCCGTCGCAAAAGCCAGCCAAACTGAAACCTCAACAACAGGCAAGCCATGGCAAAGCATCCAGACGCAGCGTTTGCCTCTCTTTGCAACGTAACATTCTCGCCGCACCGCTTGCCATTTGGCATCTGCAATTGAATGAAGGCGCCCGTACCAGAAGAAAGAAACCGCGGCAGAGTCTTAGCCCGAACTCCCTAAGTACGCCTTTTCAATACCTTGATGTTCCAAGTTCCTCCTATGGTCCTTCGTCAAAATCTGGATGCTGCCAGGGCGCATGCCCCCAGTGAGAGTTGTCACCGGGCACTCAAGCCAAATGATGCGGCATCGCACGCATCGTCAGGGGCATTTCAGGCGCTGGCTTGCAACAGGCCTAGATTGAAGTGCTCGGCAGTCTAGCCAAACGGAGCTACATTTCTTCTAGCTTGTCCTTCAAACCTTCAAGCCTCCTTTTAACTGCGGTTTCGCGCGACATCATTTTCCAGCTGTCAAAACGTGACCATCGCAGCTGCTTCCGATGCAGGGCCAACGTAATCATTCGGAGGCGCCTGCCCTTCTGCTTCAGCTTGGCCTTAGCATTGACCAGACCATCTGCAACAGGGTCTCGAATTGGGTAATTGGAGGGCGTAAAAAAGGAAAAGCGTGGTACAAACCATTTGTGGGGCGGTAGGCTCCTTTGTTAGGCAAGCATCGAGGGGACAGTGTCTGAGAAGACCCTCACATGAAAGAAAAATGCAAATGATGCACGCAGCTTGCTCCCGGCAATGTTTCCATTGCGGTTCTTTGGATACCTCCCTCTACGATTTCTACAAGCAGAAGCATTGCGCGTCAAACGCTGCCTCTTTCGGCCTAAGCTATCATAAGCTAGATCGCCCGTAAGCTTGCACCTCTTGCAGCAGCCACTAATGGCCGCGGGCTGTGGTGACTCCCTTGCTATATGCTCATGGAGGTCACAGATTTGAGATCCTCCATTCAAGAGTCGGTCTCAGCCAATTCAGCGCTTCCGCTCAGCCCACGCCTTGCATGCCATTCCCAACGCAGTGCGCAGCACTCCGAAAATACAAAGAAAGCAAACGCCCAGGACTCCCAAGATTCGGGGGCCTGAGTGGGCATGCCGAGCAGCAAAGTTCAAGGCTGGGGAAGTCCGGCGGACAAGCGTGCAAGCAGAAGCGGGTGCAACTGCGCGCCATCACAGACGTCCTGGCACGGATCGACTTGCGGAGCCCGACCCCACACAAATCGACTGACCGATCAACTTGGCGGGGGGGGGGGGGAGGGTCTCAAACTGATGAAGCTCCCATTGATTGGTGCCTAAGATCTCAAGTCATGTTTGTTTTTTTCCTGGTGGGGGGGGGGTGCTTATTTAAGAAACCCCATTCCACATTAGAGGTATTGGCCAAACCTGAACACTTGTGGCACGCAGTAGTTCGCTCGGATGCGTGGGCATCCATGGGAAATTTCCAGAGAAGCCATGGTCAAACCCTCGTAATCTGCATGGCCCTTTTTACTACGCACTCCTGATTTCTGTTGCCAAAGTGTTCAGCTCCGCGTGTCAAGGGCTGACCATCCCGCCCATTCCCAAAGCTTCGCTTTCCTGGGAGAGCTCACAGCTGGTCTGGTCCCCCTCCGTAAAGTCCATGCAGGGCTTGAAGACACCCTCCTGGCACATCTGATAGCCGGTGCCTTGGCATGCCCCACGCGTTCACCAAACCGATTGGAGCCATGTATCTGCACCTGCCAAGCCGTGAACCCCAGTCCGCACCTCAAGCAACAGGAAAAACCTAAGGCCGCGGCAAGGCGATTGATACTTGCACGGGTCGGCGAGTGTGGGATCGCACACCAAGGCTGGTCCTTGACAGGGTGGAACCACCCGATCTGTAGTTGTAGTCGGTGGGGGCGTGTGTGTTGTGGTGGTTGTTGTGGTGCTGGTTGTTGTGGTGGTGGATGTTGCAGTTACTGTGGTCGTGGTAACAGTCGTGGTTGTAGTTGTAGTGGTGGTGGTTGTGGTGGTGGAGGTTAGGGTGGTCTTGGAGGTGCTTTCTGTGGTTGTCGGCAGAGTTGTGGATGTTGTGCCACTAGTCGAAGTGGTGAAAGGCACTTTAGCGGAAGACGCGGTAGAAGATGCTGTTGTGCTGCTGGCCTGGGTGGTTGAACTGGATGTTGTGGAGGCTGCTGTGGTCGACGCAGAGGTGGATGCGGCCTTGGTGGATGCAGAAGTGGTTGATGCAGTCGTCGCTGCAGAAGTTGACGTGGAGGGCACGGGCTTTTTGACTGCCTGTGTGGTCGAATGTTGAGAGTCTTTGCCCGGCTTCGGCTTCTTTGCCGCCGGCTTCGGCTTCTTTGCTGCCGGCTTCGTTGTGGTTTTGTGCTGCTTCTTGGTGGTGCTGGGGGCTTTGGTGGTTGTAGACCGTTCCTTCTTAGAAGCTTTGGTGGTCGAAGTTCTTCTTGTAGTTTTCTTTGCTGCGGTGGTCGTCGTTTTCTTCCGGGTTGTGGTCTTGGCAGGCGTCGTGGACACTGAAGTTGTTGAGGTATCTTCTGACCCAGTTGTAGACTCATCCTCTTCACTCTCTGCCTCCGTGGTGCTTTCTGCCTCGGACTCTCCGCTAGTGCTTTCTCCCTCAGACTCTTCCGCGCCTTCACTAGATCCTTCTGTGGTGCTTTCACCCTCAGATTCCTGTGTGGTGGCTTCATCAGATGCTTCTGTGGTGGTGCTTTGGGACTCAGATTCCTCGTTGGAGTCCGTCTGAGACTCTGTGCTAGATCCACTCTCTGCCGAGGTTGAGCTTTCATCTTCGGACTCTGTGGTGGACTCATCAGCCTCAGTGGTAGATGCTCCACTAGTACTATCCTCCTCCGGCTCAGCGGTTGTGGTCTCCTCCTCGGATGTGGTTTCCTCATCCTCTGTGGTGGTGACATCCTCGTCTGTGGTGGTCTCTGTGGTGGACTCTGCCTGGGAGGGTTGGGCCAACCTTCGCTTGAAAAAGATGGTTGAAGCTCCCTACATGCTCCAACCGCCTTTAGCTAAAGCAAGCTCATATCCTTCCCTTTTGAAGCTTTCCAGGCTTGCTCCGAAGACCCTATAGAACATGTGCCCAGGGAGTCAAACCATCTTCCCTTGGCGGTTCATCTTTAAACGGCTCGGGGAACTTGCATCCTTTTCCCACTATCCCCTGCAGGTTGACAAGGACCCAACACGTCTTGTTTTGGAAATCTATCTTTAGGGCACCGGCCTTTTGGCGTTAGCGATGCAGGGTATTGGGTGACGCCATTCGGGTATGGGTCAAAATTAAGCCACCAGGGGAGCGCAGGTTTGAGTCCTTGGTTCCATTTACTGGGGTCTCAATTTGGGTGCCTATTTTTGACCCACAGCCATTCGTACTGCCGCCTCATACCTGCCCAGCGCCGGCGAGTTGGCCGGGGCTGACTTCGTCTTTCCGCCCTGGCGCTCTGATCTGGGCGGCGCTGCCCCGAGGGCCGCTACCTGCACGGGCCAACTCACCTAAAACCATTGGGTTGCTGTAACAACTGGCCATGGGTCAAAATCCAAATCGTAACCCCAGTAAACATCCCCATCCCCACTAAAATAGAGTAAAATGGGTGGTGCACCTACCCCAAAATGGTACCATTGGTTTTGACCCACAGCCAACTAGGCCCCGTGCATCCCGAAAGTGCTTATCAAAAACACAACGCCCAAACATGTCCTGTTCCGCTTATAGCCCAGAGCTGTGGGAACGTACTTCGTACTACTGTCATATATGCCGAAGCCAAGCTTCTCGCGCAAGAGCAGCAGAAACGTGCTTCCTGTATAATACATACATACGTGCAAACCGGTATTTTCGCATCAGCGCCGTGAATCGTACTCTGCGTACTACTTGAAATGCTCAAGTACATATTGTTCGCAAACATGCTGCGTTCACTTGCAAACAAAGACTTTTGTACAGATGCTGCAGGAAAGTACTTCGCGTACTATTTCGTACTCAAAGCCTACCATTTTCGCGCATCATGCGGTAGCTGCGAAAAGCGTGAGTCACTTGTCGCCCAGTCTGCACAGCGCAAAAACGAGAACCATTCTGTTAAGATGCGCTGTGAAGAAAGGCTGTGTTGAAAAGTGCTGTGCAGCAACGCTATGCTCAAATGTGCTGTGAAGCGGGGCTACGCGGGCTGTGTCGAGATGTGTTGTGCACCAGCGCCGCGTTGAGACGTAACACGAAGCAAAGCTATGCCGAAACGCGGCGTGCAGTAGCGCGCTGTTGTGAAGCGGGGCTACGCGGGCCATGCTGTGCGCCAAAGCAATGCTGAGATGTGTTGTGAATTAAGGCTATGCCGAGAGGTGCTGCGCATCAAGACTATGTTGTATAAGATGTGCAGCGAAGCACGGCTGTGTCGAGATGTACGTGCGCCAAGGACGCGTTGAGATGTAACGTGAAGCAAGGCTATGGTAAGATGCGCTGTGCAGCAAGGCTGTGTTGAGATGCGTTGGGAGGCAAGGCGATGCTGAGATACACGGTGCTGTGGGGCATGGCTACGTGGGCTATGATGGGAAGTGATGTGCGCCAAAGCTATGTTGAGACGTGTTGTGAAGCAAGGCTATGTTGAGATGCGCTGTGTGCTGAGGTGTTGTTGTGAATCAAGGCTATGTTGAGATGCGCCAGATGTGTTGTGCAGCAAGGCTATGCTGAGATGTGCTGGGCAGCAGAGCTAGCCTTTTTGAGCTAGAACAGAAAACCGTGTAAATGTTCAAGCACCCTTTGTTGAAACATCCATCTGTTGGCTTCTTAGCGAAGGGCTGAGAGCCTAGTTCCTCAAACAAGTTTGGCCCGCCCCACCTGCCGCGCAGATGCGGCAGCCTTTGCCGGCACCGGTGCGCGCCCCAGAGCCGGTGGCTCGCTATCTGTGTCCAGTGCAGAGAAACTGGCCTCCTTTCTCAGCAGGCGGTACTGGAACCGCTTCGGAAGCTCAAGACCGCCAAAGCCCACCACAAGGCTGGCCTGATTGTTCATGGAATTGCTGGCAGCTACTGGCCATATGAAAATGAGCAGCCAGGTGACCATCAAGGCCACCGTGCTCTAAATATGGAACTGGGCCTTAAACTTAGTACTGTCCTTGTATTTGAGCAAAAGACTCGCAATCAGGCATGAGCTGTGACGTGGGCTGCAAACTCCATGTTGCTAGGTCTGCTTGGCATGACCCTCTGAGCTGTGGACTCACGCTGCGGAGGCGCTCGCATGGACCACTGCCCCAATGTCCTTGGCGTCCCATGTGCCGAGGCTCGTGCCTCTGCGCCCATGGGTTCCACGTCAACATCTCACTAGTGGCAGAAAACACCTCCACATGCTGAAAAGACAAGATGCCACTTTGCAAAGTCTGGCCACAGCAGCCATCATTGCAAGGGCAAGGGCTCCCGCTGGTGGGGAACGGGTCCGGCTTGCACTGCCCGCCATCTCAAGACCAGCATCCCCAGGCAGCAGCTTGCAACTGGAGCTACGCCCCAGCCACCTTCCTGAAAGGACAGCCAGCAGCCAGTGACTGCAGCCAGGCAAGCCAGCGTCAATATCAGGGTTCTGAAGTCCATCTGGTGGCATGTGCCTGCGCCTATAAGCAGGGCGCCACAAAGGGAATGCAGCCATAGGCAGGAGTCGGTCCACGGCAAATCGCCAAATGTGGGCAACAAAATCACCACACCCAGGAGCTGGGCCATCTGGCCCAGCAAAAGGACAGATTTGCCTGCAGGTATCGCCTGCCACAGCACGAGCAGAAGGCCTGCTACACCCAGTGACATCAAGAGGGAGTGACAAAAGCGCAGGGTCTGATGTCCCCACAACAGCTTTGCGCCGCCGCACAGCTGGCAGCCAAGCTTTTCCAAACAGCACTCGCCTGTTGCGCAAACTTCGGCTACTTCGGCAAGACCATGTGCAAAACAATGGCAGGGATCCTGCGAAGGCGCCAAAGCCTCGCTTACTGCGCACGTCCTTTGCGGCGTGTCCTGGTGGTACACCAGCAACGGCTCTGCTAGAAACGCTTGGCCGCGATACGCAGTCACACAAACAGCGAAGATCGCGCTGCTTGCACCCGTCCCCGGTCTCCATGTCCAGCCCTGCAGGGCGATATGGTTTTTAGAGGGTCCTCACATCCTCGCAAATTTTGACAAGTTTGGGCACGTCTGCCCCCCCCCCCCGGCCTTGGAGGCGTGCTTCTCGGAGTACATGGTGTTCGCAGAGTGCGCGGACAGGGTCTCCAGGAAAGCGCCGTCACGGGATACCATCACGTGCCCTACGCCCCCGGAAACCGCAGAGCTGACGGTGATGTTGTAGCTTATGGCTGGGTCGAAGCCTTGGCCAATGACACTTCCAGATCCCCTGCCTGTCACCTTTCAAACCTAGCTGCCCTGACCAGAACGTGCTATATTCGCCTGCAACCAGAACATGCCGGATTTGTCGAAGCTCTCCAAGATGTACAGCTACAAAGACCAGAGTTATGAGCTTCATTTTTTGTTCACCAATCGCAAGTGCATCTCCTATGCTCCGATGCCCAGCCACTTCCATGAGAGAAAAAAAGAGCGCACAATTACGCGCCAGGGTGCTTGGGGCTTGTCTGGTGAAGGTGTTTAGCGCAGCTTTTGACCATAAAATCCACTTGGAGAAATAAACAAACTACAAACGCTGCTTATCGATACAACTCACCTGAAATTCTGAGTAGGAAAGTGCATGTGCATGAGAATGCGGGCTCGGGCCAAAGCCAGGCAGGCTTCACCGCAGAGATATGCGACAAAACAAGCATTGCTCTTCAAACAAAAAGAGCGCAACTTCCGCTGACCCCACCAGGGCCAAAGCTGGGCAGTTTTATTTGCGATAACAAGTGCTCCATGCTTGTGATGAGTCCCCCTTTGCCGGGAAATTCCAGGCACCCGACTGCATTTGTGCTCGCACTTTTCAAGTTTGCGCGCTCTTGCGAAAGTTGCGTGCAAATAGTAGAAATTTGCCGGTGGTGAAAGCCCCGAAAGTCAGCCAGGCTCAAGGTTTAACTACATGGCAATTGGGCACTGGGGAATTGTCGGAACAAACAACGGTTGCGTGCACGCCCTTCTTGCTGCTAAAGAAATGAACGACTGAAATCTCAGCGGACCTAGCTGGCTGCCACTTAAAGAGTACAAACACAAGTCCATTTCCCTGGTGGTACTTGCCTTGATTGCGACTGCTGGGGAGCAAGCAGCGCATTGGAAAAGAGAAAGGAATGTCCCAAAGCATTGCACTGCGGCCCAGCACAAGAAAAATGCAACTTCGCTCAAAAGCTCCTACTCAAAGCTCAATTTGTCCGCATCCAGCAGCCTGCGTTCTTTCACCCGCAAAGTGCGCAACTCCACGCATGCGCAAATCGTCAATATCACGCGCAAACGCCCCACAAACCACGCAAACATGCATTCACTAGAGTAGGAAAGCACGCGCAAACAAAGATACAGGTCTGGATGCCCAAATGATGCAAGACGGGCAGTTGGGGTTCAGAAAAATGTACTCATAAAATCCGCCACTGGCTCTCATCCGGCACACCAAAATATCGGTCTGCTTCCCTTCGAAACAGTGGTCCACGGTCTTGAGAAACACGGACAAAGCGCCTATCTGTGTCCGGAGAAGTGCCTGATTGGAGGGACAACATTTCTGAGGACATATTTAACCCGAGCACCCTGTGATTGATCCGCACTTGTTGGTAACCAAGTAAATATGTCCCAGGCAAAGATACAAAACAATCCCACCCCCACTACTCTTAATTGACCCAGTACTAAACCAATACTAAACTCCTGACAGCCCTTGCTAGGGGGCCAGGGAACTTTCAGCACTCCCCTTTTTTAATTCTAAATTCAGAGTGTGAACTGTCATTTTGACTTCGCCTTTCCAACTTGAATAAAAGTGTGCATGAGCAACTCTTTGGACGCTTTTGGCACCCATCGAGGGGGAGCCAAAAGGAAGCAGCAGGCAGACGGGTGGACATCATCTAAAATGGGGATCGATGTCCACCAAAACATGTTTGAGGGTTTTGTTCATAAGCCAGCAAAGCTTGACCACTTGCAAACCAGCTGCCAGTTGAAGGTATGCTGCTGGAAAGTGTGCACGGCCCTGTTGACAACTCGAAGTTCTCCTCGCAAACAAGGGTTGAGGCGTCACATGAGCTGCGATGGGCAGTGCAAACTCTAAACGCCTTGTTGCCTCCTTGCAGGCAAGCTGCAATGGCCATGGCGTCAAAAGGCCCGCCAGGCTTCAGCCGCGACATAAACGCGGCCGACTGGTATGCCCAGAATTGCGGATACGCGTGGACAACATCCAGCGCAGCCAAAGCGCAAATCCGCGATCCAAAGACCATGCTGTCTACATCTGCGGCCGGCAATACATGCCCTGTGCAGCTACCTTCCTGCTGCAAATGCATAGGTCGGAGTCCTGGGCATTTTGAAAGCGCAGGTTCTGGGGAGTGTTGTATACAATTCGTCCTTGCTTTGCCCAGGGTCAGATCCTTTCGAGGAGGTTAGGGACTTGGGGATAAGATGGTGAGTGATCATGTTGTGGGCTGTGTCAAGCTGCCGTTGCAGTGGTGGTCAAATCATGGCATTGATATTGTCTGAGCATGGCCGTAAGCAAGCAATGACGGTTGGGGTATGTTTCCTCATGCTTGCCGTGCGCAAGTTGCATCATGTACAACCAAAAGCCTTCAGGTCGATGTCCCTTCTTTGGATTTGTCACGTCAGCATCCACTACTGTACACGATCCTATGTTTTGTCATTGTTCCTTTTGCCCTTGCAGGCTTGATGCCCTGCTGGAACGAATCCGCACTCACTTCTCCTGCAACTTGTCATCCCATTGAGCGGGTACTCGAATTGCAGCTTGGAGGCCCGAGCCACACCGGCATTCTTCGGAAGGACGTGCCCCTCGAATCGAGATCACGTTGCCCTTTGGAAGGTGGCCCGAGTGGCCAATTGCTCGCGACACCGCCGAGCACTGCATGACACAAGGCTGGTCTCTCCCTCGGCTGTTGCTTCTCTCCCCAGACCGTCCTCGTGCGACCTTCATGCAAGATGCCATGCATCTGCAAGGTTCACGCGATAGAAGGGCTTGCTCAGGGACGAGAGGGCCACAAAGACTTCACACATCCGTGCGCTGCCTAGCACTTTGCCAAAAGTGGGCGCCTCGTCCCAAAACTTGCCCACGCTGGCTTGCAGCGCTTGCAGGAGATGTGCTGCTGGAGATGCAGACGTGGCAGCCTCGGCGACAGCGACCATGGTGAGAGCAACGGCCATGGGGGCATCCAAGCCGGCTTCACCCTCCACAGTGCCAACGCAGCCTGACACCGGCAACCAAGTGCTGACACGCAGGGAAACTGAGGAATCTTCTTCTGCAGACTGCGCCTTGGACAAGCGATTCAATAGCTCAAATAAGGGCCAACCGGACTCCACAATACCCGGCCATGACAGCTGCAACACCACCTGCAAAAGTTCATCCATGTTCGCGGATTCGAAGTACAAAGTGCGCGCCTGAGGATTAGCCAGCAAAACCATGAGCAGCTGCAAGCAAACTTCTCCCAGGAGGCAGCTCAAGCTATGCTTCTCCACTTCAGCTGCCTGTGCCAGCAGCGACGCAGCGAGATCTTCGGTTGCCTCCACCTCCTGCTCCGGGGTCATAAGGAATGCCACCAGCTGGGAGCGAAGGCCTTGCCACCAGCGATGGTCGCTGGTGCACGACAAGCTCTCCGTCTTGGGCTGGCGTACATCCAGAAGCGAGTCATAGACAGTTGCGATGGAGCTGCGGGACAGCTTCAGGTTGCGCCCCGCGGCGAAGCCGTCCTTGTTGCCGGCGTCGAAGGGATAGCCGGCCGCAGACAAGAAGTCATGCACTGGCCGCTTGTAGAGCTCATTCTTCACCTCTGTGCCGGCAACACCGGACGGATTTCTAGGCAGGTTTCTGCGTATAGGCCTCAAACAAAAGAAGCTACATAACTGAATGATTGAGACCTGATCAACCCCGGCCCCCACCCAAGGTAGCCTTTCAAAGTTTCAAAGAAGCCTTCTTGTTGATCGGTAGGTGCATTTTTCAAAAACCAGGAGCCGAACACTTAGGCTTAAACCACTGGAGCTGCGTAAAAAAAGTATGTTTTCTATATCTGCCATCCGTTTCAGGATAGAAGGCTACTCATGTCTTTTCTATTTTTTTCGGGGGGGGGGGTCCTTCACTTCTTGCATGGAGCCTGCGGGTCCAGCCACAGGAACTCCTGCACCACCTGGCGGTCCAAGAAGGGATACCTGGCCTCGAGGCCGTGGCTGCCCGCCACCACCTCCTCCTTCATCAGGTAGTCCCGCTGGGTGCCCAGGAACACCGAGCGCCAGGGGAAGAAGGAGGACAGCTCTTCCTCAGCTGAGGCCATGCTCCAAAAAGCCACCAAAAAGGGGGGCTCTTCCTCACTGGGCAACTCCAGGATTGGCAGTGGTCCAACGAAAACGGTGGATTTTTGCTCAGAGGAAAAGTCTCGACTTTTGAAAGGCAGTCTGAAGACTCGTGCATCCAACGCTGGAAATGAGTCACAGTCCAAACCTGCTGCACCTAGTAGTTGTAATCTTCAACTTCCTAGGTGTTGATTCTGGCTCACTTGCTACTTACATCTAATTACGAGGTTACCTGTGCAAGACAGGGAACAATTGACCAACATTGCGAAAGGTTGAAAGGCCTGCTTTGAGCTAAGCGTCAGGGAATTGACCCCCGAAGGAGCTGTGGGGGAAAAACTTCTTCCCTGCAAAGCCGTAGTCTGAAATGATCTCGTCTGCTCCTGCGCCGGATATGTAGACCAAAATGCCCGCCTCTCTGCAAAGTCGAAAGATTGCAGACAGCCCGGCTGCAGCTCCGTCCTCCTGCACGGAGCCCCCAGCCCAATTCGACTTCCCATATCTGAAGAACTCGGATCTGAGCTGCAACCAGGCTTGCTCATCCTGGAAGTCTTTCAAGGACAGGCTGATCATGAATGCGCGTGCTACGGACCTGTTGTGGAGTTCCAGCCTCTGCCGGATGAGGCCAGATAGCTCTTCCCCAACCACGGTGAAGTAATTGGCCGCGTGGGCGGCGGCTTCATATTCCAGAGCAAGGTGTAAAGCGCCAGAGTCATAGCCGCTACTCAGCCCGACAAACACTGGATGGTTGGAGGCCGCAGTTCGCTTCCAGACCGCATGCCGGAAAGCGGCCTGCCAGTCTTCCGTGGATGTCTTGAACTGACGCAGGTCAAACTCGTGCACCGAGTGATGGCCCACTTCAGCTGCTTGAACCACCCCAGCTCCAGGGCCCTGGTCAAGTGAGAAGTCCAGCTTTAGCTGCAGGACCTGCAAGA
Organism: Effrenium voratum; assembly: GCA_963377175.1. NCBI lineage: Eukaryota > Dinophyceae > Suessiales > Symbiodiniaceae > Effrenium > Effrenium voratum. The sequence goes on from CAUJNA010003805.1 coordinate 1,352,822, forward strand.
AAAGGGCGACACATGGGCGACACAAGGCCAAGCCGCACCTGGTTTGAATAACTTGCCATCAGAAACTTCCACCCTTGCTTTCAACATGTAACATGCGCAAACGTCGGCGACCCCCTAAGCCCTTGCTTTTGCCCTTGGTTGCCCTAGGGTCCTGGAAGACGATTTCCCTTTAAACGGGACCTGGTTCCATGTGGTCAGGGTAACACCCGTACCGAGCCGATGGCCAACCAGAGACTGCCTGGTTGGGAGCCGCCACTCGGATTTGCTCTTCCGGGATGCCGAGCTCCAGGAGTGCCTCGTTCCGCTTCGACTCACCCCGTCAAACTCCCCCGCTCCAAGCTCAAGCAGCAGAACCAAAGGAACCCTTCTACCTCCCTAAAAGCTGGCCCAAACCACCCCAGAGCCTTTCTGGGCCGAGGCCAGAAACCATAGCTTTCGGCTGTTGGAGAATGCTCCTCTACAATAAATTGATGTGCTTTCTGGATTCCATCTTCATCTGGGGAGTAAATCTCGAAAATGGCTTGGATGTGTGTTTTTTGCGGATTCCATCTTTTGCTCGCTATGTTGGTACCTGGCCCTTTTGTAGTGCTCTGTTAATGTTCCGTTTTCTAGATTTGACCGACGGTTCCCTGATGTGAGGGAATCAGTTGTTCAGCCCTCAACCAGCAAAAAGCGCGTCAAACAAACAGGTTGGGAGACCCTTGTGGAATGCACAATCAACACCGGATAATCGAGAGCCCCACCTAAATCCCATAGGAATCAAAAGGGCGTCTTGCCGCATTGATGGCTGGGAAGTGTCCACTAAAATCCGTATGAATATTATTCCGCCTGGGCCAATGGGATATCAAAGTTGGCCCGAAAGATTCGATGCGTCCACCATCCACAAACGAAAGCGGAAGGACCTCATGTCTGGGCCCGCTGCTGACTTGTAGGATGATGCATGGAATCCCTGAAAGCAGGAGTACCTCCCAAGCTCTTTGCAGCGAATTCCTGCATTCACCACCATAAACCCACAGGGTTCTCACCACAAAGGCTTCGTGCCGAACACGTCAGTGCTGAGGATTGCAGCCTGGGGCCCACTGGAAATACCGGAGCAGCCCTTTCGGGACCAACTCAATCACTGAACATGTCTCTGGCCTTAGTAGAAAAGTCCACCAGGACCAGTGCCCACTCCTTGGGCCACAAATGACTGCTTTTATGGAGGGCACGCAAAGAAACTCCGAGGGCCTAGCACCATCCAGCACCTTCGGGAAGCGAGCGCCATGATGACGATAGCACGGCAGCAAACACCTCAGCGACTGTGCAGCTTGCGAGCGGTCGCGGCTGTGCAATAAGAAGCTGGCTCCCCATCTGAACGGTACAAATGCCGCCCGCCGAAACCTGCAGGTACCTGACGCGACTGTGGCAAGAGCTGTAACGGCTGGCTCTTCGCACTCGCCTGCCGCGAGTTGTAGATCTCCCCATTGTACACTGCAACAACCTGCAAGCTGCAGCCAGGAATGCTTTACGGGTGCGAGAATCCTTTTTTGGTACCCCACCTCGCCATCCGCAAACGGCTGCCAAACCCGCTCGCCTGTCCTCGGACGTCAATGCCCAGGTTGGAACTTCAAGCGATCGCCCAAGAGCCCGACATGTGCAGCAAGTTGTGCACAAATATGAAGGGCCCCAGCTGCAAAGATTTGGTGCCTTATCATATTCTCTCCGCGCCCCGGCCGGCGACTCACTACATGGCCCTATGTTCCAACGGCTACCAAGCTTCAAAGTACCCACATGCTCTGACTCAGGCTGAGGCCATCAGGGCCCCGTGGCTGCAGGAAGAAGTTCACCGCCTAGGTGGAGGCCTTTTTCTGGTCAGGGGATCCCTCCACTTTTCTGCAACTCATGGAGCACGACTACAGCAAACCCCAAGAATTTCAGGATTGACTTTGCACAACGAGTCTTGTCTGGCTCCGCAGATCCAGCAAACTGCTCAAGGCTCACCCTCAACCAAGTGAAGCGACACAAATAAATGCGTGTTCGGGGCCGTGGGCCTTGGCCCCCCTTTCCATTTCTGACGGGAGCATGGCTTAAGATCCCGGCGGTCAAATTTGAGATCAGCCAGCTGGTCACCAGAAAACTGCACATCGCCCGCTTCGCCAACACGGTGCCGGGAGCCCTGGGCCCCGCTGCCGAATGCGGCGCCTGGCGCCTTCCGTCACGTGGCCATGGTGGAATTGATCCTACTGGCTTCAGATCCTGAGCTTGAGATGGCTGTCCAACATCGGGATGGCCTGGGATGAAAGCCAGCACGAAGCACCACTTGCAGGAGCATCTCTGGCAACGCAGATTCAAAAAGAACTATCAGCCCAGCTTCAATAACCCTTGCATGCCCATACTTCTGTTGGGAAAAGGTATGCATTTATATTAATTAATCTCGCCCAATACAGCCCAAAAAAACAAGCACACGGAAATGCTGTGCACGGACACCTCCCCGGCACCCTGCACCCCGAATAAGTACGACTGCACTCGGGGTCGTCCGAGAATTGGTTGATTCTACTTTAGTATTGGTGGAGGTTCTCTCCCTCTCTCTCCGTCTGCTGGGGGTTGCGGGAGTTGATGCCAAACATCCATAAAGAGAGCGCATTTGAAAAGTTCTGCCAGCCCAGGTACCTCCGTCCAGTCCGCCGGACCGCCACTTTCCGCCACGCCGAATCGCTTTGGCCCCGTGGCCTATGTACAGTGCAGCCCAAAAGCTCAGTCATTGGTAAGCTCCGCCTGTGGCCTGCGCGACTCAAGCTCAGCACACCAACAGGGTCTGGAAAAAGAATGCGAAAAAATGCCATGCCCTGTTGGTTTCATGTGGAAAATGTAAAACAATATCTGGATCTATTTAGCATCCATTGACCCCTGTTTGACAACACTTCTGCCGCCTGCGTTCGATGCATCGAGGCATGTCCCGCTGAGCTGCCATCTCCTCTGCCCGGGCCTCTCATCCGACTTGAGGGGTCCAATTTGTTTGAGTGAGATTCGCGCCATGCTCACGGCTCACGGGCAATCACTTCATGCTCTTTTTCATACGCAGCGGTCATGACAGCTGCAGCCCTTTGGATGCCAAAAACGTCTTCACTGCCGGATAGTTCTGGAGTTCCGCGACAAACATTGATTTTACCCTCGGATCCGCAAGACACTTCTTGGGGTTTTGTAGAACCCGCATGAACTCTGGGTGGTCCTTCAGGAAAGCTTGCAAGCCTTCTGCAGGGTTCGCTGAACCAGAGGCGCTCGCTTTTGTGACCTTCTCACCCTCCTTCTCTTTTGGCGCATCCCGCGGCGCAGACGCCGCAGGCGTCGCCCCAGCACCCGGGGCTGGGGCGCGCTCTGCAACCTGAGCCTCTCGCTTCTCTTGCTGCTGCTTCAGGCGTTTGGCCTTCCTGTCTGACTCAAACTTCTCCAGGAAGTCCTCAGGGTAACCCTGGAAAAGACACAAACTGGAAATCGGGCATGGGCTAGGGCCCCACAAGTGGGATATTCATGACTGCAGGGCGGTGGCACAAGAATGTCAAACACGTTTCTCGGGAGGTGTCTCAAGAGAGTCTTAATATAAATAATGCCCATACTCACGCAGACTTTGCGTCTCATACCCCAGGAGCCCAGGTGCTACCGTCACGGCATGTCACAGCACCAGGTGCGTGAAAGGAGCGGGATACGACGCACAGTGCCACGATGCACAGCAATCAAACCGTGCGCAATGGGTGTTTGTTTTTGAGGGTGAGGTTGGCTACAAGGTGTACCATCGGGAAACCACCCAGTTTGAAGGCTCCCTGTTCTGTGAAGGTTATATGCAGGGAGGATCTTTGCAGAGCCATTAGTTGCACTTCAACTTTGATGCACCTACATGGTGCCCACACATGTACGGCTTGAGGCACCTAATCCATCATGCGCTGGATGTTGAAAAGCAAAGGCTTTCGAAAGAAAAGCATTTGAGGCTTTCGAAACGACGCCCACAGCCCATCCTGTCTCCGCTTCCTCAGCGCGGCGGCATCGAACTCCCAATCCATTTTGGTGTCCTCGCCTGGCGCCTCGGCAGAGTCCAATTCGACCACGTCAGCCCACTCAGAGTTGGCCTCCAGGTCAGCCGCCGCATCCAGCAACGCAACGGCTTCCCCCACTGCGCGCTCGCTCTCCTCCATGGCATCTCGACATCTCTCGTCCTTCGCCTCTGAAATACTCTTGCCGCGAAGGGGCGGCACAAAGATCTTGGTGGGCAAAGAAGAGGGCAGGGGATCTGCGGGTTTCGCTAGGAGCTCCCTGCGCGCATCCTTGATCTCCTGCTCTATCCTGGCCACTTGCTCCGGGATCATCCCATTCGCCAGGCTGGGCACCTTCTGCAGCGCCTGCTCGATCTCTTCCATGAGCCGGCTTGCGGAACCGCCGCTCAGCACCACCTGCAGTGTGCGGAGCGACGCGTCTTTCAAACTTGTTGCTTGCCTCCAAGTTGAATCTGAAAAAGTATAGAGGCCAGAAATTTGCGAGTCGAGACTGAATCACACTGCATGACTAGGTTGCATTTGCTGGAGAGCTCTATTTATGGCTATCCATTCAGCCCGGAAATATAATAGCCGTTGAAGCCCTGGTTCTTGTCGAGGGTAAATCGGAAACCACCCCCAACCTCCAAACCCCTAACCTCCAATCCACCAACCCCAAGGGATTCATCCTCCAAAAGTGGTGAATCCGCACTAAACCTTAGTACCCAAACCCCCCCCCCCCCTATTAAACCGGGTTGATTCATATGGCCATGGTGAACATCCCAATCCCAACTACAATAGACTAAAATGGGTGGTGCACCTATCCCAAAATGGGATCCCATTGGTTTTGACGGCCATATGGGGTCAACCTTCACCTAGGTCTGCCTCGAAGAAGACGGTGGCGCTGGGGCAATGGGCCGCCACCATCCGCTGCAGCGAGGCCATGAGCTCTGCTGCACGCAGCCAGGCGCCCAGTTCCTACCGCTTTTGCCGGTGGGAAAAATACCCCAACTCGACCCACCCGGAGAGTGAGCGCAGTTGAATGATGTGGTTTCCATGAAAATTCGCTGAAACCCCAAGAAATGCAAGAAGCATTATAAGAATCAGGAAAGTGAGGAAAACCCTTCCTGGATATGGGGAGATTGGCCGATGGCCGGCTTCCCTTTGAATTTTACTGGCTGACAAACGCGATTGTTTCCCTTATGGGAACAAACTGCGGATACTTGGGGAAAGGTCGCGTTGAGGTGCGCCCCTTCACCGGCGGTTGGGACAAAATACTCCCTCACAACTCCCTTTGAACAGGGCTCAAAAGTGCCCTTTACCAATTAAATGAGCCCATTTAATAATTATCCCCAGCAACCCTCGGAACCCTTCCGGAACCCCAGCCCGGAGAAGCCCCGAACCACTACAGAGCCTATCTGGGCAGAGACCCCAAGCTTTCAACCGTTGGGGAAACAAGCGAACAGGAAACCGTAAGAATGGAAGTTGAGCATGGGATGTTGTTCTGCGTTTCCCACCAACGCTGGAGGGAACCGGTGGAAACTGAGCAAACACACGAGAATACCCAAGGCAGAAGGGAAACAAGCCAGATGAAAGCAAGACCATCCAATGGACTCAAACCACCTGCAGCCTGTTTCAGGGAAGCCCGGGGGCACGTCAGAACCTGGGCCACCACTCAAATAGGCTGCGAGAGGCTGGGGCAAGGAACCCCGCTAAACACAGGGTAAGGAACCGCCAAAGAATCTGGCATTCTCAGTAATACGGATGTTCACTTCTGCCATGCCAAAAGTCTTTGGTCAGTGCCACATGTTAAGCTCCAGTAGATGCTTCATTACAACTGGAGAAACATCATAGTTGATATGTGTAGGGAGGCCGCAAGTTGTCAAACGGTCAATTCGCGGGAGTCGCCAAACCGCCAATCGACGGACCCCGACCAACTGGGACCCACTCAAAAGGACCTTCCCCAGCGATCCAAAGGGATCTCTGAACAGTCCCTCACAGGCTATCCCCAAAAACAGAATTCTCTCCAAGTCCGAAAACCATATGCCGCCAAATCCCGCTGTCGAATACAAATACAAAAGCAATAAAAGTTGATTCCATCGGCAGATATCGTGGGTTGTCCCACCCTTTCAGTGGGAGGGAGTCCCTTCCGGAAGAAATGAGCTGGTAATACTTAACGGTTGTTGCTTACCAAGACATGGTCTTCGCTCTTCCCTTTAGACTACGGTCGCAACAAGGCACCGGCCCACCAAGAGTGGGCACCAATATTGTGCCAGCATAGGGATTTGGACACCCAAAATCATGAGTTTTCTTTTTGTTCCCCCCAACCCAGCAAACCTGACAGGGTCCTGGAAAACCATTTCCTCTAAACTTACAAAAAATCTGATGGGGTCCATGGCAACGTGGGCAAAAAGGCGGGGGGGTCCCCTAATTCCATTCGCCTAGTTTCCTGCATGCAAAAGAAAATCAGACATGGAATTCCAGGCGTCACCCCGCCCTCCCAATTTCATCCCCCCAAAAATCCCCCAACTGTTCATCCCCAGCAGAGGAGGAAGAGAAAAACAAAAAAATATTTGCAGGGGTCACCCCCTCCCCCCTCCCCCCCTCTCTGGGATCGAGTCACGGCCCACGGCCCGGGGCCTCCAAGCCCTCCTCGTCCTCGGCCGCTGAGATGGCCGTAGCGCCCAGCTCCGAGGCCAGGCGATGCTGACAGGTCAGCTTGAAGGCGCTGCTCACCGACACCTGGAACTTGACTCACAAAAGCCAGCGGGAGGGGGGGGGACGGGGGGACATGGGCCTTTTTCTCTTTCTTTCTGCTGTTTGCCTTTAGTTTTGCTTCATTGTCTTTTGCATTTTGCTTCATATTTGTTGTTGTTGTTGTTGATTTTTTTTTGGGAGGAGGGGAGGGGGGGAGCATGTATGTTTTCTGTTTCTTTTTTGGAGGGGAGGGGGGGTCAAACTTCTTGTGTGTGTGTTTGCTTTTTGAGGGAGGGGTTCCAAAAGTGGTCCCCAAATAGGGGATGTGGTTTCCTTTGTCTTCCTGGAAACCCATATATGACGTTTTTTTCTGTCCATACGCCTTGAGCCATAAAAAAAGACCATACGGTCATTTACGGCTTTTTGTCAACAATTTGTTGAACAAATACGGGTTGCATACGGCCAAATACGGCCACCGGTTAGCAAAAAATGACCTATACGGGAAAAACGATCCAAATATGGGTTCCGTCCAAAAAAAATGGCCATACGGCTTTCCAGGTTTGTTAAGCATCACTTAGCAACACCCAAAGAAGACAGCAAACAAACGACCTTTGCAGAAGATGTTGGCCCATACGTCAGGGGATCGACTTGCAAAACAAGTCGGGCATCAATCAAACCCCTCGTGTCCCCAGCCCATCACATCCCCAGCCCTGACCTGCACAGTCTCCTCCTCCACATTCTCTGCCGAACTGCTGAAGAGCAAGTTCAGGCACAGCCACTGGGGAGCACAGAGTGCCGACAGCAGCTCCAGGGATGCGGCCATGGTGGACGCACTGGCCGACTCCGCTTTGTTGATCAAGAGGTTCACCGCTTTCGCCACCATGCGGCACTTGGGCACGGAGTGGGAGGACGGAGATGCGAACATGAGACCCAGCAGGCGGATGGCCTGTGAGAAGGCCATAGGTGGCAATGAGGTGGCCGGGGAGTGCGCCAACACCGATTGGCACAAGGTTTCCACTGAGTGCTCCGTCAGCGCCAGGCGGGCGGAAGTGCTCATGGCCCCGAAGTGCGCCAACAAAAGCAGGAGCCGCGACACCGCCCGGGCATCTCTAGAGTCCCGTGCCGCGCCCCCGCTGATGTTGCCGTTGTCCTCCTCCGTTTCCATCACCACGCCGTTCAGGGCGGCTTCAAACAAGCGCCGGATCAGCAGAAGAACTGGCAGACCAGCAGCGGTGAGCTTCTCCATGACCTTGGCGGTGCACATGTGGAGCAGGGCATCGGAGGTGAGCGCACTCTCCGACACCACAGCCAGCAGCTCCCCGATGTCGTCCAGGCATAGCCGCTCCCGGCGCGAGTTCACAAGCTCCACCAGGCCCAACGCCTGTGCTGCTCCACTTTCCCTGTCCTGCGCCAAGGCACGGACAAGTGGATCCCTCGCCTCCGGCAGGGCGGCGCCCTCTTCCCAGTCTTGCACCTCTGAGTCGGTGGCCCAGAACTGCCCATATCCTCCTTGACCATTGTTTTGCAGGCGCAAGGTCACCACACCATGGTTGCCAGTGCGAGTGCCGGTGGGAAGCAAAACGGCATGTGAATGAAGCCCATCCCCTGCGGGTGTCTGAGTGAATTGAATGCTGAAGTGGTAGGCCGCAGGGAGTACAGGCTTCAAGGTGCCGCATGTGGCCAAAAGCAGCAGGTCCCCTGCAAAATGCGAGGGCAAGACCCGTGCATGCCGCAGTAGGGGTAGCAAAAGCTGACCACCGGCTGCTTGTGGGAATGCCTGGAACCAAAGGCGGAACACGCGGCAGACCCACACAATGCAGTGCCGCCACAGCAGCCTGAACTCTGGATCGCTGTTGAAAGACCCTCGTGGGGCCAAGCCGGATAGTCCAGAGGTGAGACGCTGCACCAGGAGCAGGACCGTTTGGCACAGCTCGGTGTGGCGGTACTGGGCAAGCCCAGCCTCCCGCAAGGCACACAGAAAATGCGCACAGGTCTGGAGAGCTGTTTCCAGCAACTGCAGGTGCGCGCGGCGGGTGGCATAGATACTGGCAATGGGCTTCTTGTCCTCACGAAGGATGGCCGCCTCCAGATTCAGGCTCAAAGCGCCAGCGCAGCGAATGAGCCATGGGACCAAGTGAGCCAACCCGTCCTTTGAGGCGCCGTCTGCCTCCTGCGGCACAGCAAGCTCCAGGGCATCCTTTGGTCCAGCAGCTGCTCGACGGCAAATGACACGAGTGGCCAGCAGGGGCAGTTCCGTCAGGTCATCACTTGGGTAGCGTTCGTGGTCGTCTGCCAGGTCCTCCCCTGCCGCAGACTCTGCCTTGAAGTCCACTTCCGGGACCTCAACTCCATTTGAGGCGCCGCTATGGCCTCCAAGCACAAGCTTCATCCTCCGGCTGCCTCTTTCCTCGTCGGATCTTTTCAAGGCCCTGGGGCCTTTGGTCAACACCAGGCTGGCCATCAGCTTGGCGTTGCTGGCCATGCTGCCGCTGGAGTCATCCTCCCAGGGCCGAAGTTGTGCAGCCAGCTCCTTGAGGTTTTTCAGGCACTCGAGGTCCGCACTGTGGCGCCCCATCCTCACCGCCTTTCCCAGGCCGCCCTCTGCCCCCTCGCTGTCCAGCGCAAACTCCAGGAGGCTGGCAGCCTGGGTTGGGAGCTCCCCAGGCTCCAGCAGCCGAATGGCCTTCTGGGCCAACGCCAGGATGCGAGCACCGAACTTCTCAGCGGCCGCACCCGAGGGATCAGACAGGACCAGCGCGTGCAGAATGGCCACCAGGTGCCGAAGCGAGGGGGGGACTGGCCGACTGAGCCTGCCACTGCCATTGGGCGCCTCATCCAATCTGCCCTCGATCTGCCGCATGAGCCACTCGGCGAAGAAAATAGACCTGAAGGCATAGACCACCGCGCAGCGGCCGGCGGACCCCTTCATGCAAAGCCGGTGCAGGGCAGCCAGGACCGGGAAAGCATGCTCTTCCGGCAACAGGCCGCCACGACCCTTTGACCTGAGCGCAGGCACTGGCTTCCAAGTCCCGAAAACGCATCTAAAGGGCATCCTATTGAACACTCTAGTGGGTGTGATGTTCAACATGCAGAACTGTGTCTCTAAGTTTGCTAGGAAGCTTCGGCAGTCAAGGCAGTCCCTGGCTTGGTTTCTTTCCTTCTTCAATTTGAGACCTGGCCTGGTAGATGCCACCAAGTGGAGCGAAAGCCTTAGCGCGCGCATGTGGAGACCCAGCAGGGCAGCCAGCTGCGGCGCGCCCACGTCGCGAACCAAAGCTGCCGGGAAGCGAGGCACCGCTGGCAGGCTCCCGTTCGGGCCGCCCTCCAGGATGCTCAGCCTGTCTCAACTGGGGCTATCCCCTTTGACCGCCAAAACCATTGAGTTGGAGGTTGCTTTCAGGCTCAACCCTTGATCAGCAAATCATTACAATCTTACCAATTAACATGGAACCTGACAGGGGGTCCTGGGAGACAAGGACCCCCTGTCAGGCTCCATGTTAATTGGTGGGAGGGCAGCTCGGCTTCTTCCCCGCCAATTAGTGCACTGAAGTGCCAACAAGCCACAAGGAAGTGATTGTCGCATTATCCGCGGCCAAAAACTGAGGACCGCCCGTGCAGGAGAGCAACGTGCAGATTAATCGCTGGAAGGGCCGGAAAACCATGAGCCGATCCTCTGGCGGCATGCGGGGTAACCTCCGCATCAGCGTGCAAAGGCCCGAAAGAAGGCGGCGCCCAGTCAAAAAGGACTCCAGAAATCCATGCAAATGGCATTGCCCCTGTGAGAAAGGGTCGTTCGCCACTGGTCCAGTCCCGCCTCCGCCGAAGATGATTGCTGGCAGCCGGCTGGAATCATCACCGGGGCTATTGAGGATATCATCACCGAGCAGCACGCAGGAGCTCTGCACGTCTCGCACCATGATAGGTTGGCTGAGGGATTCGAGGTGCGTGGCGGTATCCTCTAGCGCCTCAGCGGCAAGCCTGTGAAGTCTCTCCTGCGGCGCCTCTGTCTCGAGCCCTTCCAGCTTGGAGCAGTAGTCATCGCACCGGGCCAGGGCTTCATAAAGCGCCGCCCTGCGGAGCAAGGCCAAAGCCACCATCTCCAATTTGGGCTGCATCCCGTCCAAGGTCAGCGAGAGAACCACCTCATATGCTGTCGGCGTGCTTGTATCTGCCCAGCCCAGGAATGCTTCCATGCCCGCCACATGTGAGCACAGCTGCAGAAGGGCCTGCAGCGCGGCCAGCTTCAAGCTTTGCTGCCCCCACTCCGCATCTTTCAGGATGGCGATGATCACGTCCAGGCTGCGGCCCTTCAGCACCTGAGCCGCTGCCGTGGCCGAGATGAGGCACGTGGTCAGGGCTTGGAGGGCTGCCTTCAGGGGCTTGAACTCCAAGCGCTCCAGGCACCGAGACACCAGGGACAGCAAAGACCTGGCGAGCTCTGGGCCCAGGTGCACGTGGCCCGCGTTTTCTGGGGCTCGCTGCGCCAGCAGAACCACATCCTGCGACAAGGCCTCAGCTTGCTCCAATGGTCTCACAAAGGCACAGAGGTCATGGGGGTAATCCCGCTAAACCCAGGGACACCCCCTATTGACAAACTGGGGTTGATTCATAGGGTCAACATGACCAAGGTCCAAATGAATGATTCGCCTGGCCTCCAGCCTGGCCACCGTCTCTGCCTCGAGCACCTCGGCACTCTGCTGCAGGCCGCCCAGCCAGGCGTTGTGGTCGGCCAGCCGGGAGTTGGCTTCTTGCACCGCCCCCAGCCCCAGCGCGCGAGCGAAGGTGGCAGGCGAGCACTCGAAGTCTTTGAAGTCCTCGGATCTCTCGAAGTCCTGCGAGAAAAGAAGACAAAAAACAGCCACAGATTTTGTGTTCGGGCCGGTTGAAAGATGAGGGAAACCCACAAGAAGAAATTCAAAAGGTCTAAAAAGAAGATTTGAGTCTGGCAATGGGTCCTCCAGGTTCTCAGTAAAGTCTGGCCCACCCTCCTCCGCCATGTCCAGCTTCTCCTCGAAAGTGGCCGTGGGCCTCAAATGCGGCGCCACCGGCATGGGCGGGATGCTGGCGGATTCCAAGGCCTGGCCGTAGATGGCCACAGAGAGCTTGATAAACTTCCCCCGCAGCACCACGCTGTTGGACACCAAGTTGTGGGGCGCCTGGTAGGTCCCTACGGAGCTGGCCTTCAACGGCAGCATCGTGGAGCCGGGCGCCATCACGTCCGCCACATAGACCTCCAGCCCGATCATCCGAATGTCCGGGTAGGTGCGGCCCTCGAAGTTGGAGCCCACCTGAGGGAAACGGAACCTAAGCCTGCATGAAGTCTCGCCTGGCTGGACCTTGTTTCTTCACCCTGCGCTACCCCCCAGGCCACAAGGCCCGGCGAAGCCGGCGCCTTCTCACCTCGCCGGATCACCTTGATGCTATGCATGGCGAAGGGCTCTGGGAAGCGCAGCTCGCGCATGTGCTCCCCCATCTGCCGTGCCTCGACATGGTCCGCGAACAGCAGCACCTCCATGGCTCCGGCCGGCCAAACCGGCCAGAGGCCGGCCAGCCGAAAGCTGCCCCGGCGCTCTTGGCGCCCTGGGCAGTTTCACGCTACAAGCCGGAAACGCCCAGGCAAACACAGCCGTGCCATGACGTTCCTCAAAACATCGCAAGATGCAGAGGCTCTCTCTGCCGGTTTGTGCAAGCAACCCAGCACCAAAGTACAGCTGCCTCTGCCAGCATCGTATCCTGGCGGTGAGGGAACCAAAACAAAAAAAATATCATCCACTTTCGCTTCCCGAAGCGCTGAGTCGAGTGCAAGCCCCCCGTCCTCATCCGGGTACTTTCTGACCAGCGGCCTGGAATCCGCCACGATGATGGCGCCAAGGCCAACGGCCAGCGCAAGGCACTGCGCCGCCACCTTGCGGCCCCCTGCTTGGGTCAGGGAAAGCCAGCCAGCCAACCAGCCAGCCAGCCAACCAACCAGCCAACCAGCCGGCCAACCAGCCAACCAGCCAGCCAACCAACATACCCAAAAACCCGTCACCAGCCATCAGCCATGCACTCGCAGTCGAAGCACTCGCCTTGGTGCAGCTCCAAAGTCTGAGAAGATAAACACCTCAATGGATTCATCTCCCGCGCGGATGCTTCAGGGCAGTACCCAAACTTGTCAAAACCAGACCGCGATTTGTCGCTTTCTCAACTGCCTGGTTTCATGGTGGTTCCCTCGCAACGTCCTCAGAAGTCTCAGAAGGGTCCCTAGTTGTGACACTGCCCAGGTTACAGCAAAGGCGGCTGAGCTTCTTGCTATAACATTCTTGTTCCTGGCGCACACGGCGATGCCAGCGGTCCCGCAGGCAGAATGCGGCATGACTGTTCCAGCTAACTGCGGTCCAGGTTGGCATACAGGATTGGATCCGCCATGCGCGCCAGCAAGCACTGCTCGTGGAAGATTTGCTCATACAGCCTCGCGCCGCAAGAATTCCACACTAAAGCTGTGAAGGCTCGAACTCAGCCGCGCGCAGGTCAAGCCATCTATACCGCGGGCGGGGGCAGGCTTTAAGCCCCTTCAAGAAGCAGTCCTCTTCGCACGGGCATGGGCTTACTGCGTATGCGGCGCAAGGCGCACCGGTCCTGGGCATAGTAGCGGTCCTGCAGGTACTGCATCCAGGATACAATTGTCAACCCCACCTGTTTTGAGGCATAGAAAAGCTAGTTTCCCTTGGTCTTTGAATCAACTCCCGTCCTGAAAGGCATTGTACCAACCTTCGGCCAATCGAGCTTTGCATACCCTCCCCGCAGGTTCCACCAAAAATAGAACTCCAACGCAGGAATTTCCGGGCCAATTGGCAAGCTGCTATCAAGTGTGAAGATGGTAAGCAAAAGCGAAATCTTGAGTTGCCTAAACTTGAGCAAAAGACTGTACTGATGAAAGTGCCTATTATCACCGTTGCCCTCCTAGCAACACACGCGGACCTCTTACTGGGGGAATCTGGCTTCAGCGGTTTGGTGGTTGCCCCCATGCGGGCAGCAAACTCGGCAAGAACAACCAACAGCAGTGGTGTTGATAGATCTACTCCAAGCTGTGGCTCGGCTGAAGCAGATACGAGTGCTGCAACAGCAAAGTTCCTCAAAGGATGTCTCACAAGCCAGCTGCTTCGACACAGGATGTTGTAAACGCATAACCCTTTGCTGGATTTTGTTTAATTGCATGCCGGGGTGGGGGGTCTTGGCCAAACAGACATGTTTGAGGTACCCGCGATAGGAGCCCATACATTCTCGGCAGCTTTCTCTCGTCTAGAGCATCATTGACATGCCGCGAGTGCCTACAACAGGTGCAGTGCATGCTTGCCTGTTGCAGCCAACGTGACCGACGTGGGCTGGGGGTGCCGGGCGTGGGTAGTGGCAGGTAGTGCTAGGGATTGCAACTCACGATCCAAAAAGGGGACCTTGTTTTTGAGGTTTTTGCACGCAAGGCTTTATTGTGATAGGTGTAAATGACAGGGTGTCGTGTTGTTTGGTAACTAACTATGGATTCTTATTTGTGCCACAGCTGTTCCCCCGCGTGTTCCTTTCTATTTTTTCCTGATGATCCGAAACGCACGGGCTCCCCTAGGCGCAGGTACCATGTTCGAGGGTGTCCCCCAGTAAACTCAGAGCCATGATGCAACACGTTCTAAAGCTGGGCCGCCGGGCCTCGCAACAGCGAGCAGCCAGACGCTGCAGAAAGGAGCAGCAGCCACAAGAGTCGGGAAGCCTAAGTTGCAAAGATCACTTCTCGGGGGGGCTGAGGCTCAAAGGCAAACCAGACTGTCCAAAGATGAGGAGTCCGCCTTTGGCTCTGCTCAATATCTTGCTTGACTGAGGCGGGGGCTCTTGATTGCACGCACGCCCCAAGCGACAGGCATGCCAGTAGAGACCTGCCGCATATGCAAGCAATTTCTCCCCGTGGCATCCCGCACCGTCAGAACATTGTGAGCAAAATGAGCTCAGGATCTACGAACTTGTTCTCTCAATTTGACAGCCCCCTCCCATCGACCCTTTCCCTATGATGTGGTCACAACTTGTCGCAAACTCCAAGCCAAAGCAGGCTCAGCATCAAGCACGGCCCTGCCGACCCTGTCGCCAGGCCAGCGAGCTCCAAATGAGCTGAAGGCGGAGTTGCAGCTGCCTGGAGTGCCTGGGAAGCATGTCTCCAATGCAAGTGGAGAGGCTATTTAAGACTCGCAGTAACTAAAAAAGAAAAGCAGTTGGTCGCTCGAAAACTGCACGGAGCTTTACATGAAACTCTCATCCGCTGGGCGCCTCCACGATGGCTATCGCCAGTAGCAACGCAGAGGCCGGCCATGCCTCCAACTCCAATCTGCAATGACTCTTTTTGCTGATCAATCGGGAATGAGGGAATGAACCTGGGGCTTCCCTTAAAGGAAACCACAATAGATTAGAATTGGGTCATTCCAATTCTCATTCCCTGCCTACCGCAGGGATCGCAAGTCCTTTGATTCACCGAAGATCTCGAGGGTCCACGGCTTGAGGCTTCGGCCAGGCCCATGGAAGCGATCGCCGCATGGGGCACGGCTGGACGGCTGGAGTCTTAGTCCACTGGCTTGGGCCGAGAGACGCTGGGCTGCACCTGGCTCGCGCATCACGCGGCTCTCTGCAGGCCGGCGCTTTTTTTCCTCGGAGCTCAAGGCTTCTGGAAAGCCAGGCTTGTCCTGACAAGTGCCATGCGGCTCGGACAGGAAGAAGTCAGCAGCGCGCACAATCGAACTTGAACCTGGAGCTTCCAAAACGCTGCTGAATTCACCTCCAAGGAGCTTCCTCTTATGCCACTCCCCATACTTCACCGGCATGTGATCCGTTCCGTCATGCCGCAAGAACGGGCGCAGCGGCTGCACAATGGTGTTGCGGTCCTGCCACTTGTATCTGGCTATTCGGCCAAAGGCACGAAGCCACGTCTCTGGACCCCATTTGGTGCGTTTACTTGCGTCCCTTCGAAATTTGTTTGAGTAAAGTAGCACCATGTTGAGCAAAGAGGCCGGCTGCAAGAATATGATGTGCGACCTCGGCTACGCCATGTGTGCGTGTGGAGAAACTGCCCTGGACAAACTGGATATCCTTCAAAACCTATGTAATTACTCACCTTTGGTGCTCCCACCGGGGCCATGAAGATTCACAGGGATCCTCTCTTGTTGCGACTGCCCTTGGGATACGGGATCTTTTTGTGTTCAGTGGCCCAAAAAGGACCCAGAAATAAAAGGTTGGCCCTTTGTGGAAGTGACTAAAAATCGACCAACAAGGGGATGGAGAAGGCCAAAAAGTCGGCTTTGGGCAAGTCAGAACACCAAAAAGAGAAACCCGCCCCCATTGTCGGGGGCTCCCCGATTTGGCGACAAACGCATATGGAAGGCCAGTCGCTGGCGAGAACCGCCTGGAGTCACGCGGTGCACCAGTGCTGGGACCTGGGGCAGGTTTGCTGGGCCCGTGTGGCTCAAGGGTTTGGATCTCCACCAAGCAGCCGAGGATGTACCAAACAGTAAGAATCATAGCCATCGGAGGTCCCCCAAACTCCCGACCCGCGCCTTGCCGTTAGTCAGTATCTCAAGCATGTCTCCAGCAAAAAGCACGGCATGGCCTTCAGAACTGATCAGATCTTGACGAAGCGTCAAATGCAAGGTGTGTGATTTCCAAGTTGACCAAACTGTGGGATTCCCACCGTGTTCCCCTCACTCTCAAACCAAGCCACCAAGGGAGTGCCCAATTCAGGCCAAACATTGCCCGGGCCAAGAAACTCTGGCCTGGTGGTGGTACCAACGATTGCCAGGAACCAGCAACATAGGCCTCCAGCCCGGGCGCGGTGCTTTGCTGCAGCGTCACCACGCCTTATACTATATACGCGGACCGAGGGGCCACTACCCATGACAACCCTCACATACACACAATCCTGTGACAACCCCCACGTACACACAATCCTCTGCAACTCCTTCACTGGAGCTTGATCACCCAAGGCGCCATAGTCTGTGTGCTCGGTGCAAGAACCATTGGGTGGATAAACGCTGTGGCCTCGGTGCTGCAATCTCGAAAAATGCGACAACGGCACGTTGCACCTTGCAGCCAGTTGTCGCAATCTGCTACCGGCCCAGCTTTCGCAATCCAACAAAACCTGACAACGATGCAACCCGGTGGTGTGAGGATAAGACTGTATGCGCCTTCCATGGCCAAAGTCTGGAAATCTGGTAATTGCTTATGATCCCGCCTTGGAACCCAAGGTGTTCTCTGGCTCCTGAACTCAGGGCTGTCACCTCTGTCTCAGCTGTTCTGTGCGAACAGTCACTTGCCCTCCACATCCCTTCACAGTAGCACATCTCGGCCTCTGCATCAGTGGCGGAGGCCAGCTCGCTCTTCATCATTGCCATCAGCATCTGTAGCCTCACATGCAGCAGGCGAAAGAAAAATCAACACGTGCACGCTGACGTGGCGTATTGGCTTGACGCCGGGCAGCACGCTGTCAAAGCCGTCCCGGATCCAGCTCAGCTCGTCTCAGCCCGGTCCAACTTCAAGCGGCGTTCGTTTGCCCCTCAAAGGCCTCCGTCTCTTTCCTATGTGCTGAGAAGTTACCCCAGTCCCTGGACATCACATCCACCCCCACGCCAAAGTTGTAGCGAATATCCGGAGTGTGCGCTTTGGCCTCCCCCACGCGCGTCCGCAGCAGATCCTCGCCCTTGGAAAACCGGAGCTGGCGGTTCAGGACTGCCGGCCTCCGGCGGAAGGACCGATGGTCCTGCAGTGCCGCGCTCTTCTGGAGGTTAGGCCAACCGCTTTAACCTCCACATGGATTTGCCTCAAAATAGGGGGCCGGTGACTTCAAAGGGAAGTCTAGAAGGAACGCCTCATGCAAAACCACCTTCAACTAGGCCCCCCCCTAAACATGGGCTCTGGAATCTGTTGGGTGCCCAAGTTTGCCCACAGCCTCCAAAGCCTGCTGCCACAGGCCCTGCCAGGAAACGAAGTCCGGGTCTGGGAGCGAGTCGTCTCGAACGAAGACAGCCCCGCATGCGCTGAGGGCTGTCAGCAAGCCACCATCCGCCCAGTCGATGCAAGGCACCTTGGGCAAGACAGGCTATGGCTCATATGGTGCGGAGCAATGCCGCCAAAAGCGGGAAGCAAAGCAATGAATGTTTGCCTGGGCCCAGTGTGGAAAGAAGAGGCATCCAATGGAAGCCTTTGCCTTCCAGCCTTGAACACCTGTTCTACCTCTTTTTTGTTTGCCAAGTCATTGTAACGCGCTCTTTGACAAGCTTGCTGGGACGCTTGTGGGGAAAGAGGAGCTACAGGAGTAACCTGTGAGAACCCAAAGGAGCGTGCGGGAAACCCATGGACCACCATGGGGTACGCGTGGCATAGTTGGCCCATCGAAAAACCACGGGGGCGCCTATGCGGAACACACATGCCCAGCTTACATTCAAAGCAGGCGAGGCCCAAAAAGGCGTAAGTCTAAACTGTAAACCTGTAAGTTTCTCAGGCTCGTTGGGAAGGCCGCGCACAGCATGCAAAAGACAATCATGATTGCTCAACATGCTAACTGCAACAGCCAGTGGTAAAGCAACATGCACGAGTCAGCAAGCATCCCTCTTATTTTGTGACACGGATTCAGAGCATGCAATATGCGACTAGAGAATTTGGCCCAGCATTTTGGCTGCTGTGTCTGTCGCGGTGCAGCTAAACAAGCAAGTTCAACAACCTCCCATTCACATTGTCAGCAAGAATTCAGGCGCGCGCAGGTCGCAGCGACAAGGATACCTCGTAAGGTAGCGGTACAAATCCGGCCCCTCAAATGAAGCTCTCTCTTTCCCGGTGTGCAGACCAGCTGTTGGCCCATTCTGAATATTGGCCTTGTTTGAGGTCCCCTGCAACCATGTGCTGCAAAGGCCCCAAAAGAATTGTGGCGACCCCAGCGGCCCAACCCCCTGGCCAAGTGCACCGAGCTCGGGCAGCCGGTCAGCCCAAAAGGTGCGACCCTTTGCCGCTTCAGCCGTGGGCCTGTCTCCTCAGCCTCCTCCAGGGTTCAGACGGCTTGCCAGTGCCATTTAGGCCCTTTATGGGAACACGGCTGACTCGCAGCGCCTTGACTAGCAAAACTTCATCATCCCGCAGCACGTGGCATATGAGCTCGCTGCGCGGCAGTGCAAACCCATCCACGAAGCACGCCAAGCTGACATCGCTTCTCAGCCTCGCGGCGACAGTTCGTTCTTTTTCTTTCCGGGCCAATCCTTTGGTTCCAGAACCCGACGGCAAAGAGACCCCTGCCAGGCCGCTGTGTTTGGACCATGTCCAAAAACTCGGCCACCGTGCCATCTGGGCGACGCAGTACGATGCGAGGCGTCGCTGACAGGCTGGGACCTCAAGGAGAACCAGGCTTGCCATGTTCCGCATGGTGCGAAGCTGCACACTATGTACCAAACAAGCATCCCGCAAAGCCACTGGGCGAGTTGAAACTGTATGTGCATGGAAACATGTAAACAGTCGTAATTTCAGGCATGTACGATCGGTGCCATTTCAGCAAGCTGGAACGCCGCAGGGGAAGCGAAAACGAAGCAATGAACAAGAGAGGCAAAACAATGTCTCTTCGAACTGCTTCCCCTTTGGGGCCATACACATGCGCATGTTTGGATAAAGGGAGCAACTTCAGATGAGCAGCATAATTTGAGCCGAAGCCGTCCAGTGCTTCCACTGGATGTCGTCATGCACGTAGGGGAGCGGCATGGATGCTCGCGCCGCACCCATGTGGTGAATCACTATAAACACTGAAGTCAGTGCGCATGTCAAAGGCACATTGCAGCGGTGGGCTGCATGTCGCAGTTTGCTTCAGGTGTATGCACCTCTAGGAGCTCAACAAATCAGACGGCCAAGATACACTGGCTGAGTGGCTGGCAAGCAATTCAACAAGTTTGCATCTGATATCTTAGATTTTGGCATTGTGACATGGTAACCGTCCCCAGGATATGCTGAAATTTTCATGCTGAAGGATCCATGATTATAACCCTTGACGTCGGACCACATCATGCCAGTTCTGCAGCAATCCATCTGATTCAAGGCGCGCACTAGTTGCTTCTTTCTCGCCCTTATGGTAAATGCCGGTCAGAGCTTGTGCTGCGGCCAGCTGAAAGCCTAACGATACTGGAGTGCCTGCGCCGTAGTGAATGTTTCCAATGTGCCCTGCCTGCTGTGGTACGGATGTTATGTTCCAAATCTTGGTTGCTCGCTTTGCTGTCTTTCATCCCCCTTCGTAGAGTGACCCTCGCCCTTGCACTCCTTGACGCCGTTCACCAGTTGGCGCCTTCAGCGGCTGCGGCTGCGGGACCGCCGCTTCTTTTTCTTCTTTTCCGGCTCCTTGTCCTGCAAGCGGGCAACGTGAACTCGCGTTACCGGGTTCCACGCCGATCCTCCGGAGGGTTCCACACCACGTGGACCTGAGATTGGCACGGCTCCGGATGAGCTCCGTTGGGTGACGGAAGTGCGGCCAAGCCACCTTCCAAGTGCCAGCCTCGTGATTGCACTGGTGGAAGCCCAACTCCTCCAGGTGTTCCCAACATGTTCTGCAGCTCTGAAATCTGTCAACACAAATGGTGCAGCATGCAGGCTTTGCAGATCAATAAGGTCGTTGTTTTTCAGACCACTCGCTGAACAAGTTCAGCCCCAAAAATACCTTACCAAGAATCGAAAGTCGGAAAGTTGTTGAAAAAGGGCTCAAGGCGAAGCGGTGGCGTGCGTGCATGTTTCGCGCCAGTTGATTCTCGGGCACCAAATCTCCCAGCTTTTGTAGCGTGACAAGGGCGTTTGGCAAGGCATTGACAACGCCTGCCTCAAGGGAAGTGGCCGCTTACACCAATTGCGGCCCGCCCTGCCAGCTATGCTGTCCTTGACCTTCTCCACAAACTTGGGCAGCATAGCTTGAAGCACTTCAGCAAAAAGGATGGGTTGCCCCTCCTTGCATCCAATCTGACAGACAACGGCAAGCCTTACCGTAAACGACGATGCCAACGCTAAACAAAGCTCAGTGGCGGTGTAGGTAGAATTGAGCCCACGAGTGGCGTAGAACCAGCTCTCTGCACTGCCACCCTCGCCTCGGCTCTGTCAACTTGGGGACTTTCGCGGTCGGCGAAGGGCTGCATCGCCGGGCCGCCCCAAGCGTCGACGAAGTAGGTGGAGTCGGTCAAAATTCGGCGCGGGAAGTCCTTGCAGGATATCAACAATATGTCGATACATATGGGTCAATGGCATGATATCTGCCTCGAAACAACCGGTAGGGACTGCCGACTTGGATCAATCGCATGATATTTTCCTCTCTTCGGGGTGCCCTGCCTCAATCTCCCGCGTGATCACCTCAAAGGAGATTGTGGCCTGGAGAAAAACACGTGATGCCCAGCTTGCTGCTGGAGGTGCCCCAAAAAACTCCATAGGGGGGTGGGGATTGCTTCGCGTGCAGACAGCGTGAATTCAGGTGGCTGATGCAGAAGGCTGGAACCCTGCAACCCACAAGCAGCCTGCACCTTTCCTAGAAAGGGCCTGGCTGCCTGACACTGAACAAATATTGCAACATGCAACAGGCAAAAAAATGTCTGTGTTTGTGCCTCTGGGTTTCAAGCTGGCTCAACATCATGACACATGACCCATCTTTTGCAGAAATGGGCCGCCATGGCAACACGCCTCGCACTTCTGCTGCTCAGCTTCCTTCATGCATCGTTGCTTGAACCTGGGCGCAAAGCGGGGCAGTGCATCCCAGGAATCGCCGAATCCCTTGATGCAAATTCCGAAATGACTTCCCCACCTGTGCGACGTGTTGGTGTCCAGTCAAGCGTTCAACTGAGAGTGTGGCATGTCCACAGCTGTCTCAATAAGTTGCTCCTGAACGGAATTCCGAGAAGCCTGAACACTCGGCATGGCCTTCTAACTTGTGAGCGTCCTCTTTTTCGGTCCATCTTTTCGCGATCTTCTCTCGGTCACCTGCACATGTGCCATCGTATACATTTCATTGGCACATTTACACGTATGCAGCCGTATGCATGATGGATACGCGTAATAAATATGCATCATGAATATGCATGCGCATACACCTACAAAGCCAAATGCAATCATACCAGTATGGCATGCCTACATGCTCAGGGGAAACAGTGTAGTCAAAACGTAGCACAACAATATCCAAACACGTGCTCAATTGCCAGAACTAGAGAGAGGAGTTGCGCGCGTTTTTGTCATGGCTTCCTTGGAGGGGTTTGTTGAATAAGGCTCATGACTGCATGGCGTCAGCGTATCCCTCTGGCCTAGCTCCGCCTTTTTGGACGCGACGATCTTAGTCAGATTCTGCGCCTCACGTGTCAACTCAGATAGCTTGAGTCACAGGCGCACTCAGGGCCCAGGCGAACGACATGCCGGGCAAAGCGTGGAAGGCCACGCTCCAGCGGTCACCCCGCTTGGACCGACAGCATGCACGCAGCATCAAAACGCAACTCAATTCTTCTGGTTGGCACTTCCTGCGTGAAATCATCAGTGCCATGTGCTGCCTCGCTGCGTGCTGCAAATCGCTGTTTTGTTTTAATCACGCCGTGCTCTCGTGGGCCGCTTTGGCACGGAGGGCCGTTGAGGAAATATCATTGCCTCAACAACTTGGAGACTGCGTGCCACCCGAAGGAAGTGGCTTGGGTGAAGGCCGCGGCAACAGCATCGACGCACTGAGGCTGAGACGAAAGTCGGGAAGGGCAAGGAACAAACCTGACAACTCCTTCAGGCTCGCATTCATCAACGCAAATCCCATGCACTCCCAACCCAAATTTTGACTGCTCATTTCTCCTCGGGCAACTTCAGGATGGAGTGAGTTTCGATGGACTTGAAGCCGTCACCATCCACACCTTTGCGAATGGTGTCAGGGTGGACCCCACTGCAATGCATACCGTCAACAGTGGGCTACCATGACCATTCTGCAACTGCGTGTTGTTGTTTTTTGGTTGCTTGAAGGTCCAAACAAGGAAACCGAGCGAATTGCAAGCGGTGATTTTGGATGTTCAGCTCCAGGTTGGTGTTCCCATGCTGTGAATCCTGTCCCTCTTCCAGGTTGCCAACAATCATCAAGTTTTCTGATATTGGGGGACCCCTACGAATGGTTGGTGCCTTTTGGTTTTATCCTTCAAACCCGCACAAAAAAAAGGACACGCACTCAGTTTCTGCTTGGCTAGCCTTCCATCCGACGGCTGGTGAAATGGCCAATTTGGCCCAACGAAGACTCAAGAAAAAAACATGAATCTCATTTTCTGCGTGAAGGAGCTGCAGCGTCAGTGTGGGCTTGAAAATGAAGAGTTTAAACATGCATCAATCCCAATAATCACCTCCATTGGCTATCCCTACAAAAGGGCCACCTTTTGCAACCCAAGCGAAGGATCCAAGATCGCCTTTCAAATGTTTCATCGGTCGAAAACTGTCCTCAGCGAATTCGACCCAAGCCAATGGTAGCAACAACCTTGTTGTTTTTGCAACCCCCTACTGAAAACGAACAGAACCAAAAAAGAAGTCAACAACAGCGAACATTGGGAGACTATGCTTTTGGTTTTGATCGAAAACCACCAAACAGGGGGTACCAACTCCGAAAAAGACCAGCCACCCATTAGGAAACCGTCAAAATCATGGCAACTAACTGAGTTCCCCTGCGTCCAGCCACCACAAAGGAGACCCGCTTGCCTCAAGCTGGTTTCTTGCTACCCCACACACAATCGGCCCTGAGCTCGACATGTTGGTTTGTGTGTGTTTTTCAGGGGACACCCCCTAAATGATGGTTTTCTTGTTGGTTTTCCTTGAAAAGCCATACCCTCAAAAAAGACGCACCCATGTAGTGCCTAAGGCGTGTCTTGCCCTGCGCCCCGGGCTGTGCAGCTTCTGCAAAGCGGTAATCACCCAAGCTTGCCTCCTGAGCGTTCCGGTGGGCGGTGTGTTCTCTGGCGTTCGGGTTTGGGTTTTCATAGCCTGGAATAGGCGAACAGTTCAGCCTGTGGTTTGTAGGCTCCAACTCATGGCCGTTGAGAAAGCCTTCTTTCCGCACTTGCGCATCCAGCTTGTGCTACCCATGCACAAACCAGTAGACTTGCGTGGCTGCCAACACGCTCTCCTTGAGCAAAGGATCGTGGGGACTTTGGGTCAAGTCGGTGGATGCCTCCCCATGTGGCCTCTGATGAAACACCTTGGGCGGTGAGTCAGCTGGCTGAGGGCCTAAGCGCCGCCGCTTCGGAGTGCATGGCTCCCCCATCATGTCACAGCACACCTTCTTATTGCATATGCCCAGCCGAGCCAAGCAGTCAGCTGGAAGGAGGGGCAAAGACCCCAGGCCAAGCTGAGCAAAGCTTGCATCCCCCGAAGGCTTCAGCTTGCACATGGGCGATGCCGTCGACATCTCCCGCGCCTGGGACCCGACTTCAAGCCGCACTTGTTTCCCCGCTCCACCCCGGCGAAGCGTGTGGGCGCAGAAGTCCTCATACCGCGCCCGGGCGCGCTTCAAGCGCTCCTCGCCGGGCAGAAAGTCCTTGAGATGCGGCTGCCTGGTTGGCAGCGGGAAGCCCAGGCTGAAGAGAGCGGTGGCGTGGGGGCTCTCCGGTTGCAGCCCCACGCTCCAGCCACGCAGCTTGGAGAAGAAGACCAGCGTGTAGCGCCGACCTTCAAATGGGAGGACCTTGTGAGGCAAGTTCCCGTCGAAGCCCAGCCACCGGCCGCGGATATCAGCCACACGGCCCTTGCCGGCATGGCTGCCATCATCTACCCACAGCTGGCCACCCCTGTAGGGCCCTAGGCCAATGATTCGAGAGTCCCCCGCATCTTTCTTGTCCACATGCAGTTCCGCTGCATAGTCCTTGTTCACCTGGATGGACGTGAAATGAAAGCCTGGCAGCTCGCGCCTCGCGAAGTCGCACAGCAGCCGGCACAAGTTGGGCCTCTCTCTTGTATGGCGTGAGGGCATGGGGCCCCGGAACCAGCACTCTGTCATACCCAAACACATGCCCAGCACATCACCCTCCTGGCTCGCGCGCCGAACATTTTTTCTGCGGCTTGCAGGGAAGTCAATGCTTTCCAATGCTTCCAGAATGATCGCTCGGTCATTGCTACTTGCATACCTGTTCAGCAATGACATGCCCACATCGCGACATTCCATGGCAGCTGTTGCAGGGTAGGCGGGGTTGGAAGGCAAGTCTTGTCAGCCTGAGCTGCCTGCTGCGAGCACAATTGTAGCAAGCACTGATGCCACAACAACTCAAGGCTGATCACTGCCCCCCTCACGGCCAGACAGGCAGGTCAAGCGACCTTGAGGCTCCGGCTCCTCATCGGAGCTGCCTTCAAAGGCACCTGACACTCCCACATGCGCGGCTACCTGCCCTCACCTCCACAATTTGAGTGGGGAACCCATCAAACAAAAGGAAGAGAGGGTGCCAGCGAACAACGTTCTCTTGCTTCGTTGCTTGGCTTAAGCTCGCATAATTTGTGTCTTGGCTCTAGCCAAAGCACAAAATCAATATCAATGCCAAGGGTGCGGCCGGCTGGGGCGTAGTACTTCGCATCTAGAATGCGCCTTCCATAGCTGCCGCAAGCACTGCGTGCCGCATTGGCCCCCAAGCTTAAAAAAGTATTCACACCTCCTCTAATCTAGTGCCCCTCTGCCCATCTCAGGACCCCTCCCAACCTGTACGAGTCGTAGCCAACAACGAAAACGCAGCCGGGGAACCTCTGGCACGGGAGAGGGCACATCTGGTTGCAAGGTCTGGTCGTCTTGCCACGAGTCACAGCCAGAACCCTTGGGCCCCTACACATCCGCCTTGTGCTGGAAGAGCGTTGCCCTACTGGCCAGGATGCGGTTGCCTCTGGCCACCGCCTAGCGGCTGAAGCCATCTGTGCAAACAGCACACGTGGCCATTGAACGCCTTCTCCAGGCGGCTGCACAGAGTCTCGACATCAATGGCGCCCTTGTCCGCATTCACAACCTCAGAACGAGATGCAATCAATACACTGGCCCGCAACAGCGACCACCATCCCAAAAAAGGTTTTTGCGATTGCCCTCTTCTGTGCTATCGCTGGAAGGCCTTTCCAATGACTAGTTCTTCACTTCGCGGGTGAGGCTCAGGTGCATCACAGACTCAGCCCCAAGTCAGTCTGCCATGCAATGCTCCAATATTGTCCAGGATCAGAGGAGCCCTTGGACACAACGATACCTTTTGCAATCAAAATCCAGTTTACCTTGTTCAAAGCACCTGAGGTTCTGGGCGCAGAGTTCCAACAGAACGTTGCTTCTGGACCTGCATGTTTCTTGTGTCTGGCGTGGCGTTTGCCATGGGACCTTTCTTCCTAATCTTGCCAGCACACAGCAAACACTCTGCTGGTGCGGCAATATGCTTGGGCTGAGCAACCAGCAATCGTTGCCCCTATCTGCCGCAAGAGTGCAACCTATGTATCAGGAGCGCAGCAGAAGCGTGTGTGCACAGGCCTTTTCTTGGCTTTTTGTTCGCGTTTGTGCTTAGGAAAATGTGCCGCTGGCGCTAAGCAAACAAAGCCTAGCAAATGTCATCATCAACATGGCCATGCCTATCTCCCACTCCAGCCCTCCGAAACGCTACATGCAAGTGAAGAACCCGCAGCCTGCCAAGCATTTCCGCTGCACGGCGCGCCATTTCCTGGCTGGCAGGGCCCTTCAGCCGGCTCTTCATGCTATTCCTTCTTCGGCTCCTCATGCCCTTCGTGCACTGGGTTAAAAGAGCCTGGCCTGGGCCAAACTCTCACGCTCTCTCACTCTCTCCCTCCCTCTCACTCTCCCTCCCTCTCTCGCCCAAAGCCACATTTGGAGCCCCTGGCAAGAGCATCGTGCCTTCCGGGACCTCTGCTTGGGGCAGACCTAATCGACTCCCGAGCGCATTCACGCGGTCCAACTCTTGCGCAACTCCGCGTCGAGCGCTTCCTTTTTTTGCTCGCAGTGGCCCGAGCTCACCTCATCGGGAGGCGGGCGAGTGGCCTGTCAGTGCCACATCGGCGGATTGCAGTGGTTCTTACATGTTTGCCGTCCAGGCGCGCGTCTGAACACCGAGGTGGGATGGTGGCATGCTGCGCATGACATTTTCCATTATGACGTTGGCTGCAGCTCGGACATCTGTGTGAGACAACTCAGGGGCCCGCAAGCTCCCAAACTTGAAATCCACGCTGACCAAACAATCTGGGCTCCAAGCTCCTGAAAAAATCCGTCTTCAGCAAGAACGTCACCTGTTTTTTTTCTCCTTTCTTCTCACGTGTACACTTTGCCGCTGAACTTCTTTTGGGCCACGGTGACGCTGTGCTCTCGGCAGATGGGACACCTCACCTTGGTGCGCTCCAACCTTGGTTGACGTTGGAAGGGGAGAACAAGTTGACATTTTAGCAGTTAAGTGGGGATTTCCCACAAAACCACAACCAGCAAAAACATATAAAATGTTTCCCAACCGCCATGCAACTCCTTGTTGGACAGCTGCCCAGGCTTCACCGTCTTCCACTGCGCGTTCCCCGACTCCTTCAGCTCCCGAGCCACGGCCTTGCGGCGGCAGCCCGGGCAGAAGACAAGGTGGCCGCACTCCAGCACCACGAACAGAGCCGAGCGCTCGATGCACACCACGCAGATCCCCTCCAGCTGTTCGTCCTTCTCCGCCGGGCAGCTCTGACCTGGGTGCAGAAGGCAATCAGGGAGATGAGCTGGTTTTGCAGGTGGGGAAAGTGATGGGACATCGGCATTTGCAACCAGAAAGTTAAGCGTTACCCTTCCTCCCTCTAACATGGCACCTGCGGGGAGGCAACCTGGAAGATAAGTTTCCTCTTGGGACAAAGAGTGGAAAGGGTCGAAGCCAGCCAAGTGACAGCTCTGGCAGCTCTCGCAGCTCTGAAAGCTCTGACTGTCCGGCGTCTCGTTTTGGCTGGGAGGTTCCATAGCCGGCCGCGGCGCTGCTGCCTCCGGAGGGAGGACCAGCATGGAGTACTGACCCTTGTACTCCGGGACTCGGAGTGCATCCGGGGGGTCATAGTACTCCGCCAAGTTCGTGATCCTCCACATCTTGTGGGCCTGCAACTCCTCGGTGAAATGGCTCGACCGGAAGGATCGGACTATCCTGTTGTACGCGGCCATGCGCAGAATGCGCTCCTTGCTTGGGAGGCACTTCTGCAAATTGATCTTCTCCTCCTTCATCCAATCTTCAAACTGCAGCACCTGCCACTTGGGTACGATGTCCAGCGACCGTTGGGTGGAGATGGGCATGTATGTCCCGACGTTTTGAGTTGTTGTTCCCGGTTCTTCCACACACACACACACCCTACAAAAAAAAGTGTGCACGTGTATGTTTTTCAGCTGAAACCAGATTCCCGTGGGCGAAATGGGATGGCCTGATAAATGCAGAGCCGCTTTCTTTGGCACAAGTCCCGCATGACGTTGTAGGCCAACTCGGTGGCTTGGATCTGCTCCATCTCCTCTGGGGTCATATCCAAGGGCATCACTGCCGTGGATTCCAGTGGCTCGTAGATTCCCAGCTGAGGCGGTCTGGGCAAGCTCGTGGTTTCCTCGCTCCTTAGACAAACCAAGAGGCCTTAGACTAGCCTTAGGTATCTCCCTGTAGACTTTGCAAATATGGCCACTGTTGACGTGGGCAGAAGGGTCACCGCTTAGGGGCAATGCAAGTTACTCACCCGCCAAGCGTAGCGTCTGACACCCGATGGAGCTCACCAACTCGGGGCGGATGTTCTTCTGCGCTTCCCTCTCGGCCACCGCGTCGCTCACTCTGTCGATCACTTTGGCAAAGAGGTGCACCATCAGGGTATATGCCCTGGCTGCGTGCTGCGCTTCCTCCACGGCTTCCAGCTCACATCTTAGGAGCTCTTTGGATTTCATGAGGTCCTCCGGTTGTTGGCTCGACCCGGCGATTCGTTTTGCGATCGCCAGACGCTTGTTGGCCGTGTGGTACTGCTGCTCCACCTTGGTCTGACTGGGCGTGCGCTTGGGGCGGCGACACCAAGGGAACTGAGACTCTCAAACCAGCTTTCAACAGGCCAACCGGTGGAAAAGAATCCCCCCCTCCCCCCCAAAAAAAACACACCATGGTCGAACGCTGCTGAGCCACCTTGGGTCTGATGACATCCATCTT
Source organism: Effrenium voratum (assembly GCA_963377175.1). Taxonomy (NCBI): domain Eukaryota; class Dinophyceae; order Suessiales; family Symbiodiniaceae; genus Effrenium; species Effrenium voratum. The sequence continues at coordinate 1,381,680 of CAUJNA010003805.1, forward strand.
GGCATGGAAGCTCGTGGGCCCCTGCAGGTCAAGATCTGACATACCAATCTCCTCATTCCTCGGGGCGGTTCATGCAAACCCTGTTGGAAATTTGAGATCTTGCCTTTCCACGCTTGTTGAATACTCTAAAACAATAACACACCACTTTCATTGATCTGCCGAAGAAAAACGCTGAAAAATGCATGAGTGTCTGCAAGTCATTTAACTCGAGATACTGTTGTTTATGTCTGTTTGCTCGGCGTTTGCTGCAGGATGTGTGAGCGTGGCGTGCGCTTGCGCGCAGGCGTGTGGGTGTGTGGGTGCGTGTGTGTGAAGCTTGCACGTACGCAAAAGTCCCGCTTCTTTTCTGCATGCCATGCACATGTATCTGCTGCATGTGCCAAACAATGCCCGGGAAAGGGAAAAGCGTGTTCACCCTCCTCTTCAGCATGTCGGTGTAGACCTCGTAGATCTCCCTCTCCAAGTTGTGCCGCTCGCTGCTCCTCAGAAGCTCGAGGCGCTTCGCGGCCTCCTTCGGCAGCTTCCTGAAGGGTCGAGACATGGAGCACACCATATGGCGAGCCTCGGGGTTTTCGAGTTCCAAAACGTGCAATGATGACATAGGATTCATAAACACCTGGTTTTTGGCCCAGGGCTGGAACTCCCAAAGTGCAAACCCTCAGAATAACTGGGGTTGGAGATGAACAAAAGGTAGCCGCCGTTAGCACTTCATCGGCCGCATGCATTTTCTTGCAGTGGTGTTGAGGCTGGCGTGCCCGAAAAGAATCGGGGAGATCATAGCGGGCGACGGGAAACATACAGGCAATATAACTGTGGTTGTAGTGCTATAATCTTTGTAACTATCTTTGAAGCCTTGAAAATCCCGAGCTGTTTCCTAATTGTTTGATCGTAGCTAGGGTGTCCAGGTGAGAAAACCATGTTAAAGTATATATGGACATATATAGAGAGAGAGAAATACATGTACACACACATGTATATATGTCCAATTAATTCTTGAAAGTTGCTTGCATGTCACACAGCCAAACGACAAAGTCTAAGTGACTCCTTTATCTCTGTGGTCATGCCTTAGCGAAGCCGATTGTGTAGAAATGTACCACGCAACAACCCGAACATGGAACGTAAAATGATCAAGAGGCTTGGTGGCCAACCCTGCAGGTTGCGGGAACAACCTGAAAACCCTTGGAGCGCTTGTTGCCAAAGGTTGTGTTCTCCAGGGCGGGTGTGGATAGCCACTCTCAAAAAGCCATGCCTAAGCCATGCCACGATCGGGAAAATGATTCATGTAAGGTAGTCAGAAATCATGCCACCGCTCCACAATGCGGAAGCTTTTCCAAACCAGGTCATGTGACTGATGCATGCCTCAGCTGCTGTCTCGGTGGCAGGACAAGACGAGATCTAAAACAAGATTTGACCGAGACCCTCAGCAGCCCGGATTGACACGAGACCCCCAGCAGCCCACGTCCACAGCTCCCCGTGTTCACCAAAGCCAGCGTTCCTATGCGTTTGGGGAAAAGGCACAACTTCTTCGACGTCTTCTCGCAATGCCTCAAACTGAGGCACGACTTTGTTGAATCCCTGTACCTGCTGGTGTCAGCGCAATAAGCTTGATAAGTTCATGAATTATGTTCATGAAGTGATGAATCTGAAGCAGAGCTGATACCGATACACAAGTAATGTGGTTGTGTCAAGGCTGGCAATTCCTAGGAAAATAGGTGTGTTCAACTTTAAGACTGCCTTAGTCGTTCATCACCTACTAAATATTCGCTTATGATAAATCGCTTTTTGAAAGTAGGATTGCTGACACACACCTCATCGACTTTCTCGGGGCCTCATGGGGAATCATTGTGAAGCGTTCAATTCTGAAAATCGCATTCCCAATTTAAAAGTTGTATTGCCCGATGCCAAAAGTCTCAAAGACTAAGGTAGTGTTCCCAAACTTTCCGAGGGCCACTTGGTTTGCCAAAACCTGACCTTCTAAGCTGGACCTTCTGGACCTGGTTGATGGTTACTTTCCTCTTCCTCTTCCTTTTGTTTTGGGGGGGGTGGGGTGGTGGCACAAAGGGGGGATATGGCCTACAAGTGAACTGAGGTACAAGCCAACCTCACAATTGCACCGCTCAGGACCTTGCTCAACCAATCTCAAATTCAAGACAAAGGCCAAGTACTGTTCTGTCCGTTAAAATCTTGACATTCAAGACTGTGCCAGGTGCGAGCAAGCGGCGGCAACCCACATATCTTCACATGTGGCATTTGATAATGGCAAGCCCTTTTGGCTTGCCACAGCTAAGTTTGAGGCAAAGTTTCCAAGCAAGTAACGTTTGGCTTCCCGGTGTGGGCTATGCTGTGCTTGGTACCTGCTGCACCTTGTTCGGCGACTGATAACGCGGCTTGAGCCACACAGCTCGGTGCGGACGACACGTTGACATATGTTGACTGCCTACCAAAACCCATTGAGCAATATCTGGGAAAGCAAGCCACGCAATTCGGCCAGCAAGCCAGCCCCTACCTTCGAACCCGTTCAAATTCAGAGGGCGCCTTCGCCCCCGAGTCAGTGACAGTCAAACGAGCCTCGAGCGCGCCGATGGCAATCTGTAAATGACATCCTGCCACAGTCAGGCTGGGGCCTATTGGCTGCGAAAGCAACGGCTTGCACAAACAGCACGCGCGTGGTTCAGCCTGGTCGCAATTGCAAGCCAAGACGCTGCAAACTGTTGCAGCTGCTGAAAATTCGTGCAACGTGCTAAGATACATGCTGGTCAATCCTGTCTCGGAGCATTCGGTGTTGCTCACCGGACAGCACCAACCCATCATAATAAAGAAACAATGCTGGCTGAAAAACAAGCGTTCTTCAAACCACAAGGGACATTCATTGCGCTTGTGTGCATCAACCGGTGTGAAACTGCTTGGCATTGTGTGGCACACGCATGGCCGTCACCGTCCGAACCCGCCGTTCAGCAATCGCGCGTGGCAGTGTCTTGGAACCGCGCGGGCTTAAGGAGACCTCTGGCGATGGAATGCCCCTGATCCGCGGCAAGCGCCGATCTTCGGGCCGGTCGTCCGCCTCGAGATCGCAGTGATCGAAGCTGGGGATGTTCTGAGCCTTGCACTTGGGGAAGAAAGGGCTGTCCGGGCCCGGGCGCAAGATCACACCCAGCTGCCGCGCCAAAGGGCTGGAAGGGCCATGCCGGGGGATCTCTGGCTCGACGGGCCGGAGCACTGGATCCTTCACGTCCCAGGCATTGCGGATAGGAGGCCCGGGCCCCGACTCCAACATGCCAGGGGCGATGGCCGTCCGCCACAGAAGAGGCGGCACCCGCCTGCGACTTCGGGCGCTCGCTGGCCTGAGCTCAGCTTCGGACTCGCGGTCCAGCCAGGAACAGGACTCCACAAGGTCCATGAACCGCAAAGCCTTCGCATCTCCGTCCGCCTCGTCCGCTTCGCTTGCTACAGCCTCATCCTCTGCATTGGCTTCCCGGTCGACGGGCTCGTTTGTCAGAGAAACCTGGGTAGGCTCCTGCGCGCGGGACTCCAACTGTACACCTTCTGCTTCCGATGCTGCATCTTCCTGCGGGCAGCTGCCCCAGTCAACCACACCCTGGACATGGCTCTGCTCGAGGCTGGGCTCCCCTTCACTCTCGGATAGGTCTTCGAACATGTATGCTTCCGGCAGCTCACTTTCGCCGTGCAGCTTCGCACGAATGAAGCACATGTTCCGCACTGCACCCTCAAGCCCTTCAACACGGTCGTTGCGGAGCTGTAGTTTACGCCGAAGGTTGTGTCGCATCACTCTCTCTGGCGTATGAGCTTCTGAGAATGCCACTAGGTTGAGGTAAAAAATGGCACTCCAAGGGGAGCCGGAAGTCAACTGCCCAAGTTTTCGAAAAGCTGCGTCGGCGGCATCTTCTGCTTGCTGGATGTCCAGCTCGTTGCACAAGCCTCCATCCGAAGGCAAAGGAGCAAACACCGACCCCCTGCAATTCATGGGTTTCCTTTTGGGTTTCCTGGACTTCGTTCTGGGTCCCTATTTTGAGGAATGCCCAAAGCCCGCGCGTGGCCATGGCCCGGAAACCAGCCGTCTGGATGCGCAGATGCCCAAGTTCCGTGGGGGGTCCTGGATGGACCCCGTGTCCATATCATGAAATGAACTGATTTTGGGGACAGCATCTTACTGCACTATGCTCCCTCCACCAGGGCTCCTTAGATGTCTGCTGTTCATATCGGCCCGCCAAAATTAGAGCTCAATCAAGCTTGGCCTAAAAAATTTAAAAGGTGTGATTTTTTGAGGGCACCTAGTAATTGGTTTGAAGCGAAATTGGGGGTTCCCCGCTGAGACAAACATGCAAAGACTTTGACCTTCCCTCTCCTCACCTCCCCTCCCCTGCCCTATCGGAGATTCCTTGCAAGGTTTGCTGAAGTTTCGCTTTTCATTCCCCACTTTGAGCAATTTTGCAACCACCTTTCTTGTGGTATGTGCGTAGAGCTCCCTTGCAACACAACCTCTGTGCCCGCGGTCCCTCCTCCCCCCCCCCCCCTTCCACGGCGAATCCAAGCAGCGCTCCCGCATCTCCGCGGCCAGGCGCCGCTTGAACTCTTCTGCGGCCACGCCGGCGGCGAACAAATTGGCGATCCGGCCTCTCTCGACCAAAACGTCCCGCATGGCCTCGGATCTGGAAACGCCCCTAGGTGCCCTTTTTAAGCAAATAGATGGCCCTGAGGTAGATGATGAAACCACCAGGTAAACCAGGGCCATCAATTTTTCTACCAGAACAACCAAAAAGGACACCTATGGAAACGGCCTACATGGGATCCGGATGCCTCGGCGAGGCCGTCAATACGGAACCAAGCCAGCCTCCCCTTCAACGGAAATTTAGCTATGACGTTCTAAGGGGGGGAGAGACTAGAAGTGGCTAGTGGACATAAATGTGAACGTAAGTGATGCCATCAAAGGGCCCCCGGCCCCAATTCAATGTCAAACTGTCAAACAGGAACAGTGCAATGTTTCAAACCATCAAGGAGAAATCCAAGACACAGTCAATCAGCGTCAGCCTTTGAGCAAACGCCAAGGATCCACAATCACACGGCAAGCCCTGCGTTGGTTGCTATCATCGCTTTGCAAACTAGAAAACTCTTTTTGGAGGACACTGTTCAGTACGGGTGCAGTGTGCCTTCCCTTCCCAAAAAATAAAATACAACCCCCCACCCCCCATAGAGGTGTTTCTTTTCCTGGGGTTGGTTTTCCTAAACTTCCGCCTACTGGCGATGGAGGGGTTGCCAGAGTGGCAAGTGAAGGCAAGATGGGGCCTGAAGCACGGTGCTTCACAATTAAGGCTGCAGCGTGCACCATGGCCCACACTGCGCATTGCAGCCGCGAGCCTCCCTCGGAATCCAGCTTGTACTCTCCGTACTTGAGGCGTGCGCGGCGGTAGCACGATCTGATCAAAGCAATGTCCCGTACAGCTTTTGCCGACCGCCTTGGCTGGCTTTGAGTTTGGGAGCGGGAGCTGGACAGTCGGAAACTCCGCTTGCTGCGCAGTCTGGCAATGCGCCCCTTGCCATCGGCCTGGAGCATTGTGGGTGAAACAGGTCTCCGCACCTTTGAGCCATTGAACGGTCCGGACCAGAAGATGCAGGCACCTTGCAATCGCAGGGGAGGCTCCAAGATTCTAATCTCGAGGCTCCAGAGCGTGGATTCTTCCCTTGGCAAGCTTGATCCCTTCCCGCAAGCGGCTTGCCTCGGCGGCTTTCAAGAAAGCGAGGCTTCGCGGCCTTGGCTCCAAGAGAAGGACCTAACTGCAAACTAAATAAACAGGGCGGATCTTCGAGTGCTTACGCTACACTGGCACACAGCAGCAAATGCATGCCTGCGGGGTTGCACACCCAGCAACTGGCGTCTCATCATCTTCGTTGCAAGGCTCAGGCGCTATGGACTTCCAAAGGAAAGCTTTGCATCGGCCTGGGAGCATTCAGGTGTCACCTATAGTACCACAAATCCCCCCTTTGCTTTGCACCCACGGCGTTTTTCTAATCTAGCAGCTTCGGCCATGGCACCCCCCCCCCCCCCCCCGTCAGCACAGTTTTTTCTTCGTTCGCGGATGGTTCAGGATTAACAGCCACGGCTCGGCCAGGCTCCTTCCGAGGAGTCCACTCTCAGACGATCGCTAAACGTGTTGCTGATGTCCTTCTGCTAAGCGCGCATGGCTCAAGCACGCATGCATGCTACACAGAAACGACATGAGTGAGTGGACCTGAAATTTCATCTGCCCAGAATTCCCGGAGATATTTGCTGCAAAGGCAACAGCCCACATCATATCATGGCGATGCTGCCTAAACAACGACACTTGGCAAGGCGGTAAATTCCTGCAACAGCACTTAGAACTTGGATCTAGTTGGCTGGTGTCTGCCATATGTCTATTTTGCTTTTTGGCAAATGGTTGGATTCTCGCAATTGCCTGAACACGGCCATTGCCAAGTTCGAAGCGCACATCAGCCACATCATCTCCAGTTCTTCTTGGCGTGCCCTGGATCGACCACCGGCATCCTGAAGGCGTTCCAGGTCAAAACGCGGCATGTGTGGTATGGCAACCAACCCCAGTCCTGGACGTTTCCATTTCGGAGTCGCGCTGCTGCATTCTCCGCCTAAGCGCCTCTTCAAAGCTCACTCCCGCTGCCTTTGCCCCTCGTTCACGGCTTCGGCTGCGCCCTTTCCTGTCACTCCGTGGGCTACGCGAACCCACCCACCCCTCCTCGACAAACGCTCTAAGAACTTTCCTGCAAAGGTCACGGATGCACTAGATGGGGTTCTCGACAAATTAAGGAATCTGGCTTCCTTCCGGATCAAAACGAAAATGTTTCCCCAAAGTGCATGCCAGTTTTGGTTCTCGCGCCAAAACATCGCGGCCGGAGGGCCTCTACCTGAGTAATACTCAAAACCTGGTATAAAAGTCGTCTACGTAGAACCATGTACAGAATGCAAAGGGCAGCATTCTCCAATTTCTCGCTGGGGTTGTCCCTCACCCTCCAACTACCAAAGGGTTTTGAGGACGTAACTCAATCCCACCACCCCCCGCGACCAAACCAAACCAACCAACCACACCAACCCCCAAACCCCAACCCCAGTCCCCCCGCCTCTTTTTGCCCTTCTTCTTGCCGCGGCTGGAGGACACCGACGCGGCGGAGATGGATCGCGACCGGCTGAGGTGCTTCTTCTTCGGCGAGCGCTTGCGCGACCTGGCGACTTAGCGCTTCCCAGCCCCACAAAGGCTTTCTGGGGGCCAAAGGGATGCCAATATCTCTGTATGTGTACGTGTATATGTATATATATATATATACATACCACCGTATAAAGGGCAAAGACCCACTTTCCAATACTACCCCTCTCCCTGCCCAGCCAAAAGGTCCCTTGGGGGGTAGGTTTTGGAAGTAGTGGAAACGATCTCCGGACAAAACTAACTCCATGGAATATGATGGTAATTACTCGGTCAACCACTTCTATGACATTCAGAACGTGCCTGATGATGCTCAACAAGTTCTGCCAGTCTACAGCATGGCTGCGCAGAAGATACAAGGAAATAGTGAAACTGCGCTTGTATCTCCGCCGGCGAAAGGGGCAAGGGAAACACAAACTCAAAACGCCTTGCTTGCAGCACGTAACCCAACAAAATCTATGCTTTTCTGCGTGGGTGTGCATTTCATCGGGAGCTTCCCAAAGAAACACCGCTGTGCTACAAACAATGCCCCGTTGGCTTGCACATTTGCAACTTGAGGTCTTTGAGTTCACCCGGCGCCATGGAAGAGACAAGAGCTGAGTAGCACTGCCGAAGAGATTCTGCTCGTGGCGCCACTTCTTTTAACCAGAGCCAGGACTCTGATACTGATGGCACTGTTTGAAAACCCTCAAGCCATGAAGAGTTGCTTGAATCAAGCTCCATTCCTTGCAAAGACCAAGGTGGACGGTTGAAATGCCTTGGCATGACAGGCCAGCAATGTGACATTCTGACATGGCCATTAGTCCATTGCCTGTGATGAGTCTGCAATTGCTCCAAGTCTTGAGTTTCAGCTTGTCGCGAGTCGCAACTGGAGTGAATGCGAAAGCCTACCATCAGGTCATCATGAGCTGTTCAGCAACGAAATGGTTTTCACAGCTCCCGCCGCCCGCCCCATGCTGAACGAAGATCAAGCCCTTTAGCCGGACACTTGCAGCCAGCCTCACAGGCTCTGGATGAGGCGTCTGAGTCTGGAGGCGCTCCAAGAAGGCGAGGGAGCTGTCGACATCCTCCTCCTGCTTCTTCAGGCTGGCCTCGTTCTTTTCAGCCATCGCCTCGAATCTGGCCTCAGCAAGCCCCTTTGGGGAATCTCCTATCCGGTGCTACCAGGCATGTATCATGAGATTCCACAACTGTCACAAAACCCATCGCCTCGGAGTCTTCAGCACCTTTCCTTCTTTTCTTCCCAGTCGAAGGATCTGGCATAGGACGTTCCCGGATGGTGAAAGTCCAACCTCCCGGGTCTTTGGTGTCTTCGTTGGCTTTGCCCTCTCTCTCATTTCGCTTCTCGGCTCTCTCGGCTTTGGCTTCTCTCTCCTCGGCTTTTTCTGGTTCGCGCTCGCTTTCTTTGACTTCCACCTCCTCGCGCTTCTCTGGGCTGGGCGGCCTCTCCTGCCTCTCCTGCCTCTCCTGCCTCTCCTCCTCCTCCCTCGCATCCTCAGGGCGCTTGTTTGGCGCCCACTCCTCTGACCGGAGGAAGCGACGCTGCTTCTCGGAGAAGATGGTTAAGTTGTCGAGCACAAGACCTGAAAAGCCCCAACATCCAAAAGCAGCCAACTCCCCATATGCTCGGTACGGATCCTTTAAGCCAAGCGTCCCCGCAGCTTTTGGCTATTTCGCATTGACATGGTTGCACAAAACTTCCTGTGCGCAACCTCAGGTTCCAGGAGCTGCCCTGACACCCTGGCCTACAATGACTGCACAAAGGGAAGTCGAACAACCCCAAGCAGACCCGAAGCAACTCACAGCCGCAAGTGAAAGCAGCCACATGGTACCCCTTCTTCCATTGAAACAAAAAACACACACCTGCATCATTTGATGGCTTGTGGCTTTGAAGCGCTCCGTTGCTTCCTGACGGTTGCCAACCTTCATTGCAGAAAATCGTCGAGCTGCTATGTCGTAGAGCTCTGTGGAGTTTGCCCTTCTATCCTCCACCATTCTGAGCGCCTGCCACTGCTGGGGTGTTCACGCCTCTCTCTAGCCCTAACTCTTTGCCAGGCCTTGGAAAGCCACTTGAGTCTCTGCTCTGGCTTCAATGCCATGGCAACTCTGAGGTCCACCTGCACCTAGGACCGCATCAGAGAGACGAATTGACGAATCACGGAAGCTTGCCCGCCTCATCATTGTGTTCAACTATCTTCTTGACCTCTCCTGCGGAAATTCAAACGCAACCTTGCGACCCCGGCTCCCATCAATGGCTGACAAATTGTTGCTCGTGTCACGCAGCTCACTTTTTGAGTCAAGGCTCGCTTCTGGCGGGTGACAACCTCCGCCGGCAATCGTCGATTGAGAGGATTGGCATCCTCGCCCGACATGCCAAGCCCCCGATGGGGCGCAACGGCAGGTGCCAAAACACCTCCCACCAGCTACTCCCACTGTCTGAGCCAAACATTGCAATAGGTCATGGTTTCTCCTACTTCAAGTGGAGTCGCAAACTGCAAGTGGCACTGGCAGTGCCTCTGCGCATGCAACTCAAGCTTGCACATCTGCCGGAGTTCTGCCAGTCCGGACCAATCATGCACGTGGGTTCTCAAATGAAGTGATTTCCAAAGTGGTTGGTCTCCTCTGCCCCCCTTAGCAAAACCAAATGGCAGTCCCCCCCCCCCCCGCCCTGTTGCCAGGCCTCCGATGCCAAGGCCATGCCAGGCCCAAGCCAGCTGGCACCAAGGTTCTTGGCTGTGAACCTTTCTGGCTGTCTGATTGTAATTTGTCTTCCTGCTTTGTTTTGTTGCGTTTCTTGCTTTCTTTTTTATTCTGGTGTGTGTGTGTGTGTGTTCCCCTTCTCCTAGCTTGAAGCATACTTGCATGTCTTGAGCTGAGGCAAGGGCAAACAAAACATGATTTGCTTCAGCTAGTCTAAGCGTCGTGCAGACCACACCAGTTCCAACCTCAAGCCCCGTTGCAGTCTGGAAGTCTGCAGATGTAACAAACATCTTCACGCAGCTCAGCGCTCCCGCATCCAAAGCAACCAGGTGGGTCCTCAGGTTTCAGCTCAAGCACGAGCTGCTGCGGGCCACTCTTCTTGGAAGCTTTGCCACCCGGTGTCCATCCCTTAAGTTCGCGGCAGCTTGCCAGCAACGAGCTCGGTGAGAAGGTCCTGCCACACCCATGGTCATGTCACTGCCTCGAGTGGCAGCCACCCAATTCCTTCAGACCGCTTCCAGCATGCCTGAGAACGCCGGCTTCGAGCTAGTGACAACCCAAAGTCACCGCACATTAGTGCAGACTCCTTGCAATGACACCACCGCGACACGGCAATCGTCGTGGCTGTCATTGTTGTCATTGATGTAATGGTCAAGTATCATCATCAAGCATCCTATCATGCCATCTGTTCATTCTATCACTTCCGTGGCGTGTAAATCTCCAGAGCTTCAAGGGTTCCCTGCCCTTGTCTGTCAACTCCTGAAGGCTCTTGGTCCCTACTAGAAATTGCAGCTGATGCTCATGTTGCAGATGATGAAGCTGCCGACGACGAAGATGACTCGGATAATAGTGATGGTGATGGTGGTGGTGGTGATGAAGCTGCTGCTGCTGCCGTGATGCTGCTGCTGATGCTGAT
>CAUJNA010003805.1:1397500-1578551 GCA_963377175.1 Effrenium voratum
GGACCCTTGCAGGGCCCAAGACAAAGAGGTCGGGAGTCTGCTGGCTTCAAAATGCCTGTGCATCCGCCAGGGTAAAAAACGGGAGAACATTACGATGCCGGCGATTTTCAACCGTTGACCCCTTCTTTCACCCGTCCTCTCATCTCCAAGGGGCCCACCTCATCAATCAGCACCCAGTCCGCGGGCGCGGCCGCTATGCCCCGGTCCGCACCCCGCAGCCGCCGCAGCTCCTCCCGCGCTGCGACGAAGGCGCCCGGCGCGAAGAGGAAGTTCCCCACTGCCACGCCGTCGCCAGAAGCCGAGGCGGGTTGGCCGCTGCCATCGCCCGGCTTGCCATCCTGGTTCGCCGGTGAATGCAAAAGGACTGACGGCTGAAGCTAACTCGCTCTCTCTCTCTCTCTCTATTTAATTATCTCTTTCTCTCTTTCCCTCATTCTCTCTTTTTTGTCTCTCTCTCTCTCTCTCTAAAACGGTTCGGATGTGGTATTTGTGGATCCACCCCGCTAGGATACTAAAAGACTTCTGAAAGACTACTACAAAATTACAACCGGGAGAGGAACTGTTGAAATCCACGGAAAGCGCATCCAAACCATTTCTCTGTCTCTCTCTCTCTCTCTCTCCATCCATCGTCCCTCTGCTTTCATCTGCTTTCTGCCCTTTTGGGCCGGCGCTCGCCCAATTCGCAGAGCTGAGCCGCATTCATCTGGAACTCCAGGACCTCGCCGGAGCTCACCAGTTGCAGCTGGCGCCGGCCAGCAGGATCCAACGGCGCCAGGACGCCCCCAACCCGCAGGCCATTCGCCCGGAAGTGGCGGGCACAGCTCTGGAGGAAGGTGGTCTTGCCGCTCCCGGAGGGCCAGCTCAAAATGAAGAACTGGGCCGAAAACGCCCAGCTGCCTGCAGTAAAATTCGACGGCGCGAGAAATCCAAAGCAAGTCATGGCCAAAAATGAAGCTCACAATTCTGTTGGGGATGGGAATTGAAGTGCTCAAAACCAGTGCTTCCAGGTGAGCGCCTTACAGACCTCGACAGTCAAAGGCGAATGATGAAACACCGTATGTGGCTGGTTGGTAGCAGACTTGTTTTGAGCCTTTCTGTTGCTGAGACCCTCTTTGAAGACCCACCACCCCGAACCCCAGCAAGGTGAGGGTCTACAAAAGGTTAAGGCACATTTGGCGTTGTCGAACTCCCCATGAAAGATGACTGCTGGGAAGTTGCCACTTGCTTGCGTTGCCCAGCACCCGCTGTCAATTTTCTCGGGCTCGGCCATGGTGCGAAGACGAGGGACAGGAAACGCAGCAAAATTCCATCAGTGCCGCAGCATGGCTCTAAAGCTCGGCTGGACCAAAGCGATAGAGCAAACCGCCGGCAGTTCACGAAATTTCCGAAGAAAGAGAATTGTTTCCCTGTGGCTCTGGTGAGCATATCATTGGACATAGCGGCCAATTTACAAGCTTCGCTTTGCTTGGCCTGCGCAGTGGATCGAATTCCACTTGCGCCCAACGCCCAAGAGGAGTCAATTCAGAATAAACGTTGTCCCGGTGTTGTAGTATTTTGGAGGTGTGACATTTTGTACCTACTGCGTCGCTGTGCAGGTGCATAGCGGACCACTTTACAAACGTGATCCGCTTGGCCTGGTACTATAAAACTCGAATCTGCCTGAATCCAAAAGTTCCCCTGACCAACTAACAATCCCCACATCTATGGGAGAGGGGTGGAAGGACGCTCCCTCATTCACCCAAATTCATTGGGACGAAACGTCACATTGCCAACTCCCCAGCCGGCGGCAAACCCATCCGCGTGCCAGGATCTTGGCCATGTGCGTGGGGGTCTTGTGGCCCTGCTGCAACATCACGGACATCACCAGTTCAGCCACCTCCTGGCAACTCTGCTGGCTGAAGCCGTCTTTTTGAACCAAAGGAAACGCTAGATTGAGAAGCCCCCCATTTGCTGTTTGGGGAAAGAACCATGGATTGGCTATGTTGATTTCTGCGAGGTCCCCATTGCTTGGATTCATCAGATTGCAAGCTTGCAAACCCGCGCCGCTTTCAAATGTGGGTGTTTCTCCAAATTAGAACTCCTCCAAGTGGTTGGTATCCATTTGGTTTACCTCTCAAACTACACCAAGGAAATCCCTAATTTGAGAAATGCTCCTGTCAGTTTGAAAGGGACTATGGAGGAAATAAACAATACGGCACCTGCAGCGTCAAAGGCTGCGCTGGTGGATCTCCGAATCTTTCCAAAACCTGAAAGGAGCAACAGCGACACCGGACAAGGGTGACAGCCGGCTCTTGCATCCCCGGCCTCCTTCTTTGAAGCCTCTGCCAGCTTTTGGCGTTTTGCGGCCGGCTCGGCCTCTTCCTGAGCGAGCTGGCGGCTTGCAGCTCGATCCACGTGGGTCACGTCCGCACCTTTGGCTCTTCCGGGGCTTCGGTCGCGGAACTGGCGGGCGCTTCCGGTTCCTCGGCTCCGTTTGGATCTCATCTTAAGCCACAGTTCAGAAAGGGCTATGTCCTCGTTTTTGGACCCCGGCCTTGGTGTCAGACTTCATCAGCCTAGGCCACTTGCAAGAAGTGTAGTACTGTATCAGCTACGCGCGCTTGCCGAAGCTGTCGAGGTCCCAGCCACTGGCAGTACTGCACAACCAAGTCCGCATTTGCGTCCTGGCGGAAGGCCCACAAAGGACTCACTTGAGGTAAGGGGATCCCGGTTGCTATCCAAACCCTGGCTCATCGCAAGCTAAGTGTCCAATTTAATTATTTTGTTAGGGGATCCTTCACTTTTAAGGGTAATACCTCCTTCATCCGCCAGGTGTATTTAGCTGGGGTCAACATGTACGGTTTGGGCAAATGGCTTAGTCCTTCAGCCGCACCAGGTTGATCAAGCGACCGAACTGTGGCTTGGAGACCACCTCGGCGCTCCCAAGTGCCCACGTGCTACGCAACTGCAGATGGCATGCGCATCGAGCTTGCACGACAATGACAACTGACAGGCTTGAACAAGCCAAGCTGACTCGTCACTTGGCACCTTGAGGCTATGACCGGCAGGCCGCTAGCAGGCAGCGGCTCGGCTGACGCGTAGATGCGCATGGCCTTGCCGTCCGGCTTCTCCATGTAAAACCGTTTGCAAGAAACTGCGGGAAATACACGGGGGCAGCATAGGTTGAAAAAAGTTGTTTCAACCCAAAAGCTGCAGTGCGGGAAGAAGGGGCCGTTTCTTGGCATATGCCTCATGCGAGCCTGCGGCAAGCGCACCAGCATGTTCGGGTAGTCGGACAGGCGCTGCCTCGGCCCGCTGAACTGGCAGTCCAGTTCAGAAGTTCAGGCTAAGCTCCGGGCAGCCGCTCCAAAGCTCGCCTTGCAAAGCGCTTGACCTGAAAATCGGGATGTTGGTAACCACTTGCAAAGGGACAGCAACGCCTTGGGGTTGACCTCGTTTTCAGTGAAGACCTTCCAATCTGCCTCCGCTCGGCTCTCGGTTTGCGAGCCCAAACGCCCAACCACGCCCAACCGCGCCATGTGAATGCACTAGGCGTGGGCATGTGTTTGCAAGCGAGCACGGTTTTGGTCGGGCTCGTTGGCCCACGAGCCTTGAAGTTGTTGTTGGCAACATGGCAAGCGAATGCTTCTGCCTCAGCGAGGGGCACCTCTAAAACAGCCACGTCGCAGAGTTGAGGCTGGCACCAGGGCATACATGCCTGGGTGCACGTGGGTTTGTCAAAGCCGGGGAACTTACGTGGTTGGCTTCATAGTGGATGTCTTGCTTTTTGGGGGGGACCCCCAAAATGGTGGGTTTCCCTTTTGGTTTCCCTTGAAACCAACCCCAAATAGGTTCCCTCAAGAAAAGACGAGCCCATATTGGAACCGAAACCTGTTTCTCGAATCGCAATGAGGGCCGGGCACTCTTCATCCATGTCTTGCACTTTGTGGATCAGTGCTTGAAATGCCTCCACACCAATCACTTGTGGAATCACAGGCCAGCGGTTGGGAACTCCCGCAGCCTGGTCTATGAGTTGCTTCATGGATGCTTGCTTTGCTGCGCACGCCTGCCGGGGATGCAAACTGGCGTCACTCCCTTGCCAACGGGCCCTGGAAATAATGGATGTGATTAACATTTTCAGGGCCTAGCCATGCCTAGCCCAACTGCACCCACGAAACAAAAGATGGAAGGGTCGGGTTTTGGACCACAGCCAGCTACGAGCAAGTCCTCCAAGAGCCGGTAGTAGAAGAGCGGCAGAAACCTGAGCCCGGTTCGGTCAGTCTTGTGACGACTCTTTGCTCTGAGCTTCGAACGCTGTAGCTGGCAGTCGGAACATTTCGGAGAACAAGGTTTCCACAGTGATGGCCTCGAAATGAGGATGCAGCACCTGAGGCACTCGGATTCGCCCGGGTCGGAGAGCAATGGAGTGACCGGGGGGCCCGCTGGGATTCGCAGGATCTGCTTGCTGCACTCGTCCACGTCTTTGGCAAACCTCGCGAGTCGAGCACAGCACTGCCCACATGCAGACACAACAAGAATTGGATGCACAGGTTGGCACATCTCCACAGTAAGAAGGATGTAGTCTTCCAGCACCTTGCCCGCATTGAGCCGAAGCTGAAAAAAGATCAACGTGGCACTTTTGCGCCTTTTTTGCGCATGCAAATAATTTCGGGACTTTCTAGTCATCTGTTGGGCCCAGACCCATCTGTCTTTGGTGGGCCTGCCAATGCATTGGCGCATGCTTAAAACATGGCCGATCATTCGCCGAACACTTGCCGAGGCTGCATGGGTACTTCTTCCGAAGGATCTGTCAGCAAATGGAACGACATCAGCGGCACCTGTCCAACCGTGCATCCGAAATACTTACACGCTAGCGCACAAACATCGGCCTGCAGCTTCCGGCTCTTCCGAAACTCTTCGCGGGAGATGCCCAGCGCAATGGCAGGCCTGGCGGATTCTCTCAGCCGCGCGGTCAGCCGCGAAAATGCCGTGGCGGCGCTGCATCTCTGCCATGCCGTCAGCCGATGGCCGAAAGCCCGGCACGTGAAGAACCACCTGGCGTGCTGCTTTTCTCTCAAGTTGGCCAATGGGCCCACCTGCCTTCAATGACCAGTTGTCCTTCTGCTGCTGCTGCACTGCAGCGAAAAGCTCCTGTGCATCATCTGCGGCGACTCGGATGCAGGGTTGCAACCAAAACCTACGGGCACCCAAAACCATACTTAGTTGACCTGAATTTTCATGTTTCAGATGGGGGTGCCCCACGAACCTTCAACTACCCACGTCCTAGCTGCTCACATGCCCAGCCTCCAGTCGGTCCGGACGATCGCCCTTCCAGAGCTGCAAAAGAGGCTTCCAGTGTGCCCCCTTGGCACCAGCTGGCGCAGAGAGCAAATGCACACGCGCACAAACCACCAAAGCTCGTCTGGATGCGTTGTATCGGGACCCCTGCCCAGGCAACACCAATTTGCAGGAATGGGCATTGAAAATAACGGGGCTACACCACCAACATAAGCTCAAACGGCAGGTGTATAGCCCTCGTAGATCTGCTTACAAGCTCCATGCCGCCAAATCAATATCTGAACCTGTCCTTTTCGAGGGTACCCTTTTTGTTTGTTGATTAAAAAAAGGAAAACCGAGCCGCGCCATTTTGAGTCCCGGTCCGAATCCTGAAAACAAGGTCCGAGCCACCAATCCTACTGTGCCCAGTCCAAACAAAACCGCCCGAGCCTACTGGATTCAGTTTTCTATACAATATTCAAGTCTTGCCATTTCAAACGCCACCTGGCTAGACTAGCCTTAGGGGCATCGGTGAATTTGGTGCCCGCAAAAGACAGAGATCGATGCTGAGGTGCCTGCCCGACTCGCCAAGTATCTCTGGGCAGCTGCCATGAGGCTGTGAACCTTCGCCTTCCCCTTGGCGAAAAGCATGCTACCGCACTGCCTAAGGAACTCGAACTCGGAAAACACCCATTGGGTTCTAACTGGCCCAAAAGACCTGCGCGCGCTTCTCGCTTTGGAAGTAACTCCTTTCACTCTGGAAGGCGCTTTCCTCTTAATTAGTCGAAGTGAGGAACGGCACGCAAGCCGCAAGCCAAAACCTCTCTGGACGGGTTTTTGCGCCTGCTGATACGCCTCCTGGCTGAGGAAGGGCAACTGCGCCTCGGATCTGCAAGGGACACCGAAGGCGAGGCAAAACCAGAAAAAACACCACGTCAACCCAATACGCTCCGAAGTTCCTGAGGTGCCAATGCGGATGTCAACGTTTGCTGCTTGCCTCCCTCGCAGCCGTTGTAGGCTGTCACCCCACGAGGGCATGGCATAGCTTGCCAATAGGAAGGAATCTGATGGTAGCCTAAAGGTAACCCAAAGATTTGCTGATGCGCTCAGGCCTTGATTGAACACTGGACAATGATCAATTAGCATTGGACTCCCCCTTTGAAAGGCTCCAGCCACAGAGTGAGCTGTGAATCCACCCTGAGCCCGGTCAAGTCCTGCTGGTGGGGTGACTTAGCCCTTGGCCAACGCCATGAATACGCCAAAGTCACCTGCACAAGACAAATTCACAACCAGGGGGAGCACGGCGTGCTTGCGCTGGATCATGTGCGCACCGCCTCCTTTGCTTGGCTTCAAGCCTTCAGATAGAGAAAGCACCTGCGATAGCGTGCGGCTTCGGGATATTCACCCGCGCGTTTCAGCCAGCCTCATGTAGCAAGTTCAGGACCGCAGCCACGCCTGCCAGCAAGCTTTGCCATAGAGCCCTCACTCAAGGCAAGGCTGCACCTAACACACTCGTGTTTGCCAGGAACACGAAGAAGCGCAGCAAAAGTTGCCTGCCAGCTGCGACCGCCCTAGCCGCGCTGAATCACGTTAAGGCAATCGCGTGCTACCCATCTTGCAGTCCAGCACCGCAGCCTGAAGCTGCATCGCTCAATAGGTGGAATAAATACATTGTCAGCGCATGTCAGCACTAAAAAACAATCCTGTTATGGCTAACCTGGGATTTGGATGCTGCAAACTCATGATCCAGAGTGGGACTGGAAATACCTTCCAAGCCTTCCTTTTGCTGATGATTGATAGGCTCGGAAACGGAATGTGAGAGTCAGAGCAAAATCTTTCCTTCCGCCCGATATAGAGCAATAGAAAGAGAACGACTTACGAAGAAGGACGTGAGAGTGATGGCAGCCCTGACAGGCAATTGGCCGCAATGGAAGCTCCTTCTCTAGCCGCGCAACGGGACGGGGAGACTCTGCCATTGACGAGTGATAGCTGGTCGAGATGGTGAAGATGGCCATTGCCAGCTTGTAAATAAGAGATTGTGAAAGCAAATGGCGGGTGATGGGATGGAAAAGGATTGGAAAGCCAACAAAATGCTAAATGAAATAATTCACTGGCTTTGCTATCATCCTCTCCCACCTTCATACCTCCTCTCCTCTATTGAATCATCTTAGGGTGGAGCGAAAGAAGGAGAAGAGAGACATTGTCCAACTTTTCTGAAGCCTCATCTCCCTTTCGTCCCTTTTGGCGAGTAAAAAATGGCCTGCTCTTCTCCCTCGACTGGAGCGATGTGGCGAGCGGCGGAGAGAAGAAGGGTGAAGAGACATGACGATGGCCCGCTCGTTGATCTGGTATTTATCAGGCGGAGCGGGAGCTTATGTCATCATCTTGTGTCCCTTCTCTTTCCCTTACCAGCTTCTCGTGAACAAATGAAGCGGGAAGAGAGGTAGAGATGGGAATGGATGGGAGGGTCGTATCCCTGTGCGCCCCTTTGGTAGCGAGGACATGCGAGAAAGAGAGACCTATCCATCCCTCACGCTCCTTTCACTCGCTCCATCTCTTCCCAGCCGTTTCTATCACCGCCGCGGCTGGGTATGGAGGAGGTGAGTGCTGGGAGAGGTCCATCAAATGGAGATGCGGCGCCTCACAGTCTAACTGTTGGGATTTGAGGAGGTGGCGAAGGGACGGAAGGAATGACACGTGGGGCAACTGATGGTTCCAAATGTGAATGTTGGCCCCTGCCCCTTTCGCTCTCACGCACCCACTTCTAGCCGAAGCAAGCACAAGGTGTTTGAAGAGAGGGAGGGAGAAAAGTAGAGAGAGAGAGAGAGGGTGGGTGAATGGAGACAGAAAATGGGTGAATGGGTGGAGGAGATGTCATGAGATAGCTGCTGACACGGAAAGGAACTGGCTATCATATGCTCATCTCTATCTCTATTTTCTGGTTCTTCTCCCATCGCTCTCCACCAATAGATCCTGAAGGAGACGAGGGAGCGATGGCTGCGAAGGAGGGACAAATGAATGAGTCTCTCGGTCATATCTCTTTCCTGCCGCTGACCGACAAGAGATTATCTATCCATCTCTCCGTTCCATCTTTCCGTCGCTTCCCTCTCTAACAAAGACGAGACATGGGGAAGCGAATGTCCAGAGTGGGAACGGATGAAATGTGTCATGTCATTATCCTATCCTGCTTCTTGTCATATCCCTTTATCTTTGTTCTTGTTTATCTGACGTAGCCAAGGAAAATGATGGAAACGATATAATACGAGCGATCAAGGTGCCTCGCTGACTGGCCGAGGCTCTCGCTCTCAACTCGTCCACCGCGTGAGCGACCACATCAGCTGCAAACTTTGGGTGCTGCTCTGCCTGCATCGGGGGGTCAACGGGAGGTTGGTTCCTTTGGGCTAGGCGGGTGTTTACAAGGCGCTTTGCGACGCCCTAAGCAAGTCCAGAAATTTGCCGAGTGTTCAGGCCGTCTTAGCATGACTCGGAGCTGAGGTGCTGAGGTGAGTGGCAAATCGTGGGTTGCAGAAACCTACAGGTCCAGCCGTGCTCATCACACCAGCAGGCAGTGGGCCAGCGGCTTGTTCAGCGAACCACTTTGAGGAACACGTTCGCAAAATGCGATGCACTTGGACACGCACTCGCACATGTTAAATTGTCAACAGCGGCCTATTTTTTTGATTTTGTTTAAAGAACTCGTGAGAATTTGTCGTCATTTTGGTCGGTTTCCCCTGTCTTTGCTGAGCCTCAGTTGGAATCGGTTTTGGACACCAAGTGTTGGCTTCCTTCGAGGTTCTTTTCGGATAAGTTGCTGCACTCGTGTTGTTCGGAGTGGTGGTCAGGCTCAATATGCACAGTGAATCATAGGATGCTGGGAATGTCTTCTGGCCGCACTCGGGGTCCTGAAATACTTAGAAGTTTGGCTTTTCCAAAGGTGTGTCTGTGTGTGTGTGCGTTAATGTCAGTGATTGCTTTCAGGATGCTGAGGCCAGAACCATCTTGGCCAACCAAGCGGCATACATACTCAACCTCCGCAGCGCCGGATCCCCAAACAGGCGCAAAGGCTACTGAGTGGACGGCTTTGTGGGCAAACCTTGGCTATCAAGTCATCATGGCGCACTATGAACTCGCCGTCCAAAACCCAAGTCTCTCTCAAAACTGTACCTCCCATCCCCTCCGCGGCTTTCTTTGCTCACCGGTTTCTTTCGCCCCGGCTGTGCCCCACGTGGGGCAAACAGGACCCGTTTGCCCCCTGCCCAGCCACTGGGGTCCGGGCACTTCACACAAGCCAGAACCGTGTTGCAGAGCAGCTCGCCGTGGAGCTCCACGTCATCCTCCCGATTTCGGATGGTGGCAACTCAGAGGGTGCCCCCCCAAAAAAACATATGTGGGCTTCTACCAGCATGGTTGTAAGGGTTCATATTGTTTGTGGGCCTTGCTACGCAACCTTTATGAAACCAAGTGGCTTAACCACCTACTATGACCAGTATCATTCTGGGCGCTGCCACAGTTTGTGTCTTGTTTGCGGTTGCCTTTTTGTTTTGACCCGCAAGACAGGCGTTGAAGATTTCAAAAAGTACCCTCATACTTCAAATGCTGTCGTGAATAAACGTCGCAAATCCAGAAGGCTGCATGCACTGGGCATAACAGCAACCCTTGTTGAAGTTCTGCGAGGGTCTGGATTCTGCGGCAGTGAGCTACATGTTTCCTAGAATGCTTGAGGAGTAAACAGGCCGGCATCCATGTTCAGCCTTGGTTGGGTGAAGTTGGCGAATTCCATTGAGCATCACTCCAACCTAGGTCGAGTCATTGTATGTTTGTCACCTTTGGCCCCACTGGGGAAATGCGTCGACTACAAAGGCCCACTTGATTGGCCCTTGCCAAGAGAGAGAGCAAAACCGGATCAACCTGATTGTGGTGCGAGCCGTGCGCGTCCTCGACCGCAGCTACCACAGCTTTGACTTGGGACACCACCTGGGCTCCAGGGATTCGCTCACATTGCAGCTTGGCACGCGCTGAGAACCCCACTTTCTTGTTTTCATCACCCAAGGTAATCAGGGCTCTCCTTATTCGTTCCCGGTCTGCCTGGCAAGCCACGGGAAGCGAATCAACCATCTGACCGGAAGGTGCGCCTGTTGTTTCTTGGCTGCAACATCGGCCTGTGGCCAAGGCATACGTGTCACAAGGACTTCAAGTTGGACAACGTGCCTCGGTTTCCTGCTTTTTCGGCTTGTTCGGGTTGGCTGCTTTGCTCATGGCTTGCAAGCATGAGCACCGCCAAAAAGCTACGGCTGCTTGTTGATAGTACAACACCTTAACTTTGCCAGCAGCTACGTAGGCTCCTCTATTTTCAAGGTTCGTGGTTGCTAGGTTGTTGCTACAGCCTATTAAATTTAGGCATCCGCATATGTTTGCATGTGTAATTGGCAGCAAATGGTGCCGCCGGTCCATGTTCAATCATGTTGAACATTTCGGTCATGTTTGAAAACAAAAATGCCTGCAGCAATCATGCAGTGAAATTCAAGGTGTGCAGTGACAGCGGACCCTGGCCAGTTGACGATGCCAAACCCGTCCAAGCGCCAAAGAAAGCCTTGCTTCACGTGCGTCCATGCTATGCTTGCACAAAACACATGTCCTGCTTCGTGGTCAGTCGGTCTGGGGACACATGCTCTCACACACACACACACACACACACACACACACACACACACACACACACACACACACCCGCGCGCGCGCGCGCGCGCGCGCAACCAGCACTTAGTAAAGACTTATACCGGCCGGTGAACATCTCACAAGCCGCTGTTTCGTGCTTTTGCCTCCCTGCGAAAGAGCTGGGGGAACGAGCCTTTACAACTTCAGCAAGAACTCGCCCCAAGACTCGACGCAGTGAAATCCACGATTTGGCCATGTTCCACTTTTTGCAAAAACCTCAAGTTCTATCAAACTGAACTTGAACAGAAAATGCCTGCGGCTACCCTCACAGAGGTACAGGTAAAGTGTCCGCTGCGCCTTCATTGCGGCTGTGATTGCATGTCGTCTGGGCGACGAAGTGTTGCAACGCGAAGCCGTGGGCTCAAAACCTCTGGGCGAGGCTCAGGCAGTCCTTTGGCATATTCCATTGTTGGTTCGGGTTCAGTTGCGAGTGTTGGCGGATGCATGTCTTTCAACCGATGGAAACTGTTGCCTGGACGAGCCTGGTTGGCACGTTTCCTTATACGAATCAAAGACCCAGGTCCACAACCCACAGCCACCTACCTGATTTCGGGCCAAATCCTTGCAGTAGAAATTTGAACAGGCTTACAAGGCTGCTTGTCCACTTCCTGTAGTAAGGCACGAGGCAAAGTAGAAAAAGAACGCTCCCGCTGAGGAAAGCCGCCTCTGCAAGCCTGCGATGAACCCGCGGGGCTTTGCAAAGCTGAGCGTCCTTTATGACATCATGAGGAGTTTGCCCAAAAGGGCCTGACGTTCTGGCAATGAGATTTGTCTGGTAGGCCCCCTCTCTGACACCTTCTCCATCCATCTTGCCTGCAACCTGCTTGGGGTTATGTGAAAGGTCGCGCGATGAATGCGCCGTCTCCCGCGCTTGCGAGGGAAGCACGGCTGATAGCCGAGACTGGCCATTTGGAGGGTAGGAGGCCACATGTGCAGCATAGCATTGCGACAAGGGCTCAGGAGCACATGCTCCACAGCCAAAGCGGCATGACCTCGTTGCTAGGAAGTGGGATGCCTAGTTGGAGCTGACCGCGCTCACGCAGCGGCGCAAGTGTTCTTTGGCACATGGCTCACGGTCTGAGCCGTCTGACTCCAACTGACACGATAACCCCGTCAAAGACAGGCCGGGGATCAACCCGCTGTGCAAGCTAGCTGGTACTCAACGTAACGCACGCGATGGCCAACATTTGGCTTGCCCACAGTTGTGAGACCACCGTCATCACTATACATTGCCAAGGTGTCCGCCTTGCAGAAAACACCAGGATCCAGGAAGCCGTACCGAAGCAAGTCCCACATTTTCATGCCCAGGTTGCCAACATCAAAGGTCAGCTTCGATTGAAGGCTTCAGCTGCCAAAGGATCCTGGTGAAAGTGACAATATTTGCGCACGTGAAATGATGAGCAGCTGGCTTGTTGCTATCAGTGCCGTTGCCACCAGCGCCCAACATGGTCACAAGCAAAGGCCAGCACCAGCAGCCGAGCACCATCACAGCCATGCAGCCCACAGCTGCAGCAGCCATGGTCTCCTGCCCCATAAGGCCCACGTGAAAAAAGCGAAGGATGCACGCCGTGGCGCGTTGCCGTCGCAGGCCAGTGGTGTTGCATGTGGCGTCCTGCATATGCAGGCTGCGATATCCTAGGAGAATTGGTCTGGTCTGGATGCTGTCCAGTTGGCATCCAAGCCAGGGACGCAGCCCTGCGCCGAGAAGGACAGGCAAGCATTTTTTGAAGGCCCAGAACTTCAGAGAAAGCTGAAGGGAGCTTTGGCGTGGTCTTCTTGTTTAACTGATCAGGAAAACGTTTCTTGCAGGACAGCATCAACTGAATTCCCGCTTAGCACTGCAAGCAGCACAAACGCATAAACACCTTCAAGAAGCGCAGCGAACAAAGGCAGTCAGGCCTCCGGGCCCGAAGCAGCCCTGTGCTGCGTCAGAAAGCCGAGTCATCGTCCAGGTGCCAGGCAACCCCGACTGAACCAGCTGCGAAGGCTGCGCAACACGTGCCCCGCAAAAGCGGACAGAGGCTGTTGCCTCAATCGACTGGAAAGCGGCATTGGTCTGGTCTGGATGCTGTCCAGTTGGCATCCAAGCCAGAGACGCAGCCCTGCGCCGAGAAGGACAGGCAAGCATTTTTTGAAGGCCCAGAACTTCAGAGAAAGCTGAAGGGAGCTTTGGCGTGGTCTTCTTGTTTAACTGATCAGGAAAACGTTTCTTGCAGAACAGCATCAACTGAATTCCCGCTTAGCACTGCAAGCGGCACAAACGCATAAACACCTTCAAGAAGCGCAGCGAACAAAGGCAGTCAGGCCTCCGGGCCCGAAGCAGCCCTGTGCTGCGTCAGAAAGCCGAGTCATCGTCCAGGTGCCAAGCAACCCCGACTGAACCAGCTGCGAAGGCTGCGCAACACGTGCCCCGCAAAAGCGGACAGATGCTGTTGCCTCAATCGACTGGAAAGCGGCAGGCACTCGGATCAATCGTTGCACTGCTTCGCTGTTGCCTCAAGACGCGGCCGGCCAGCGTTTCCAGGTTTCGGATCTACTGAAGCTCGCGACTGAGGAGTCCCGCAGGCAATGAGGCCGCAGTCTAGAGCTGGCCAAACCCCGACCTGCGCCGACTGCAAAGGATCACCTTGGGTGCCACGCTGCCTCAAGTGGCCACACCTGAAGAGATGGAATCGAGCAAAAGCAAGTATTAGCTTTATGCCATGTTCCTGACTAAGGCAGGGCGGCAGGGCGCACACAATCGGGGGTAAACAAACAAACTGTTCTTATGCGACACTTATGCGAGGGCTGAAGCGATGGCTGGGCTTTGCTGCTGACACAGGCTGGCTGATAGGAACACCACCTGCACCTGGGGGCACAGCGAGCTGAGAGTCTTCAACAACGCCGGCCTTCACAATAGGCATGCGCCTTGTGAGTGCATGGTCAGCTGGCAAGTCAGCAAGAATGGCTCTGTGTAGTCTGCAAAAATAAGACTCTTTTACAAGGCGTCAGCCGACATCTCCTTCCCTGCCCTCAGCGTCAAAGACATCGCAGCTTTGCTTGCAGGTGCAGGAAACAGCTTGAGGAAGCAGCGTGCCGGGCAAGCGACAACTAAAGGCAAAACCAATGGCATACCCAAACAAGCTAGTATTCGATCCGATTTCTGCGAAACCCAAGCCTCGCCCACAAACTTCTGCAAACCCTGGCCCCTTATGCAAACTTCTGCGAAGCCCTAGCACCTCGCGTGATCTGCAACCCCCACGCCCCCTCTCGTGAAGTTTCTGTCCCCTCCCCCCTTCTCACGCACTGCGAAGTCCTGGCCCCCGCTTCTGCGAACAGGCCCCTTGCACGAACCGCGGAGCCAAGCGCGGCACCACGAAGCCGAGCAAGTTCTGCAAACCTCCAGCGACTTCTGACCACTGCGTCAGGCAATGCGCACACTTCTCCAGACTGCGCACCCCGTTGATTTTCCTCTCTCTGAAAACCCCAAGTTCATGGATGACAGGAGGCTCTCTAGAGCCTTGGCTTTTTCCTCTGATCAGCAGTAGCGTACAAGCCAGACACCGCACATTGCGAACACTGCAATAACTCATATTTTTTCTCCGGATATGCGCTTGCCTTGCCCAGCGCCACTTAAATGGCTACAGCTGGAGCATCACGTCACATGCTGCACGGCACGCGCTCACTACCAGAAGTACACGTTTTGGACGGCGTGGGATGTCAGTTATGTCCACTTTTGTCCTCAGAAATGTCGTTGTCTGCGTTGCGTTAGGCTTGCACGCTAGGTGAGCTCCAACACCATTGCCAATCTGAGCTCAGCCGCAGAGAAGCCCATGTGCCTGAGAAATCTGAGAACGAGTCTGGAATGTGAACTCGGCCATTGGGGCCTTCGTGAAGCGGGCGCCTCAAGCTTTGAATGCCCTTCTCTCCTTCGATGCCAGATCGGAGACTTCGGATCCGGGAGCCTCATCGGGATGCATCGGGATCTTGGAGCGGGGGTCCGGAGCCGTGGCCAGCTGAACCCGTCTTTTGCTGACTTTGCATCCTTCAAACTTGGAGGATTGCAGCACGGAGCAGGTTGTTCACATTCACCTGGCGCGCCCTGTACACAACTAGACATGTGGGGCCATGATATGGATAAGCTCACGCCCGAAGGCCCAAGAATTGGACCTGCTGGTTGCCATAGTCTTCACAACGGCTACCATTTCAGCCTGTGTGGCCGACGGCCGAGACGCAGAGCACACCGGGCTGGCCAGGCTGAAGCTTTTACTGGGCAGGGCTGGGCAAAGCCTAGTTGTGTTTGGTGTACACACTTTGGGGATTGGAAGGGAAACCAGTGAAAAAGCGGGAATCTTTGGCGAGGGTCCCTGCTAGAAACATCCATGTGGGTAGTAAGAAACATCCATGTGGGCAGTATATCCAAAGTTTTGCTGACCCTCCAGAATCCGTGAAGCTGGATCTCAGACCTTGCGTCGCGACGCTTCCAGGGCAAAAGCGGGCAGCGACAAATCGGATCGACGTGAAGCCGCGATTCGGCCATTTCACGCTCAAGCACTGCACCATCGCAAGCCAACGCCATCAACTCTGAAGCTTCAGCCTTTGGGCCGCTCAGTTTCCCAGGCAACAACAAACACTCCGCAACCCTGTCTGAGCTCCTGCGAGCATCACAAGAAGGCCTGGAAAGCAGGTCTGGCTTTTCGCCAAGCGCAGCCGGCGCAAGCAAACGGCGATGGGAGCCTTGAGCATCCGTCTACGTGGCTAGAGATCGAAGCGCCGCGAAATCACCGCGCATCGCACTGGAGCTGTGTGACATTGCCTGGGCCAGGCCATGGATTGCATGCAAGTGGAATGTGCTGGGCAGGCAACCGAAGACTCGAAGACAACCCCATTCAAGCCCACCGGTCCATCAAAATCTTCGGTTGGAGGTCTGGGCACGGGAGCTCCTCGAAAAGATACGGGAAAGGCTTGACAGTCGCCAAAAACAACAGCACCCAAACAAAAAACATCCTGCCAGTTGTGAACCCTTGCTGGTTGAAAAAGGACTTCGTGACAAATTGCAACAGACTCCTTGCCCACCCATGCCCCAGTAGTCGCTTTGCACCCTCAGGAACCTGAGCAGAGTCGCATAAACTCGCTTGGGCCTTTGCAATATTGAACCCTAGACTTTGGCTGCACGGTGGCCCAGCTTAATCTTGCTGGCCTTGCTAAAATGCCGCAACTGGACCAAGCTTGGAGGTCAACAAACTCAGCTGGTGCCACACGCTTGCAGCTTTCCTGCAGGGAGCTGTGCTTCTGCCGGTGCGTGCACTCTTTGCAATGAATCCGGATTTGGCAAGCGGCGGCGAAACTTGTTGGGCACAAAACAGCAGCAAGTTTCCTGACTTAGGAACCGGGCTTCAGGGTTCTGAATCCCCAATATCCGTTGCTCGGCCTGAGCAATGCAAATCTTTAGCGCCAGTTGTCTTACCATGGACTCAGCTTGAAAGATAAATTGAAGTTATGGCCGACATCAGTCCACGCGAAATGCGGGTGCCTGATTGATTTGGGTCCTGCACCGAAAGCCTACTAGTGACAGGCTGAAACATTCGCTCTGCAAAAGCGCTGACGGGGAGGGCGTGAACTGGAAGTGCTTTCTTGGAGCCAATGCACGCCTCTTGCGTTTGCTACTGCCACCGGCGGCTCACCGCAAGTGCCGAGCGGCCCCCACGACCCTGAGGGTCCAAACGAAGTGTCACGAAGCAGGCATCTGCGAGCTCATTGAACCTCTCGGAGGAGCGTTGGACACGGTCTAACTGGTTGCGGCATCCTTTTAATTGAGCAGAATTCGAGGTTTGCCAAGTGAAATTGTGGATGTCATTGCACCGCGTGGTATGAGATAAAAGTGGAGTCGCCCTGGATTCCGAGCAATCAGGCGAATCCGGAGGCATGCCCTCCCCGTCAGCGCTTTCACCTCTCGGAGGGGCATTGGACACGGTCTACCTGGTTGCCAGGCCCGAGCATCTTCGCAGGGCATTCGCGCCCGTACGCCGTCTAAGGCCAAAAGGATCAGGTAGAGGTCACAGGGAGTAATTCCTGACTGCCCTCAAGAAGGCAGGGCAAGGGCTGACATCAAAGCTGTTCAAGTGAGCCGTGCCAAATACTCTTGTGTAAAAAGCGGTCCTATAAACTTGCTTTCGCGGACCCTTTCGCGATGCTTTCGCGCCCCAATGTTTTGCTTTCGCGGGCTTTGGTTTCTTTAGAATTGCTTTCGCGACGCTTTCGCGGCGGACCGTCACACAGCATGCAGGCTTTCGCGGGTCTTTCGCGGCGGGACCTTCTTTGGTTTCTTTCGCGATAAGCTTTCGCAAGCTTTCGCGGCCTGCGGTTTGGCTTTCGCGGGGATTCTATAGGACACCCCCCTTTACTACTTTGTATTGTCAGGGTTTATGGCGCGGCTCAAGTCACATTTTGGGCACAGGAAGCCTGCTGTGCGTGGCAAGGCAGGCATCCAAGCTTGATGCAGCAACTCAAGTACTCCAGTGCTCTGCAGAAGTCACTACCTAAAGCACTCTTCAAGAGAGCACGTTGGCAAACAGCCTGGTGTACAACCCAGCTTGGCCACGACAATGCTTCTGATGAGTGGAAAAGAAACACCATAAGCCATGGGTTGCACCGGGTCGACCAAAGCTCCGCTCACGGCTACTGGATTGCCTTCTAATGCTCCTGACGTGGCCGCCCAAAACCGGGACCCAAGCCGGGAAGGAGGTGAATATTGGAAAGATCATATTCCATAGCCAGGATTTGTGTGACTTGAGTGCATCATGGGCGCTGTGAAATCAGGTACGACCTGCGACAAGCCTAAGGTTCATGGACTTGTACCCAACAAACTATAACGAATCAAGCATCCAAAGTTGAAGGAACAAAGGCGGCCCCTCCAAATGGTGGTCGTTCCTATTTGCCACACCAGATGACGCAGGCCGGCCCCCACTCCTGCCGCCGGGCACGTCCAGTTGCCGCAGCGATCAGCAGCACAGCTGCAGGCGTTGGTACCTGACAAGGACAAAGACTTTCCTGCCTGGACTGGAAGATGGTAGGGCAGGAAGATTTGCCAAACGCACAAAGAGGCGTAGAGTTTGATGTTTTTGGTGGGATATATTCTTCTCTGACACTTTCAAGAACATGAACTTATCAAAGCGCTCTTTGGTGTTTATTCGGACTTGTAATTTTAGCTTACAGCGGCCACCTGGTCGACCAAGGCAGCTGACTGCAGGCCTTCGTCCGATGCAAAGATGAACCGCGCCCAGGTCCAGCAACCTGGCCGTGTCCCAGGCATTGTATTCACAAGGCGGGGTGTCCCTCGTGGGTCCATAATATCGTGCTCGCACCAGCCCGTGCGCCCCCAACCAAAGTAGTGCCAGAAAGACTGTCAAAATGCGATTCACACGAGCTTAGATTGTGGCTGCACCTGACAAGTTTCGCTGCCTGAAGTGTAGTTCGCTGCCAACCATGCATGCCGAGCATATAAGCTGGAGGTTTTGAAGAATACTGTTGCGGAAGAATGACTTCTCGCAAAAAGATTGTGTGGGCATCAATAACCTGTGATTTCATGAGTGTCCTTGCTAGGTTCACGTCTGGATTTGTTTTGACCCTTCTTACGCTTGGCCCTGCACAGCTCATGTGGCATTTTCTCCAAAGCTTCAGTGAACCAGCTGCACTTGGTTTGCACTTTAGTGCTTTGCTTTGCACCCAGCCGGGTCAGTCCTGCAAGGACATGGGAGCACGTATTTAACCAACGCTGCGTTACCGCACAAGGCCAATCATTCCTCGTGGCTGCTTCGGAGCGAGCGCTCGCGCGGGTCTGTCAAGAATCGGCCGCGTCTCGCAGAACGCGAGTGTCCTAAATGAACTTAGACGCCCCTGTGGGCGCAACACAGAGACGGCGGCGTCTGGCACGGCGCGCAGGTCGCCGTCGACGCCACCATCGTCTGCCGTTTGCGCCGGAATGGCAACCCATACCCATGTGCACCGTTCCTGGCCAGCAGCTCGTGGCCGCGGCGCAGCAGCGGGAGCCCGAACTGCACGCGCAGCGCTGACAGCCTCGTGTTCGGGGTGGAGGTTGGCGAACGCTGAGCACGGAGGCCGATGTGTTCGTGCCCTGTGGTTACAAGCCGTTTGCCTGCCGCTGGACGGGCATGCTGTCGCCCATCGCGCCTTGGCGGCGAGCTCGTTGCCTTGCCACTGCGGGAAGCGGAGGCCGCCGACGGGAAACGCCGGGGGGCTTGATTGCATGACAGGGACAGCACTTGAGACTCGTTGGTTCGGAGTGGTTGGATTGGTCGGTGGGTCCGTTTGCGTGGCAGGTGCAACGCAAGGGCTCGATTTCGTGACATGCGCAGTGCTGTGGACATGCTGGGGCCTGAGTGGCGGGCCTGTTTGCGAGGCGCGCGGTACTTTGCTCAGCGCTTTGAGCATGTGGAGCTGAATTGCGTGACAGGCGCAGTACTTTACTGGTTGGTTCGTTTGCGTGGCAGTCACGCTAGGGCTCAATTTCGTGACTGGCGTACTACTTTGGACATGCTGGGGCTCGATTTTGCAGGCGCAGCACTTTGGACACGCCGGAGCTCGATTGCGTGACAGGTGCAGTATTTTGGACTCCGCTCCGTGGGAATGCCTTGGGTAAATCAATGCATCTGCACATGGGGAACGGACAAAGGACTTTGCTTGGGGACTTGCGGGGCCACGCCCATGTTCACCACAATTCCATTGCAGAAATGCGTCGACTACGAAAAACAACTGCCAAGGGACAGGCAAACTGGATCAACCTGACTGCAATGCTAGCCGTCCGCGTCCTCGACAGCAGCTACCGCAGCTTTGACTTGGGACACCACCTGGGCACCAGGGATTCGATCACGCTGCAGCTTGGCACACGCTGAGCACCCCACATTTTTGCTTTCATCGCCCAAGGTCATCAGCTTATTCGTTCCCGATCTGCCTGGCAAGCCACGGGAAGCAAATCAACACACCTCTCACTGCAAAGTGTGCCTATTGTTTCTTGGCTGCAGCATCGGCCTGTTGCCAAGCCATGCGTGTCACAAGGACTTCAAGTTGGACAACGTGTGTTTTTTTCGGCTTGTTCGGGTTGGCTGCTTTGCTCATGGCTTGCAAGCATGAGCGCTGCCAAAAAGCCACGGCAGCATGTTGATAGTACAAAACCTTCACCTTCAGCCTATTCCTGTTCAACACGAAGGCATCCGCATATGATTGCATGTGTGTGTTGGGCAGCAAATGATGCCTCCCGTCCATGTTCAATCATTTTGAACATGTCGATCATGTTTGAAAACATAGATGTTGCAGCAATCATGCCGTGAAATTGAGTGAGCGCAAGGTTGTGCAGTCACAGCAAACCGGGCCAGTTGACAATGCCAATCCGTCCAAGCGTCAAAGAAAGCCTGTGCCAAGCAAACTTGGTTGAAGACTTGACTTGAGATGGGGAGACACGAAAGGTAGGATACCTTAAAGTGGTCCCCCGAATGAGTCGTATAGTGGCTTCCCCGAATGTGCCCTCTGGAGCTCAACAGCTTGAGCATGTTAAGAGGCAATTTCCGTGTTGACCATGTAAAGTGGGGCAAACGATGCGAGGCAGGGACACCGTGACTCGGTGCGAAAAAGCGGACTGAAGTGTGAAGCGAAGCGAGCGAAAAGAGTGGCAAAAGGAGCGAAGCTGCCCAACCGTCGCCTAGACACTTCGGTGGAGATGCCACTTCATCCAAAACAGCCACAGCACCACAAACTGAGAGCAAATGCGTGGTGCCAACGCTTGTACTTTTTTCACATGACTCCCACTGTTTTTTCGCCAGTACTCCTGGAAGAATCCCACAGCTTTCTGCAGCGTTTTGCAGCATTTCCCGCACATGCTGGTCATGCAGCGGAATGCTGTCAAATGCAGCAGAAAGCTGCCAAATGCTGCAGAAGCTGCAAGATGCTGCCAAATGCAGCAAAAAGCTGCAAAATTCCGGTTTTTGGGCCGAGGCTGGGTAACTTTGCAACATTCCAATTGAAATCCTTCTAGGGGGGATGCTTCCCAATTTTTTCTTGTGTTTTTCGTCCCTTACTGCGGCTATTTTCCTTAGCACCTACCGTTGCCACAACTTGTGAGCTTACAAGCTCCCATGTCCTTTATTTTAGCTATTCACGTTGGCTGCAGAACCCAAAGGCAATGGCTTCTGTGGCATCAAGCTGTCAGTTTGCGCAAGTCCCGACAGGCTCATGTTTGCATTTTAGCAAAAGAACACTGCAGCTTCTTGCAGCTCCCAAACCCATGATGGAAGGAGCCGGAGTGAGGTAGCACACAGTGAGACCACACATAGCCCCATTTGAGTATGTGTGGTCCCTGGATCTATTCCGCTGGAAATCCAATATATGCCAATACGGAGTGCAAGAGAATGGATAGTCCCTGATGGCTGTGGGTTGCTGTAATACCTGCGAAAGCGGTCTGCAAGCCTTTTATCACTGTTCACAAGTCTGTAAGGACTATGTACACAATATGACGAAATTGGCCTTGAGCCAACTGTTGCATGGAGAACAACATGTGAATTTAAAAACAAAACAGACACAGAACTATGCAATGTTTGGCTTCTTGGCGTTTGAAGTCCTTGGGTCCTTCGGTGCTGGCGGGCAGTGCCCTTCAGACTTGGCAGGAAGCAGGCACAGCCAACAGGCTGTGTTTGCTGCCCTGCCCGCCCTGGTTTGGGTTAATTTTGCCACCCTCGCGGTCTCGGGGTAAAAGTGCGAGGAGTGCTGCAGACTGCACTGTGACTTCTTATGTTGTCCAAACTTGTTTTGGGAAAGCTGGGATGTCATAGTGCCAAGTGCTGTTAAATGTCTCGACCTTGCTGGCACTCGGTTGGGTTGATCGTCTTTCTCGGGGCCATTTTGGCTCAAGTCCCTGATCCCGGGGAACCTCGGTTTTGCCTTTATTTTCCCACCCTCCACTCCCTATCACCTTCGACCTCAAACGGCCGACGGAGGAGATCAAAGAGGGGGACACTTTGGCGACCGCCCTCTGTCTGTCCCAAAGTGTATGCGGACTGGGTCGACAAGATTGAGGAGCATGCAAGGCAAATCCTCACCCGGGGTACCGTGGCTACTCAGGGCTCAGATGGCGAGCGCAGGCTTTGTCACCCACCTGGATTGGTGCGGGCGGTGGACTGAGGCGGAAGTCCGCACCAAGGCCCCCGGGGAATCTGGGGTTTGCCCCGGCAGTGGGACTCAGGGGGGGGGGGGTGTTTGATTCACATGTTGATCTCCATGCAACATTTGGCTCAAGGCCCATTTTGTCATATTGTGTACATAGTCCTTACAGACTTGTGATACAGTGATCAAAGTACAGCAACCCACAGTCACCACGAACTATCCATTCTCTTGCACTCCATATTGGCATATATTGGTTCCTGCGGAATAGATCCAGGGACCACATATACAATCCTCTACTACCACAAGGATAGTTTGTGGTGATGGTTGCTATATGGATATACTGCAAGCGGTCTGCCAAGGTTCCTTTTCTATGCACTCACCATGTATGTAGGTGTGAGACAAAAAGGGCCTTGAGCCAAATGTTGCATGGAGATCAAGATGCAAATCAAACACAAAACAGACACAAATTTCTTTTGACCTCCAGCACTGAATTACCATGTAATTCCTGGCTTCTTGGCCTTTGGCCGTAGCCTGGAAACTATGCCGTAGCCATTAAACTATTTGATTCATCCTTTTTGCTGCGCGGATGAAAAGTCCTGGTGACAACTGGAAAACGGTTTGTACTCTTGACGTGAGATACCTAGCTGTGTCAAAAAAGGATGCAAAACGCTTTGTACATGCGGGATCGATGTGAAACTCTTGATCTCTCACAAAAATAGTCTTGTCGTCGACGGGGATCAATTGGTCGTG
Source organism: Effrenium voratum (assembly GCA_963377175.1). Lineage (NCBI taxonomy): Eukaryota > Dinophyceae > Suessiales > Symbiodiniaceae > Effrenium > Effrenium voratum. The sequence goes on from CAUJNA010003805.1 coordinate 1,420,373, forward strand.
ATTCGTAGTGCCGATTTCGTGTGAACTCTCGCAATCGAGCTTCTGAGAATCTTATCCCTGGCAAATTCATGAAGACCAAAGGAGGTCTGGATGATTGCCAAAGGTGGCAATTGCAATAGCTTATCAAGACTGGATCCGGGTATGACAGAATACTTCCGGACTGTATGACGACAGTTGTATTTGGATGGGAAAGACAGACATCCAATAGCAGCAAGTCAGAGATTGAATATTTGACTGAAGCACAACTGACATCCATGCAGGGCTTGAAGGTCATCGCCGACTACCAGGTCTCATCCAATGAACGCATCAAGCACATCACCAACGACCATTGATGGTCTACATCCAAAGCCGCGCAGCAAACCGGGAGAGAAACTATTCTCGGACCAAGGAGTTCCTCAAGGGCAAGAAACAGGAGACAACATGGAAGCCATCAGGGATGGAAGCATTCGACCTGGAGAGATTACGGTTACGGTTGTCAGTCTGACAGCAGCTATCATTGGTACAACAAGAAATGTAAAGGTGATGACGCACGATTGACTTCATGGATGGCGCCATGTTGTAATCCAACCAGTCCGCAAATGGCATTCCCTGTGCCTCATTCCATGTCTTCTGATATTTCTGGATGATGTAGTTGATGAGGCCTTGGTCAGGATTGTAGACATCTTGAAGTAATGTCCAAATGGGATTAAAAAAATGCACGCGTAATAAAGACATCTCGGGGCCCAAAATAATTAGTAAAAGCACCTGGATTAAAGACAAGCCCCTGCCCACCCATGAAAAAAAAGTCACAAAAAAGTCACAAAAAAAGAAGAGAGAAGGAGAGAAAGGCCAGGAAGGAGAGGAGAGATAGCCACCCCTGGTCCTTGGATCTTTGGCACCTTGCTCTTGGCACCTGCTTTCCTCACCCAGTAGCTCAAAGCTTTCTCTGGGCAGCAAGCTAGGCAGGCTGTGTACCTGCACTTTGAGCACCTGAAAAGGCTCTCCAAACTGCCTCTCTGGCATCTGGGCTCAAATCTTTGTGGGTGAAATACTGTGAGTTCTGCTTAAAAGCTGCCTTTGCTGCTTGAGCTGTCTTGGAGTTCTGATCTTTTGCCTTGGCAAGCATCTCCAAGGCTTTCATTCTTCTTTGCTCCTGCTGCTCTTCAAGCTTCTTTTCCCTTTCTTTTGCTTTGGCCACTTCTGCATGAACTTTCTCAACTTCTAGCTGCAACTGCTTGCACAGTGCTTCCAACCTCTTGTCCCAGCTCTGGGCCAGCACACCTGGCCAGCCTCTGGAAGCTGGGCCTTCTGAAGCTAGCTCTGCCAGCTCTGCCTCAATGTAAGACAGAACTAGCTGGCCACTTTCTGAGGCTGTTTGCCTGCAGCTGTTGCACCTGGCTGGCACTTCTGGCAGCTCTGAGGCAGCTGTCAGGGCTTGCATTGCTATTGCTGCCTTGTGCTTGCAATCTGCATGCTCATCTGCCAAGGTGTCTCTGTAACAGAACTGCCAGGCTGCATCTGGACTGGACCTGTGGCCAACTAGCAAGGCCCAGTGAGCTGGGCTGCCCAGAACTGGCACAAAAATGTGCATCTTGTTGCTTGCCAGCTTCTGAATCTCTTCTTTCCACCTTTCTTCTTTGTCAATCTTGTAGGTGCACTCTGCATCCACAAGCTGGCAGCTCTCCAAAAACTCATGGCCTGAGAACTGCCATCTGAGCAGGTGCCAGCTCAAAGCTATGTGGCTACCCTCCAGCAGGTTCATCTTTGGTGGCTGCGGCACAACTGCTTCTGCTTCAACTCCCAGAGCTGGCAGGCAACCTGAAAGCTGCAGGAACTCCTGCTTTTTCAACCTGCCAAGCTGTGTGAACTGCTTCCACACAGCTGCCTTCTTCCAGGAACTGCCTTTCAACTCCAAGTGCTGCAGCTGGCAACTCAACACACCATGATCTGTGAAGATTGAAGCTTTGCCATCTGGATGTGCATTTTGAAAGCTGCCTTCTTTGCCATACTGCAAGGCACCTGCTTCTTCCTTCACAACTCTCAACTCCTCTCCTTTCTTGAAATGCAACTGCAGGTCCTCAACTGGCTCTGCTGCAGCCTTTGCAGCCTCTGCCTTCTTCACAGCTTCTGCTTTTTTATCATCTTTCAAGGCTAGCAGCAAAGCTTTGTCCTTGGCGCTTTTCTTGCTGTTCTTGGCTAACTCTTTCTTTACAAGGCTACCTTTCTCCTTCACACTTGGCTTTGCTTTGCAAGAAGCTTTGAGGACCAGAGGGCTTCAACTTTGCTGAAGGCTTGAGCTTCCCCTTTGCCTTGGCCTTTGCTTGTGCAACTGGAACTATGTCTGCCATGGCTTCTCGCTTTGACATCTTTGCCAGCTTGTTCCTGATCTCTGCAAAACACAACCTTAAAGCAGCTTTCCTTGCAGCTTGCCTGGCAGCTTTCATCTTTGCCTTGGCGTTTGCCAACTTGACAAGCTCTTGCCAACTATCTTGCTGAGCTTTCCTTCTGATGTGAGCTCTTCTCAAATCTGGGCTCATCCTCAGGAACAAACGGTTCCAAAGTGGAACTTGCAGCTCTGTTGCTATCTCATCTTCATTGGATATGTCAAGGGTGTCTCCACCTCCATCTGCATCTCCATCTTCATCTTCTGCACTTGGGTTCTTGTAGCTCCACTCTATCAAGTCAGCCACCTGTGTGGCACTGCAACTCAGGGCAAAATCTGCAGGCAGTGGAATTCCATCTTTGACCCAGCTGAACCTCGGCTCCAGCCAACTGTTGGGAATTCTCTTTGACCCCTGTGCCAGACCTCTTTCTTTGGCCCAACTTTCATCCAGAAAGGGCACAAGCTTTCCTTCCTCTGGTGAAGCTTTGAAAGCTATGAGGCCATTCCTCACACTCCCACCCACAATCCAATCTGTGTCAACCTGTCTTTGAACTGCATCTCTCTGAGCTCCAACTGTGGCAAGGATGATCTCTTTGTAGCCAATCTTGTGCCACCTTTCTTAGCTGCTAATCTTTGCTCCTCAAGCTGCTTTCTGAAACTAGCTTTGAAGCTCTTGGCAAAATCAGCATCTGTCAACTGAAGCTGCTGTGTCATCTTCCCCAGGATCTGCGCGCTTGCTTGGCAACCTGTGAACTGCCTTTGCACAACTTGTTCCTGGAAAACTGCACTGAAGCAATCTCTGATCCACAAGCTGCAAATCTCTTCTTCACATTGCTCTTCAACTATCCATGCTAGCAAAACTCCATCGCAGTTGGAACTGGGCTGTGTCATGATCTCCACCTCTTCAAACTCTTTTGGAAACTGCTTCCTCAGCTCAACTGCCCAAGCTAAGCCTCTGCACTTCTGTCCAGCTTGGTGCTCCACCTCCACACCTTTCACTTCAAACTTCTCTGTTCTCTTGTACTTGCAATTCTCATCTACATTGCTCAACCTGTTGTGCTTTCCAGGGAAAACCAACAGTCCAGGAAGCACCTGTCCTTGCAGCTCCTCTTTGTTAGCTATGTTGGTCACCCTCTGCCTGGCCTCATAGGTTATGAAACTTCTCAGCAGCGCTGTCTCCCTTCAAAACTCTGCTGCCAGCAACACGTTTGCCAGCTGACTCACCTCCATCTGTACCTGTGACCAACTGCAAGCCACCTTCTTTCCAAGCTTCCTGTGCAGCCTTCAGCTCTTCCCTGCAAGTGTTGAACTCCCTCCTCACCTCAGCCCCAACTCCTTCTTGCAGATCTTCCTTTGCAAACACAACTCTGGTGGAGGGACTTTTGGCCCACAGAGGAACTTGATCTGACATGCCTATGCACAATCTGCGCCGGTTTGATATCACCTGGTCAACATCTGAGACTATCTGAGCTGACTCTAGCTCTTCTTTGGGAGCTGCTCCCATGAGCCACAGCTTGTGATCTATGGATTGGAAGCTCAGCTGTGCTCGCACCTTTTGCTCCAATGGAGCTAGTGGGGTGGTCTGCTCCTTGGCCATGAACTTTGCCCCCATCCACTTCAAGAGGTCATCTGTGTAACTCTGTGCATAGCTCTTGCTGTTCTGCAACTTCTTCTTCCTCTCCAGTGACTTTGCTGCTTCAAGCTCCCACAACTTCTTCTGAAGCTCATCTGTGCTTTGTTGAGCTTGCACCAAGCATCTTTCAGACCTTGCAACTAGGAGACAGTAGAACTCTTCCCTGACCTCTCTCTTGCTGATGTTGTGGCCATTGCTCCTCTCTTCAGATAGCCACTTTCCTAGCTTCTCAATCTCCTCTGCAAAGTCATTCTTTCTTCCTCCTCCCAAAGCTCTGATACCTCGCCTGCTCCTGATCCTCTTTGCTTTGCTACCTCTCTTGGCTCCTCCCTGAGTTCCAACTCCCAACTTCGTTGTGAGGGTATGCCACTCTGCCATTCTTGCATGCATATCTCTCAGCCTCCCTTTGTCTAGTCCGTACTTGTGAGAAGCTATCTGGTAGAGCTCACCCTCATCAGCACAGCTCTGCTTCTGTTCCTCCATGAAGTTTGCAATCTCCAGCTTCTCTTGAGCAGTCATCTCCCTTTTTCTAGGTGGCTCTGCAACTTGTCTCCTGTTGCTTTTCTTGCCTCCTAAGAGTCCTCTGTGCTCCTGCAAAACTGTTTGCTCTTCAGCTCTTGGTCTTCCTCCAAGCTTTCTTCTTTTCTGGAATTTGAAACTCAAGTCTACCAATACTAAATCTGATGGAAACTCACCTCAACATACTATTCCCCATGCCCCCATCGTTAGGGGGGGGGGGGGGCTCCCCTTTACTAATCCCCATTGGACATTATTGGCGGACTTGCTCGCATCACCTGTAATCGCATCGCATTGGTACTCGGCGACGAGGGCATGATTCTTGATTGGAAATCTTCCCGTGCTGCGCCATGGGTGATGTTCGGATGAACATGGAACACGCCAATGGTTGCGAATGGGAGGTCTGCCCTTGTCACGTGTCGACTGTCGAAGGACGTGGATGGAGTTTCCGTTGATTTCGGAGGTGTGCCCCGTATCTCGTTGTTGAACTGTGTGTATGACAACGATCTCCTTGTTCTTGCCATGTCCTTGGACTTTAGTGCGTGGTGCCGGTGGCAACCGGAATTTCGTAGTCGGGACCAGCGCAGTCCTTCTCGACTCCAAAATAGCATCTGAACATTCCGAATGTCGTACCCCAGTTTTGGCTTTTGGTGGAAATGTGTCGTAAAAGTTCGACTCTGGCTTGCTTTCCGCCGCGGCCAAAGCGTGCGATTGGTCTTGCGGACCAGGATTTGAGAACGATGCCCTTGTAGCCGAACCTGATAAACAGCTTGATGAGTTCCTTGGATGTCTCGTCTTCCGGATAAAGGAAGGCATCGGCCTCGTTGAGGCAAATGATGCGGGCACTGTTCTGCAACACCATCATGATGAGTGGCCTTTCCTTCATCGACATGTATTTCAATTCCCGGTTGTCCAACTTCGGATTCGTCGTGAGGTTTCCGTGATTCAAGGTGAGCATGTTGAGCGTCAAGGATGAAGTGAATTCATGTGACGCGAGGTGATCAACATAAGGGCGATCTGTCGGCTGCATCAGGGATGTGAATGACTTGATAAGGTTCTTTAGCCTCTTCAGTCCAATCGGAAGTCGAATTGGATACCCTGACTTGTCCTGTGGTGCCCTGTGCTCCTCCCTTCTCGGCTCGTGTTGGTGACGGAAGTAGAATTCTTCCTCATCGAAGTTGGCGTCGGGGTTCACATGCGCCAAGGATCTCAGCTCAGTCCCATTCAAATCTCGATGAACATTCCTTGGATTGACATTGTATTTTACTTTGAAATCTTGGAAGTTCTCCTGTTGAGCTCTCCTGCTGCGTCGATCTTGTTCATGTCCCGGTCCAAGGCGATTTCCGCGAATTTCTGGATGAGCCTTTCCCTATCGTGTTCAGGAACGTAGTTGAAATCCTGGTGATTGTCACAGATGGTGGCGCCTTCATGGTAGTACTCTTCCACAATGGCCAGGAATCGAGTGTTCCAGAAAGGTCCTGGCCGCCTTGGCAATGGTGCTTATTGGTCTGATAGTTGTCGGATTCGGTCTCCTCGTCCATGTCGTTCTTGGGCTGCGCCCGGATCTTTGGTGTCAACTTCAGTGGCGGAAATGAAGGCTGCTTGGGCATAGCCTTTTGACTTCGGTCGTCCCTTGAGGGTAGACCTCCTCTTCCTCGGTTTCGGAATCACGCTCATAGTCAGCCGGCTCCATGTTAATGTCATCCTTTTCTTGGAGATGCGATCTTACGGATTGTTCGTCCTTGATCTCCTCCATGACATAATCAGATGACTCATCATTTTCCTCAACGGTCTTGCGGACCGGAAACTCCCTGAGAGGGGATGATGCTCGCCTCTTCACAGCTGGCTTCGGCGAAGGGGCCGCCGAGCTGGATCCAAACAGACTGCTGAAGAGCGGCGTATCGGTAAGATGATCTGACATGCACAATCGCAAAATGTCTGGAGCGTTTGTAACCGAATTGGTTGCGGACGCAGACACATATTTCTTGAGATTCAAGAACGGTGAAATGCAAAATACTCATCACGGAATTGAGGAATTGAAAACCAGTAAAATGAAAAATCGTGCATCGGAATTCATGGATATGTTGGTCATGCCCAGGTTCCCCAGCAAGCAAACATGGATTCTGCCACACCGGCTCCTGCGATGTCGGGTCCGTGTTTTGTATTGTGTGCGAGCCATTCAACCAAAATGCCTTGTTCGGCAACATGGTACGGAAGGGTGGATGTGCGTCAACATTCAGGAGGTTGCCCGTCAGGACGGCCTTGATGAGCTCGCCTGCTTTGGCTGAATGTTGGTCAGCGAATCTGCAAGGCAATCTTCACTTCGTACATGTGCAAGGTCGTGCATCTGTCCCCTACTGCTTTCCTTTCGCAACATCTGGATTAAGTGCATTGTTTCTTTCTGTTCCGGTTGATGGGTTTTGGATGCAGTTGTAACAAGGTTGTTTGCATCAGTGCGGATTTGAACATTTGCGATTTCGCCTATGACGTCTGACCAGAGACCGCGAAGAAATAGAGCTGAACCGCAACAACGCATCAGTCCGTGCAATTCGGCAACAGTTGTGGACATTGTTGTCGCGGTGATCTTAGCGTCTCGTAGTCGACCAATGAGGTCTCTCGAGTTGGATGAGCCCTGGCAAAGATCTCGTTGTTCTGCAAGAAAGATAACATGCGCGCGTTGGGATGAATATCTTCATTGTTGCGATAGGATGCATCTGGATAACCAACTATGCGTGCTTTCCCACGAAGGGGCCAGAATCTCATACTAAGCGGGATGCTTTTGATGGTTCTGACTGTTGTATTGATAGCGCGAACGTCCTCGATGGTTGGGGATGATGCCTTGGAAATTGACAACAGCTGTGGACTTGTGTTCGCGATTGTAACCAGTTGATCTGACCTAAGACACTTCTGTATGCAGTATGCATCTGAGGAGTGAGAGGAGTATCATTCAAGTGCTATCAAAGGTGATTTCCTGAAGTTCGTCAATGGCAACGTTCTGATGGACATTGATGTACCAACCGTGCTTGTCGTCACGCTTCCATTGGATGCATTGTCCTACAAAGAGGCAATCATTTTTATCTTCGGAACCAACTTGAAAATCTTTGCGAAGTTGTCCCATGATTTCCTTCTCAGACACATCGTCCCCAATCATAAGAAGATCATCTACATGAAGAGACAGTGCTTCATGAACTTGTCGATTCTTGGCGTTGTTACCTGAAACTGGGTTCGTGAGGGAATTACCTGCTTGTAGATCGAATGTGTTGGATGATTTCTTCTCAATGGTCGACGTGGGTTTTGGAAGCTGTTTACCATAGTAAACATATGTACAACGATCTGCCCTGGTCCAGGTTGGCACCAATCCGTAAGGACGGAGTGCCGAGTCTAGAATGTTCCACCATCTGCGTGGTGCGTCATTCAGTCCCGATTCTGATCGTATGCCTCGCCTTGGAGGAATGCTGTTTTCAAGTCCATGTGGGAAATATTCCAGCCTTTGTTCGCGGCTGCTTGGATGACAAGGCGAAAACCACTCCTTGAGGCAGCAGGACTGTCAGTCTGCTGATCATTTTTCTGCTTGTCTTGGAATCTTCTGAGGACCCAACAAGCCATGGTCTTCAGGAAATTACCGTCCTTGTCTCGCTTTAGGGTAAGGACCCAGCGACCGGTGTCGAGAAGCTTTGCTTCAAGGAATTGCTTCTGACAAGCTCTTGTCTCAGTGGCTGTCGCTTCCTTCCGTTTCTTACCAATGAGTGCGGATGTGGATGAAGCCTTCAAGGGTTCTTCTTTGGATGAGTACAAGACTAGGAGTGCTCGGTCATCGTCAGTCATGTTCTTGCAAAGCCGGTCAACATGATTCTTGTCTGTGTATTTCTTGTCAGGGAATCCGCGTTGTGCGGAAGGTCCCCTTGATGCGTCCAGGAAGGACAGGGTTGCCTTCAAGGCCTCTCGGAACCGTAAAAGGATCCAGTGTTAGCGCAGATCTTCTGTTCGGCTGTCAGGAATGACCAGTGTGCTTCGTCAATGACGAGGTCGGCTTCCTGATCATCATATGCTCTTGTCCTCTGAGAGTCTTCCGATTCTTTGTCTTTTTGGTCAGTGTGCCGCACGGTTCTCTGTGAACTTCCAGCGCCGGATGAAGTTGGAACGTGAGGAATGGGTTTGCTCTCACTATCGGATTGCGTCGGGAAATTAACTGGCTTGTTCGGATTGAAACTGGATGAAGCTGCAGGTTCACCGTGAAGAGGGGGTTCAGGTGAATCATCATCTGGCTTCTTCTTCTTCTTCCCAGTCTTCTGCTTCTTAGGTGAACTGCCCTGCAAAGGTGCAGTTGTTTCTTCGTCTTGATCAAGACGGGGCAGTTCAAACTCTTCATCATTGTCTTCTGCTTCGGGATTTGTCAGACAGGTGGTGAAGGTACCACGACAGTCGGAAGAATCGGCTTAGCGGGATGCGAATGGCAAAGAGACATCACCCCCCAGTCGATTGAGCCCACTTGAGGACGAAATTGACTGTCTCTGCCGTCTAACGGCAACGGTGGATCTACGGGACTGTCCGGGGGGGATACACCCGGTGCTTGCGGCATGGGATGATCGGGTCGATCATTCTGATCAGGTTGATGCGGAGGTTCCGGAGGAGGATCTGACATGTGCTCATCCGGTGGAGTTGGAGGTCTTTGATCGGGCATCGGTTGGTCCGGTTGATCTGGTGGCTACTGTTCCTCCGTGCGATCTATTGGATCCGGATGGCTGGCGCATCGGGGAATGAGTGATGGACTGATGAAAACATCACTGCATGCCACGTCTTCGGATTGTAGTTTTCCTAATTGCACTTGGATGCTGGTAAGACCCAAATTCTGTTCAGCTGATCTGGTTGCCAGAGGCTACGCATGCATCGTCTGGAGGTGACGTGATAGGCATATTGATGCCAACCGTGTGGACGTATGCCGCGCATGCATCATATTGAGTGCATGAAATGCACAGCTGCCTGAGCTTCTTGCGACCATTCCACATGTTCTGGAAACCAATTTCAGTTTTTTTTGGAGGGTACTGTTTCACTGTCTTCTGAAACTTTGGGTACCAGGGGTGCTGCTGCTAGTCATGTTGAACTCCTGGTCGATGGCTTCCATCTCCTTCCTGAGAATGTCGACCTGCTTGTTGGTGAATGTCCTCGAGGTACACCTCGTTGTCAAGCGGTTTCCCCTTCAGGTGACGAAGGATGATGTGCGCGAGGTCCTGACAGAACTGGTAAGGATATACCTGTGCCAGTTTGGTTCTGCTTCCGAAAGTGCCGGCGTCTCCCTCGAGGGGTCTATGTTCCGAGCTGGTGAATTTTCTACACTTTCTGAAGATTGGTCTCATTACCTCGGAAGGTAAGCAGTGCATCAAGCTGGTGGGCTTGCAGTGATGTTCTCGGATTCTTGCGCTGCTTCGGCAGTGAGCAAAGTTGTTGCTCCATCCAGGATGACAAAAACAATGATGTGTTCGCCAGACCCAAGAGGAAGTTGACAGTGATCAATGAATGTCATGTCACCGAATGTGTCCGCCCGAAGTCCACTCGTCTTGCTTCCCGTTGGTGCTTGCTTTGCCGCTTGGCACACTTCACATTCACTTCGGATTTTGTCGAATAGGTCGTAGGTTGACTTTGGCAAATGAAGCGCTCGTGTTCTGAATCGAAGTTGGTCGGTTGTCATGTGATGATGCTGAAGGTGGAGTTTCTTCAACTCTTGCGGCTCAGACAATCTCTGGTGGATTCTGCCTAGGGCAAGAGGAAGTGATGTGGGTCCTTCAGTGGATGGTGCTTTAGGATCTGGCTCAATAGTCGACTGGCCTATCTTGTCAATGGTCCTATCTGCTGCCGATCCTGAACCTGCTTCCTCGTCCTTGAGCGAGTTGTCTGAGAAGGTGAAGATGGTCTTACCTTTCCACAGGTTAATCATTCGTTTGTTCGCCTGGGATGTAAGTCGCTAATTGTCTTCTAGGATTTCTGGATCTCCGCCTTTGGATGCATGAATCTCCGTTATGCGCTCTCGGCTGATGTTATCAGGATGAATTGGACATTCCTTTGCTCCATTGGGTGTGAACAGTGCCTTACGAGGCGTAATGTGCACACGGGTGAGCTGCTTGTTCTTCTTGTCAAGAATCCAAATGATCCTGCTTCAGTGGCCCAATGATCTTAGGAGTTGCTGTATCCCCCTTTGTCTCGGATGACTTGGATGCACAAACAGTCTCATTCTTGGATGATTCCCAGAAAGGAAACTTGATGCTGTTGTCATCATCGTAGACGTAGTTGGTAAGTCCTTTGACGGCAAATTCTCCATGTGCTTTCACTCTTGCCACTCCAAAAAGATCGACTAGTGCATGTCCTGCGCCGGATACTGCAACTGCTTGACGGTCCATGCCAAACTCAATGGTCATGTAGAGGTTGCGCACCTGGCTGATGCTCAGGAGGATTGGTACGGCGCCTTGTTCAAGGATGTCGATGTTGGTATTGCATGGAGGTGTCGTGTGATATCTGAGACGCAAGGTCCAATTTACCTTAGCTGTCTCGAAAAGTGAACTTGGTCTCAGCCGGGATGTACTGGCAGGAGATGAGGTCTTTCATGTGTTCGATGGCCTGAGCAAAACGCTGATTTGCATGCCAGCTGCCCATGGATCTGGTATAACCGTTGTCCAGGATCGCATAGGTCGGATTTTGGTCGAGGGTTGATGACAGGCGCATCAGCTTTGTTGCGAAAAGGCTGTGATTGGTTGGTTCTGAAACTGTATCTGATTGGATCAGCATGCTGCTCGTAAGCGTCATGGAATGCCATTAGTGCTTGTCCGGTGCTGGATGTGTCATGAAATGAGTGCCAGCCTTGTTCGTTCCAATTCCATGATTGATCCTAATCTTGGTCTGTCCAACCGGCATGGGTAGGCTCTGGGAGTTCAGCAACTTGCGGTGTGGGGGATGCTCCTCCGACTTCTCTGCGATGGCTGCGAACGTCTTGGATTTTTCTTTCTCATGTCCGCCTTTTCCCTTGCCATTGTCATAGGATGGATAACAACCTTGTTTCCATCAAAGGGAAACTGGAATTTCGATTTTCCTTTCTTTCCCTTCTTGCCTTTGCCTTTCCTTTTCCCCAATATGCCTGGTCGTAGGGATCATAGTTTTCATTGGCCATATTGGCCTTCCCGCCAGAACCGCTTTTCTTGAAGGGTTTGAAGCCACCTCGTCGGTGACTGCCCTTGTTGTTTCCTGATTTCCCTTTTCCTTTCTTGCTTTTGAATCTGAAATTCCGCCCAGGCACCTTTCTCGCAATGAACGCATCGTTCTCCTTGAGGACCCCAAACGTCTCTTCATCATTGTTCGACATGAATCCTTCTTGTCCTTCTTCATCCTCAACCCAGAAGCCTTCTTCTCCTTTGTTTTCACCTTGTTTGATGATGAAGAATGTGTTGCTTCGGTTGCCTCCTTGAGGTTGGATGGATGGATCTTGGATCGAAGTTCTGGTCGTGATGAAAAGGTCGTGGTATTGCATCTGCAGCATCTCATAGGTATAATTCCCAAGTGTGATATTCCTCTGAGACATTGCACTTGTCAGCCTTTCTCTTTGCTGGTCTGACAGCTCGCTCTGGATGATGAAAAACTGCGCTATGAGGTTTTCCCCAAAGGCAAATGCGTCCCGTTGTCTTTGCTGCATTCCCTGAATGAGTTGTCTGAGGACTACTGGATCGTCCTCTTGGAGTACAGCAGGAGGCGGGGCTCTGGCGCCGGCTGCTTGCTGATGTCGAGCCAGATTTCTCTGGTTTGCTTCATGCGTTGACTGTCGCAATTCTGGAGACTGTGCCGTGTATGCGTGCATCAGGTCCATCCAGGCTGCCTTCAATCTCATGAGAAGTGTCAAGAGACGGCAAGGTGACGTCCCGGACGCTGTCCACCGAACCCTCCAGCTTTGTACCCAACCACGTAGAAAGGTGTATACGGTCAAACCGTTATAGCCGAACCCGTGTAAACTGTTGTAAGGGATAAGAACCAATAACCACGATGGTGTTCCCGGCAGCTGCAGCACGAATGAAGTATTTTCCACTCTCTATGGTCGATCACGTACAAACGTAGTTCATGCAAGACCTTGAGCCCTACTCGTGACTTGCAAATTTGGCAATCAATGGAACCATGTAACCAACACCAACACGGACCTCAGAACAGCTTCCCAATTTAGGCACGGGGCCAGGAGGGTTTTAACATCCCCCATTTGGGTCGCTTTGTTCATCATGCGGTCCAAACATCACAACACGTTCCAATGGCCACGGCTCCGACTACGAAACTGTGTCGAACACTCTTTCATTCACTATTGCTACACCGTCCATTCATTGTGAAACTTGCCAGGTCCGATCAAGACAGAAACATGCATCCGCAAATCGTAGCACATTCCTATACTCAGATGCAAGAGACGTTTCGCCTCGAGCCAGTACGCAACCACTTGAAATCCCGGCTGCCGCAGTTGCGCATCGCGCAGCCGTCATCCACAGAAATGGGTTGGCCATAGAAATCCATAGCAGCGCACGGTCATATGCCATCTGGATAATACTGGCAAAGAAGATTTGGCGAGCAACATATGCAAACATAGCCATTCCAGATACCACGAATAATATAAGGAAAAGAAATCATCCATGAGGTAATAGTGCACATCCATGAGTATCCGGAATGTCATAGTCGTCGGAATATGTAAATACACATCCATTCCCCTTGGACACATGAAATCATATCATGTCAAAGAAATGTTCCATCATAGCTTAATTGATGTGACGCAAGCGATGGATGGGGACTAGCCCAGATCATGCTGCTATCAACATCGGAGTGAATTTCATGTATTGCTGCTGATGAATGCACCATGCCGCAAAAACAGTGATTGTCCACACCTGTATCACGCATATCTGTCCCCAATGGACAGCCTATTGGTGCGCCGACGGAACTCTTCGTCCAAATTCTTCTGGGCTTCTCGCGCCCTGACGCATTTCCTGTGGTGGTCCTCTGGTAGCCAATGTCCCTTTCGGAGACACCAATCTAGCAGGGGTGCGTCGCATTTGTTCCAGTCAGTGGCCGCAATAATGGCGCTCACGTTGACCGAATGACCATATCTGCCAAGGTTCAATCCTTCCCTTACGAATGATATATTTGCAGTTGAAAGCCAGGGAGAAGCATCTGTAAACAATATCACCCACCGGGTGTATGCGATCCTTGACCAGGAGCTTCATCTCGTCTTTGGTAATGTCGAGGATCTTCGCTGCAATCCACAGCTTGTAGAATATGTATAGCCCCTCGCATTTGCACACCAAATAACGGATGTATTCGTTGCGCTCCTCAGCCGGCCGGAAGGCCCTTTCTTGAACGCTCTGAGATTAGGAAATTTTCAGTACCGTCGATGGCAAAAGGATCCCTTCCTGATCAATCTCTGTCATGTTGGGGTACTTCCCGAAGTCGTTGTGGTATGGGCAGGCATGCTTCCCTTCGAGAGCGGCATCGATCGTTCTCTTTTCGCCACCTTCGAACATCCCCCACATCTTCGACATCTGCAGTGCGATGAATCCCGCCATGTATTGAGCCTCCCGTGGCTCATCCATGCAGATCGCCATCCGCTGGGAATTGACAATATCCCGTGATGCCATATCATTGTCGCGGTACTCCCAACCACCGTCTTCTTCCTCGGACATGTAACCAGATGTGTATCCCTCCGTATCCATGTCGTCGGCTTCGGGATCATTTTCCGTCTCATCACCCTCTTCCTGCTCCGCCGCGTTGTCATTTGCCTCTTCTTGTGCTCGTCTGGCGTCACCTGACACATTGGGTTTACGATCGTCCCCTTCGTCATCGGAACCAATGTGGATGCAGAATCTCCCGGTAGAGATCAATTGCGCCCCACATTCCAGGCACACACAGAAGCACGTGGGAATCGCGGTTGCACATGACGGACAAATTCGGCATCGTAGCCCCTCCCATGTCTCGTCGTTCAGGATGATGGTTTGCTGATCTCGTCCCTGATCTCGTTGGTTAGAGTCTCAAACTCTTCTAATTTGTTTTCCCGAAACAGTTCGCAGGCACGATCCACCATGCCTTGAACGTAGTGCAGATTGTCCGCACCCGCCTCTGTTTCAGGCATTCCCGCGATGACCTTTGCGACGTTCTGAAGGAACATCGTGGCCGACTCCTGGGAAGAACCAACGAATCCCTGGCAGATCTCGTTCTCCACACATTTTGAGTACGCCCGCTTGGTGCTCTCGTACTCCAGGCATTTCCCTCCATTGCTCTTGCCAATCCAAATGGATTTGACCTCATAGAACGGGATCACGTCGAAAACCATGAATGTCCCGCTGAACGCGACTCCAGCTCCATATCGCGCGAGGGTCGCACTGGGAATGTAGATGATCGCAAGTGGATCTCCAGTCCTCAAGTTTCGTAGCGTCGTCTTTGTTGCTACGTTCATCTCGTCCCATGGAGCAAATGCCCCGATGTGCAATGCCAGTCTGTTTCCGCCATCGATTCCGCCAGGGACTAGCCCACAGCGTACGATGCTTGGCAGGTTCTCCACATATGTCACATGGAACGCTCCTCCGAGAGTGTCACCCATCCTTGCAGAGTACCTATTTGCCAATGCGGATGAGCTCATGAAACCAAAGTCACTGTGACCAGTTGTGACTCGGATGCACCAAGGTCTGAACCATCCATCGCATCTGTTGAACATGATATTGCGATCCAGGCCAAGGTAGCTCAACTCCTCCTTGGCGGCCTTCATGTCGTTCGGGTTCATGATGCTTGGAAACCTTGCTGCAAGGACCTGGAATCTTGATTTCCTGTGTCCAGATTCCTGCCACTTGATCACTTCCATGATGCCCATGTCTCGCTTTGCTTTCGAGGTCGTCGGTGGAAATATGTCGTTATTCCGGTCATTGATGATTGCGTCAATGTCAACCCATCCACCTTCATCGCACCTGAAAGCACTTCCTCGGCAATTGCCGATCTTGTGTCGAAGGACTCTGCATAGATCATGAGATAGCTGATTTGCTTGATCTCTCGATGCAAGTACTGAGCGTTCGGCAGTGTGGAGCGCCGTCGAAGGGAGCGATGCGGAAATTGATACTCTTCCCAAGCTGTATCACATCGACTTGCTCCAGAACGGCACCCTTGGGGAAGTACCCGGGATCTACCATAGACGTATGTGCCCACGGCATATGTATGCTGCTCACGTCGCCATACTTCGGAATGTAGCATGGAATGCCGCCTTGAACGTCCTGTGATCCCCGCACCCACGCAACCGCATTGTAGCTCTCCCCCTTCAGCCGTGTCAGCCATCTCCACCAAATTGATGGTATAGCTACACATTTCTATTATTTCCTTCCCCCTCTGTCCTCCTTTCTTGCGTTCCTTGGATGTCGATGATGACGGTTCTTCGGCATCCCCCATTTCTTCATCCGAGGAAACGTGATCGCTGCTGAGAAGCTCGCGGATCTTCTTCATCGCCTTCTCGTTTCCAGCAGCCTCTTCATTATTCTTGCGGTCGCCGTCGTGGGCCAGGTTCGCGCACTTTGCACAAATTCCAATTTCTCCCATGCACTTCTCCATTGAGTCCAGGAACTTGAGTGCAGCTTTTCGCCCATCAATCACACGCTGCTTCTTCTCCTCTTTCTCCTCATTGGGCTGAGAGCCTCGGCTCTGGTCTGGCTCTGGACCAAGACCACCGCCCTCACTCTCAGTTGCCTTTTTTTTTGGACCCTTGGTTGGCCTGCTCGTTCACCAGGGATAGCGGATGTCTGGGCTTGACCGCGTTCATGATGTCCATTACCTCCTTTGTGGGCGCGCCGAGCTGTGCGGACGGCTTGTTCCGCTTTCGGTTCTGGCCCGTCGTGTGGCTCACGTTCCCCGCGAGGTGCCGCACGATGGAATGCTCGAACTCCCTCTTGATCTTCCATGCGTCTCTCCACAACGGAAGTTCGTGCTGAAAGTATGACATCACCTCGAAGAATCCCAATAACATCTCGACGACGTCCCCCAAAGACTCCTCATTCGTAGTCTGTCCCAGGAGCTCATACATCGTCCCCTGATCAAGCACGCTCTTGATCCAAGATGAATAGGCCACGTTGCCAAGATCTCTGTCAATAACATAGATGGAAGTCCTCCCCCCAACCCCTTCGGAATTCTTGCATATGACCACATCTCTGGCCGCACACAATTGCCTTCCGTGTTTGTGATTGTAGAACTGCGCCGCCTGATCAACCGTCATGCTCACGAAACCCACGTGGGACAGCTCCTTCTTCAGCTTGGAATATACCAGTTCCCGTATAATCGTGATCATGGCCTGAACATTGTTGACGTTCACCATGAGATGTGGGAGGTATGGGAATGCGACCTTGCACTCCGCGAATAGTCGTGAGTATATCTTCCTCCCGTTTGTTGACCTCGCAACACCGTTCGTGTCCGCATTCCAGTTCGCGCAACAGTTCACGCATGTTTCAGGGTTGAAGGTTGGGTGTGACCCGAGCACCTTCGACTTGTTCCTCTGCATTTCATTTCTGCAAAGTTCGCAGATGAACTCATTGATCTCGGATACCGTATACCATCGAAGACGCTGATCATTGGCATCGATGTTCCCAAATGCATCTTGTCCACCGTAACCTTCGTTCTGCCGCTCTTGCTTCCGTCTTGACTGAGCGGTGAAGGTCGGTTTGTACTCGAATTTCACCTTCGATTCCTCCATGTTCTTTGGGACATTGAAGCAAAGGTCGGGCTCGCCGATGCACGCCTCCTCCAGATCGCACACGAACGCATGACTCGGCGCGATCACATCGATGGATTTCTCCACCAATAGTCCCTTCAAGAGGAAATGTTGCAGATTCGAGCTCCCGGGGATCTTGTAGTTCTTGCCAGTAAGCGCGTGGGCAACGCGCCACAAGCGGTCGTTCTCGGTCACCAACGCGCCTGCCGCCTTGCAGATCTGGCTCACCTTGTTGGCGATCGTCCCCAAGTCCCCTCTTCCACCATGAAAAGCCACATCGCGATTCGCGCATACCACAACCATGCCCTTGCACGTGTTGACGAGATCCGACACCGTCTTTTGCAAGGAGTCGATGATGGGGTTGGCTGTCACTTGCCATCCGCACCCCCTCATACACACCCAGTCGTAGCGCGACATCCATATGTGCACCGACACAGGCGAATCATCCATGTCTCGCCTCCGTCGTTCGACGATGAGCTTTTCCAGTCGTTGCAATCGGGAGATGATGTTCTGTGGATGAGGAGACTTGCTCACTCGATCCGTAGTACGATCTCTCCTCGATGTTCGTCCATCCCTGTTCGTTGACCATCATCTGGAAGGTCTTCGTGCTCTCTTTCGCATTGACGGCCCTCAGGGGCCAATCCAGGACCAGGAAGCTCTTCCTCTGAATCATCATGTCGCGTATCGTTGCCCCACCAATGGGGCCCCTTCTCTGCTCCTTGATGATCCGGATCAAACGTCCAGGTGCGTTGTCGGGGTTCTTCTCCGCCTGAATCAACGCGTTGATGGCTTTGGCGCCCGGAAGGCATCCAGTAATCAAGCATCCAGTTTGGGCACACAGGAATGCGTATAGCTGAAGCCATGCTGTATTCCCTTTGCTGACATAGGAAAGGATGATCTTCTCAGCACTAGTCTTCTCTTCGAAATGTACAAGTGATGAAGTTAGGCTCCTCAGCATGCACTCCCAGTATGTCGCGTTCTTTCCTTCTGCGAGACATGGCCCAAACATAGTCTGTATGATTGGGTACCCGGTGTTGGCGTCTATGTTGAACTTCACGTTGACCGATGCGCCACCCAGGGTAATACCTCCCTCGAACGAGGTGTATGTATCGCGCCCGGCAGTTGCGTTGATGATCTTCCATCTGTCATCATCACCGCCGGAGTTCATGCGGAAGATAGAGTCAATAATCTCGTTGTCAATCTTATTGGCAGCGCTTGCAGACGATCCTCCACCTGAAGCTCCCTGCTGGGGGTTTGACCCACCAGAGGTTTGGTTCCTTTGCCCAGAGCTTGACGTCGACTTCTGCTGTCGCTCAGTCTTCCGCGGCGGCTCAGTCTTCGACGAGCCCATCACCCACCATGTCGGCTCTTCGCCTACTGCGAAGTCCTCAGGGTACCTTTCAAGTTCCCTATCAGCTTCATGGATGGAGCAGTATTCGTTCTGGTCGAAGTCGACTACGTGCCCCTTCTCTGCCTCCTTCTCAGTCTCTTTCAGCCAGCACAACCACTTTCGTCTGTCTTGATTCTCAGCAGCCCTATCAGCTGCATGCGGCGCCAGGCTTATGGAGTTGATGTTCATTGCAGGCAATGTGGACTTGTAGATCATGTCGATACACCACAAGAAATCCCTTGCTCCTTCGATTTCCCGATACAGGCCCTCCAACTCGGTCTTGTCCGGACGGAAGCAAGTTGTGTATGAATGATCCGAAGGGTGCTTCTCCCCGACCAATGGCTGCAACCTCCTCATGATGAAGGACACGCACATGAGTGAGTTCACCGCCCCGATGCATGCGTCAGAGATGTCGCTCGGAGTTGATCCACAAATCATCCAGCGCAAAAGGTTGTGCTGGTTGGCGCTTTCATCTCTTCTCATTGCATACGCCAGGTTCTTCATTGACGCGCGCAGCTCGTTCTGGTAGGCCAACCCGAGGTCCCAGTTCTTTTGGTAGTCGGCCCTCATGCCTCGCCCTTGGGGGTCAAACTTGGGAGTCTTGATTACGCCCAGCGTGAACACTTTCCCCCAGCTTCGATCTCTGAACTTCGCAATCCTTCGATCGTGCCTCTCGAACTCTGCAGTTGTCATAAACTCCTCCGAGTTCCTCCACCTCCTCGATGATGAGGTTCTAGTCGACTCGCCGGTAACGAACTCTTTATAGACTTCTCCAACCGGTGTGTCCTGGTGGAATGCAGCTTTGAAGGATCGTTCTTCGTTGTCCTCGGCAACGCCCGAGGCGAGATCCCAAATATCTGTGATGGATCTCAGCATGTCGGCCCCCTCGATGCAGTACTTGGTGACATTGAGCAGTTCAGGGTTCTTTGTCAGTAGCGATGCCTCACCGCAAAGCTGGTTCAGCGCCGCAACAATCTTCTTCCCCTTGCTGCAGAATTCCCTCCAACCAAGCATGCACTCCTCGGCGGAGAGGAGTCCGAAAATCTTGCTGATGAACTCCAATGCAATTCTCATGGATTGCCCTTCTCCTTTCATCATTCCGCGGCACTTGGCAGAGTAGTATGCTGAGTACGCATAGATAACGGGGACGCCGATGTCCTCGATCCATCTTGTGCACGTGCCCAGGTCACTGCTCATCTCCATTCTCTTGGAATTCTTTTGCCCTCCTCGATGGCGTTCTTCACGAGGTTCCCCAAGAATATTGCTGCTTGTCTGGGCTTCCCAACAGGCACGCAGAAGAATTCCAAAATAGCCATCTGAAAATAAAGCCACAGAATTGTCCAAAGTAGTACCCAGCTTCGAATTGAGGTGCGGGACTGGCCCAGCTCCTCGACAAAGCCTGAGGTTCGGGACTGGCCCAGCCCCTCGTTGGCACAGTCGAAGCGGTGTGAATCTCACACGCAGCAGCTCGGTGCTTCACTTCCTCGCGTAATGCAAGCAAGAGCGAGTTTCAGTGGTGCCGGCTGAAGGCACTTTGCTCGAGCACGAAAACGCCGGAGGATCACACACACAATTAACGACGGTGTACAACTGAGTTTCTTTGGTTTCCCGACCAGCACAAGGTCCATGTTCATGGTTTCCATTACACTTCTTAGACAACGAGCTACCAAGTTCAAAGTTCCATGAAACAACTCTCCACGGTTTCTTGATTGGCAGGGGTTTCTTCGCATACCTTTGCTTCAAGCCGTAGCGACACCCATCAAACTCATGACTAGTACCATCATGAACGACCTCATGCAGTCTCTTGTCCTTCCAATAATCGCAACTTCCAGGCAACTCAAACAAAATCGCAGCACGTTTCGTCATGGCATGCCGTTTGATTTCAACGAATCGTCCAAACAATTTCCAAAATTCGTTCTGTTTGGCCTCGATTTTCTCTGCGGTGTCAATTCCGCGAGTCTTGTTGAGGCGTGCCCATGATGATCCCCCCGTGCAAGGCCCGGCGAAGAACAACAAATCGGAAGGTTTAGTAAGCACATGTCTAGCGATTCTCCCCCCCTACTCGCTCATTAAGTCATCCACCAAAGTGATGGTCACGACCTGCGGTCCCGCATGACGGGCAAGGGTAGTGAACCAATTACGAGGCTCAGAACATGCCAACAACACAATGGGTCGAGACAAGTCAACGCTATACAAGGTGACGATTGTGCGAGTTCTCATACCAGGAAGCGAGACATGCAACGGAGCGCGGAGCACACCACCGTCATGTTTGACCATCGCGAGTTCAATACCCGGCGCTAACTGTGGTTTGTGCTTCACCGCTATGCGATATGGGACAAAACAACGACCAGGAACAAATTGTTCATGACTGGGACAACGCATAAGCAGCTTCAACCGGAGCAACGTTCCCGGAGCAAGGTCATTGACGCATTTTAATTCAAGACGCTCGTTCGACAGTTCCTCAACGAATGCAGCCAGCAAGGACTGCATGTCAACATCTCCGGACCCAACATGAATTGGTCGTGGTCGCGGAGATTGCTCCCGCGCCGGCACAGCAACCGGAACGGGATGAAACTGCCAAACTGCGCGTTCAACCCACCCATCAATCCGTGCACATTGCAACCCAGGGTCAACCCTGTCCTCAACCTTAAGCCATGACCCGTTCCTCAGAAACCAAGTGGAACGAAGCCACTTGCTCCCAAACGGTGTCACGACCGCGAGCGGAGGTTTGACACGCATCAGTCTAGGCCCTTTGGCAACAACAACCGGGTCATGTCCTTCATGCTCATGCAATCCTTCCTTGGATGTCAGTCCGGGCCACCACAGGTCCGGGGGCATGATCGGAATGTGTGTGTACGGAAATGTGGGTACTCCGTCAACTGTTCCCGAAGCAGTCTGCATGGTCCCTTTTATGGGATCACACGTAGGTGTGAGCATCCAGGGTCAGACAGCAAACTCGGGTCGAGCAGACCAATCTGCAAACATGCATGTTTCCACTTGCGTCCATCATTGAACGCCTTGGTGTACATGTCAGCCGCCATTCTGTCGGTGACTTCATACGCCAAGTACATGTAATCACGTGTGAACATCTCATGCATCCACGAAATGCAAACACCATGGCTCCTCTCAAGGTGGCGCATCGTAGGGTTTCTCCCCGACCGCACGACACCGATCATAGCCTTGTTATCGTCATAGAACACGAAGCTCGGCGACTTCTTGAGAATCCGCTGCAACAACTTAAGAGCAGGCATACCCATGGCCCTTATGGCAACGTCGGCCGCAACAATTTCGGCCTCAGGAGTTGAGTGACTCACGCAACCCTGTCTTTTGGAGCTGCCAGACAACGGAAATCGTGTATTAGGTCCTTGTATATTCAAGTGCCCACCAGAGGTGGAACGCAATGATTCAACACATCCTGCAAAATCAGCGTCAGCATACAAGGCCAGGCGCACATCGTCCATGGGGTCTCCGACCCAACCGACCATGCGCCAGTGTTTCGTATGATGCACATAACACATCAAACCTGTGCACGTTCCGTGCCAGGCGATTCACTTGCCGCAACAGATCGAAGCGGGCAATCCGCGCACCGTACAGCAACTTCATTAGTACGCTAGCGGCATGCGGAGCAAGGTGTCCACGCACGGGCTCCTTCGTGGCCAACTCAGGAGTCCCTCCCCGCTGGTCCGGCACTGTGGCAGAACCGTCGGTGGGCACAAGATTGTTACACCAATTGCACACGACTGACGGTCCCTCTCTTGCAGGCTTCCGTGAGACGTGATTCTTTGTTTCTTCATGCAACTCAGGGGTGACAACCTTATTCAACTTTACATCGCCCGCCACCTCAAGATAGCGGTCGACACAGGAACGTAGGAACTGTTCCATGTCATAGGTCACCGTTGTGACGCGGTGTCCGTTCCCAAGTGTGACGTTTCCCTTGCTTTGATTACAACCAAGGTACATGTCAAATCCAGTCTCGGGTTCAATCTTCAAACGTGTACGCAACATGCTCCATCCCTGGGCAAGGTTCTTCTGTGGCCCCGCCATTTTGAAGTCATCAACATACACAACCAGAACAAGTTGGAGCTTTTCATGAATGTACACTGACGGCCATTCCTCACCGATGGGTTCAAAGCCAACGGCGCGCACCGATTCATCACAGTGCTGCTCCCAAAATGTTCCCGCATCGGGATGTCCATACAGTGCCTTCCTCAGTGGAACAACTGGCCTCCTGTACTTACCCCAATTACACTCACTCGGCACAGCCTCAGGTGGCAATTCTATCCAACATGGCGTGCCCCTCAGTGTGGCCTGAATATACGCTTGCACAGCGTCGGCCATCTGCACATCCCAACCATCATGACAACCCAAGAAGTCCGCCCAGCGCGAGGCCTCAAACGAAGCAGGAGAGTTCCCCAGGTATTGAAACATCGCAGCTTCAAAGCTTTGATTCTTCACTTGGTTCCCCAGCAACACGCCTCTACCCTTGAAGTTTCTCTTGGGATCGCCAACAGGCAACTGTGAGTGCTTTTCAACGCAAATGCCATGCGCGCGAGCCATATGTATCTCTTCCCCTTTCGCTTTTGCCTCCTTGACCACAGCGTCATATTCTCGCACTGCACCAAGGTCGAAGACGCCCTGGTCGATTAATCCCGACCATTCTTTCTTCATGGACGCCAGGGCATCAGGGTTGGTCAACATCTCTTTTCGGCCAACCGGCCTGGCCACCAATGCGTCGAAGAATCGAACAACTTTCGCGGCTTTCTCTGTGCTGTATTAGCTCAGAGGTCACGCACGGCATCGATGGGTGTTTCTTAGCTGCGCCATCTTCTCCTATTGCGGGCAACGCGAGCGGTACTTTTCCTGAGACTACCTCAGCAGACTCCTCCCATTCGTACCAGGTAAAATCCGTCTGCGTATCATCCGCAGGATCCGTCCCCGATATTAGTTCAGCTTCGTCTCTCTGACGCTCAATGACTGACGCAACTGCCTTCGTCCAATTTGGAGTCGACCTCGATCGCTCCTCAGATTTGAACTTCCAGGCGTATATGACGACCAGACACACAAATTCTTTCTCAAGCTGATCATTTCGTCCCACGACGTCTTGGGATTGCTTGGAATCCATGAGGACAACCACTCCGTCAACAGGATTTACAACTATCTTGACCCAATCAAGCTCAGCCAACTGTTTCCCATCCTGTGGGTTCTTGATCTTTGACACGTTCTTCCGCAATCCCCAATTGTACTGCCATTCAACTCCACCCCAGCGGTTCCGAAGCATTTCTCGAATTCTCTTACCACCGGGCATCTGCAATTTCTGCGTCTCAGCCGGCGCAGAAGTCTCGGATTCTTTACTCTTGGGTCCGTCTTTCTTCTTCTTGCCACCGCCCTTCACCTCGGCTTTCTCATCCTCGGTGTAGTATTTCCTCATCATTGCCCATTCATCAGGAGTGTATTCTGGAGGTCTCGTTGTCTTCATCAGCCTGAAGCCGTCCTTCCCAACGGGATACGGTCTTCCCGCCTTGTCGATCTTAACCTCCCTGCCATCATTGTTGATGTATGTTATGCCATCCCCAGGTAGTCCAGCTGACACATGTGGAAGGTCGGGCTTCGCAACTTCCTCATCGCCCTTAGCGTGTCCATTGCCTTTTCCTTTTGACGAGCTCGGTCTAGCGTCCTCTTCTTCTACATGATCCCCCCGATCTCCGACAAGTATCTCCGGACCTTCGTCAAGCAGTAGACCAGCGATCCGATCGACCTCATCGTCAAGCAGTCGCTTTTCGTCACTCTGCAATAACTCGGGCTCGTAGTCCTCATCTTCGACCAGGCGATCACGTGCATCCAGACCGATTGCATCAACATACATTTCAATTCCCTCCAAAGTTTCATTCGCAGCTTTGTACTTCTGTTGTATTGGGAATGTCAAGGGTGATTTGAGGATCATCCTCTCCGTTTGATGTGGCATTCTCAATCGAGGTGGAACCTTTGCCTTCTTGATGTTCAGTTCTGCACCTGCAAACGCAGTGAGGGCCCAAGCCCGATACTTGTTCGCCCAATGCATCCCGGTACTCAACACATATCCAGCAAATATACCAGTTTCCCCCCTCGGCTCGAATTTCTCCCTCTTCTCTCCTCGTGCTTCACTCGGCTTGAAGTCCACAAGCGCACCGAAAGGTATCTTCTCCCCTTTGAACTCCTCACCATGCAGCCTCAACCAAGCGCTTGATCCATTCACCTCTTCGACGTTCATCAAGTGGCACAGCGTGGTAATGGCCTGCGCCCAGTAGCACGTGGGTAGACCGGCATGTACAAGACAGGCCGAAGTCTGGTCAATGATGAATTGATTTGTTCTCTCAGCAAGGGAATTGTTCTGCGGTCGTCCGGGCAAGGACAGGTCGTGGTTCAGTTTCAGTTCCACGCATGCGTTGATCAGTTCTGGACCATCGTCCGAGTACACCTGCTTGATCTTCCTCCTCCCGCAGAAGTGCTTGATAGCCCTGACAACAGAGTCAGTATCCCTTCTCGCAGTTGGATAAGCCATGATGAGCCCAGTATATATGTCTCGAATGATGAGCGCATACCTGCCTTCCACCTCATGGTCTCCCGATGCCGTCACGAAATCGAACGTCACCAGGTCCCCGAGCGTCTTTACCTCCCTCTTGAAGGCTCCCGTTCTTGATCTGAAGTGTCTCATCTTTGCCTTGACGCACGATTCACAGAAAGGGTTTCGATACCTGTGGGTAAGCAAATGAGCAATAGAGTTGGCGTCCCTCTTGAGGACTCCCACTTTCCTTTTGATCGATGACCCTTCGTACACATCGACTTCGATTCCAGCATCTGGATCATCCTCATCAACCTCTTCCTCGTTAGCTTCAGCATCACCATTTCGACATGGGACTGGCCCAACGTCTACTGGCACTTCCTCGGCAACAGGAGGCGGGCGCACTGGACCGGCTCCCCCGAATGGTCCGAAGTCGAACGCTCCATGATGATGTTCGTCCTCGACCTCTGCGGATTCACCGACAGCGGCGGGTATGACATCATTGTCATCACCATAATCTTGATCTGCCTCATCGTTCGTGACCAATGCCAATACTTCCAAAAAGTGCTCCTTGAGGTCGTCAATTGTAGGACAATGCCTGTTACTCCGAAGCTTACCATCGCTCACGAGGTACGGGATGTCATCCTTGACCTGTAAGTGTACGAATCCCTGCTTTGGTGTAACCATGAAAGGTAGTTC
Organism: Effrenium voratum; assembly: GCA_963377175.1. NCBI lineage: Eukaryota > Dinophyceae > Suessiales > Symbiodiniaceae > Effrenium > Effrenium voratum. Next base: position 1,446,253 of record CAUJNA010003805.1, read on the forward strand.
CAGTGAAAAGCATATCCCATCTTCATGCACCTTCTCCCTATTGACAACACTGTGGGTGTCTCATCCAACACATGCGGCTCGACAGTCTCGTCCAACTCGTCCACGACTATCTTGGCCACGTCAGATGTGGAAGTGGAGCCATTTGCGGTTTGAAACACAATCTCATCATCATCTTTCACAATATCAACACCCAGGCTCTTTGCCTTGGCTCGTCCAATGAGATCATGACCGCATCCGGTGTCCATCAACCACTTCACCCGTTTACTGATGCACGTTGACATTGCGAACACATTCTTCGGCAGACCATGCTGTTTCTTCCAGTCGATGGCCGCTTCCTTGATCTCGTCCTTGTTTCGATCATATTCGAACACGATGGTGCTCTCCTTGGTCACCGGAAAGTAGTGTTTTCTGTATACATCTCCCACCACCTCTTCCAGTATCTTTGCTCTTATCAATGATCGCTGGACTTGATAGGCTGATAATTCTCGATGATCACTGCTTTTAAGCTTCTTCTCATCGACATGCACGTACTGGTAAGGACCATCCTCATTGCCGTACCACTCTCCCTTTCGTTCCCATTGCCTACTCTCGTCTTCAAGATAGGTGATCTCCCCGTTCTCGTCGACGTCGAGTACTTCTTTGAACCACACCATTTTCTCGGGGATCTCGGACTCGCCAGACCATCTTGACGATTCACTCATTGCATCGTCATCACGCTCGTGGTAGACAGTCTCGGTCTCGTCCGGCTCGACATGATCAACGTCCTTCTTGAAGCTGACCTTTCCCGCAGGTGCCGATTGCTTCAAGACTATCGCAGGCATGGCGATGGCCCTTCTCACAATCGCTGGCGCTGCGTTCTTGGCGGCAGCCTTCGACTTGGCTTGCGCCTTGTCACTTGACGTTGCCGGAGCCGAGTTGTTCTTGAAGATCTCGTGCTTATATTTGCAAGCACTCCCTTTCTCACACTTTCCCTTCTGGAACGCGAAGCATACTCCATCCTCCTTCTTCGGTGATGACGATCTGGATTTGGACTTCCCCTTCCCTTTCCCTTTGGGCAGGTTCTCCAGCTTGTGTTCCGTCTTCTTGCTGTGGGAAAACGTGCCTTCAAGCATCCCTTCTCCGCCTTGAAGTGATACCAACATGGGTTCTCTTGGTTTCCGCTCGGACTCTTGCCTCTGTCGTTGGCACCGTCGGACTTGCCGCTCTTGCCAGCGTGACCCTTTGCCTTGGCCTTCGGGAGCACAGGAGCGGCGTCAGGTCCATTGGATTTCCCCTTCTTGCCTTTGCCACTCTGGCCCTCCTGCTTGCCAGCAGCCGGAGCTGCATCTTTGCCGCCTGATCTCATCATTGACTTGACCGACTTCTCCTTCATGTCGAGCATCAGATCCTCGCGATCCGATTTGATTTGGTGGTCAATCAATGCCAGTAAGAATTCATACGACTTTTGAGGATGTTTGTCTGGCAGCCGATGATAGGCATTCAGACCAAATTCCATCTTCCTGCTCCCTTTGATCTTTCTATACAGAATATCTCTGAGGGCCAGCATGCTGGGTCTATCCTCGCTCCTCATCTTCAGCGGCAAATCATACCACTTGTTCCTGAATGCAACCAAATTCTTGTCTCCAGGGAAGTCAAGGTTGAATAAGTGCTCGATGTGGTAGACAAGGTCCGTTCGATCAGATGTCCTGAATGATTGCATAACCAATGCCACCAACTCTCGTCCCTTCACGATCACCCCTTGTTGATGTCGTAGTTCCGAGTGTCGCGTAGCGGCGAGGTACACGTCTTTGGCTTCGTCAGGTGCTTGTCTCAACATGTTCTGCATTCCCATGGCCATTTTGATATCTATTGTAGCGAATCTATCGCCGCCGAAGTCGCTCAGCAGATTGAGGTCTGGGTTCAACCCAAGAGCCTGTTCCAACCATTTCGTCCATGCGTCGGTATCTGGATCTGCGCATGCACTTAGCACATTCATCAGCAATTGCATTTTCCAGTTGTCGAGCTGATGGATCTTTGGCCAAGGGGGGGATAGATACCCTCTCAGCTTCTTTCCTTGAAATCCTCGGTCTCTCGTTCTTGATCTCGCGATCATCCCTCAATCTCCTGCGCCCCCTCCGTGTCCGATTATCATCTTCTTCTTCTTCCTCGTCCTCCTCATCCTCTTCGTCGTCGTCATCCTCGTCCTCATCGTCGGGTGGATCACCTGGAGGTCCTCCCCCACCACCTGTTAGGCTCAATTGACGTCGATCTGGCCCTTGTCGATTTCCATTGGGCGAGAATCCACCGTAATCCAATGGGGGTGTAGTACCGTCGTTTCCACCTCCATTACCACCACCACCAGTCGTAGTAGCGGATTGTGGGATACGCCCAACAACCCCTTGCATCTGTGATAGGTGTACATCGATCATTGGATCACCGAAAGACGGAAAGAGAATCGAACCTGGCACTAGCGACAAATTAGGGATCAGATTAGATGATGATGACGGGTGTAACCCAGTCACCTTCTTGTCTTCCCTAGCCGAACTAGTTTGGGGTCCTCCCTCAGCGCGTTTCACTACTGCTCGTTCACGATGTCCATCCTTACTGCTCGAGGCTTCCTGGGGCTCCAGCTTCTTGAGTGTCCTGAGCTCCTCATTATCCGCATCGAGCTGACGAACGAAGCTCTCTTCTTGTTTGAGCGTCGCCTCCCGCTCCTTCAGTTATCCCTGAAGTTCGCGCATCTCCTCGAGGTACTCGTCATACACTCCTTTAGCTGTCATTTTCCAGCACTCGGCCTCTTTCGATTTCTCGTCCATCGTGCACCAAACTCTTGTTTGTGCTTCTCTGACCTGGGCCAATTCCAAGATTGCATCCTGACGATGACCACCCTCGATAGCAATCATCTGATTCTTCTTCGACACGTCGGATTCATACTGTTTGATGATCTCTTCCTTCTCGCGAAGCAAGCATTCTGCTCTTTTCGATTCTTGCTCTGCAAAAGTCGTAACGTCGTTCAGTCTCGTCATCAGCTGCTCCCTGGAGTCCTCCATCGAGTACACCTCGGGGCGTTTGACGAGTGCATGTTCCAACTGTGATTTCAGACTTCGAACCATCTCCTCTTCGTTGAACTTCTCGATAGATGTAGATGATTCAATACCTCTGATCTGTTGCTGATAAACTGATATCTGTTGTGAAGCCTCACGGCGTATCTGATTTGCATGTATTGCTGATTCCTGTGCAGCCGACTTCTCGCTTGCCATATAGGATCTCATCACTGCAATCTCCCGTTTCTGCTCCGTTATAGTTCCCTCAGCTTGTCTCATCTGTAGCATCATAACATTCGACTCCATGTCCTTCTTCTCCCCGTATTGATATGCGTTTATTTCCACCTTGCGCATCTGTTGGGCTTCCTCCTCAAACTTGCGCCAGGCCTCCGCCATGTGATGTTGGTGATGACTTACAAGATGTCCCGATTGCTTGCTGGCAATCTCACATCGTCTCTCCAGCTCTTGGATCCGGATGGTGCTCCCATAGTCTTCTTGGTGAAGATTCGCCATTGCTGCCGACATTTCATCAAGTGTCTTCTGATACTCCCCGATCTCCATCTCCATCTTATTCTTTTCTTTGATCGCGGCGCGAAACTCGGCACTCGTGGGTGATTTGGATCTCCCACCTTTCGATGTCGACCTCACGCCCTTCTGCGACGTCCGCGGTGTCGCAGGTGAAGATGATGATCTTCTTGGTGGAGATTCTCTTTGCTTCGACTCCTGATGAATAGCGATCTGTTTCCATGACCTCGTAGGTGTAGACATATCGCTGAATAGTGCGGATCCTCCGCTCCCAGGTTCGTCCTGTGAATCTGCAACCAAATCCATCACCGCAGGAAGAGCCATCAATCCATTTGATCCCTCTGAGCTGTCGTTCCCAAAAGTTGCAGTACTTGGGCTCGCTGAAGATGCCATTGTACCGTGTAGGTTATTGTCCCTCTATTGTTCCTGTACCCGCAATAAACCAGCTGTCTCTCCGTCCAGTGTAGAGCTTGCCGATACGGCTGATAACCTGTCAAGAGACGGCAAGGTGACGTCCCGTGGGACGCTGTCCACCGAACCCTCCAGCTTTGTACCCAACCACGTAGAAAGGTGTATACGGTCAAACCGTTATAGCCGAACCCGTGTAAACTGTTGTAAGGGATAAGAACCAATAACCACGATGGTGTTCCCGGCAGCTGCAGCACGAATGAAGTATTTTCCACTCTCTATGGTCGATCACGTACAAACGTAGTTCATGCAAGACCTTGAGCCCTACTCGTGACTTGAGCCAAATTTGGCAATCAATGGAACCATGTAACCAACACCAACACGGACCTCAGAACAGCTTCCCAATTTAGGCACGGGGCCAGGAGGGTTTTAACAAGAAGAGTTTCGATCTTGGATGTGAATATGAGGAACTCACTGTTCTGCCTCCGAAAATTAAAGAAACTGAGGAGCCTGTAAAGATACACGTTCGTGGTACCCTTCAGGACGTACTGCTTCAGCGTGTTCAGTTGACAATCCAAGCGTCAAAGAAAGCCTTTGCCAAGCAAACTTGGTTGAAGACTTGATTTCGCTTACCCGAAAATACGGCCGCTTCGTGGTCAGTTGGCCTTTATGGATACATGCTCACACACACAGGCAGCCCGCACTGGGCCAGATCCTTTTTCGGCAAAGATTTCTATACACTGGTCAGCGGACATCTCACAAGCCGCAGTTTCGTTCTTGCCTCCCTGCGAAAGAGCTGGGGGAACGAGCCCTTAGGGCTTCAGCCGTAAAAAATCCACGATTTGGCCATGTTCCACTTCTTAAAAAAACCTGAAGGCCTATCAAACGAGCTAATTCAATGCCCTAAACAGAATATGCCTGGGGCTGCCCTCAAAGACGTAGACTTAAAGCGTCCCCCCGCGCCTTCGTTGCGGCTGTGATTGCGTGTCGAGGCGACGGTTGCACAGCAAAGCCGTGGGCTCAAAACCTCTGGGCGAGGCTCAGGCAGTTTCACTGGGCATTTGCCTCAGTCCAGAAGGATCTGGTAAGAGACGTTTTTGCAGTAAAGCTCCACTTGTCACTTCAAGTTGTCACAACCTGAAGCTTGAAGAGTGCAGGTTGGCAAGCAGCTTCGCCACGACAATGCTCACACCCTGTTCAATGCCAGAGCGGCCCAATGCGCGCGCGAGCTGGAAACTGAATGTTGCAAGGTTTCAGTTCCGAATGTTGGAGAATCAACCGCATCCTCGTTCACGAAACAATTTGCGGATGCGGGGATGCCACTGGAGGACTGCATTCTGACACTGGACGCATGTCTTTCAACCGGGGGAAACTGTTGCCTGGATCAGCGTGGTGTTCACCCATACGAATCAAAGCCTCAGGTCCACAAACCCACAGCCATCTGATTGCATGATTTCAAAGTGCCACGTGAACTGCTTGCAGTCGAAACTTGACCAGGCTTACAAAGCGCTTGTCAAGGAGTGCCAGCCGCATGCCCTTCACGAGGGGCGGGGGGGTGGCAATCAAGGCAATCATTCTGAGCCTCAGGACGGGCAAGCAATCGCTTCATGTAACAAGGCACGAGGTAAAGTAGCAAAAGAGCGCTCACACTGAACAAAACCGCCTCTGCAAGCCCGCGCTGAACCCGCGGGGGAGTTTCCCCAAAAGGGCCTGACATTCTCGCAGTTGCAGTCAAGGTACAACTGGTCGCTTGCAGGGGGCCGAACACAGGCTTAAGCCCCTTTCCGCAGCCTGCCTGGGGTTATGTGAAAGGTCGCGCGATGAATGCGCCGTCTCCCGCACTTGCGAGGGAAGCACGGCTGGTAGCTGAGACTGGCCATTTGGAGGGCAGGAGGCCACATGCGCAGCATAGCATTGCGACAAGGGCTCAGGAGCACATGCTCCACAGCCAAAGCGGCATGACCTTGTTGCTAGGAAGTGGGATGCCTAGTTGGAGCTGACCGCGCTCACGCAGCGGCGCAAGTGTTCTTTGGCACATGGCTCACGGTCTGAGCCGTCTGACTCCAAGTGACACGATAACCCCGTCAAAGACAGGCCGGGCCCCTGCAATTGCCAACAATTGCACAAGGTTTCCGGCTTGAAGAAAACACCATGATCCAGGCCACATTTTCATGCAGCCCAGGTTGCCATCAAAGGTCCGCACCTACATGTACAGCTTCTCAGCTGCCAAAGGATTCTGGTGAAAGTGACGATATTTGCGCACGTAAAATGATGAGCAGCTGGCTTGTTGCTTTCAGCGCCATTGCCGCCTGCTTTTTGCCTTTTCCAGACCTGCTGTGTACGACTGACGTCTGCTCCCAATACACTGTGCTAACGGCCAGTGTTGAGGAGTGGCACATGTTCCCATGGGTGTCAGCTGGCAGCTGATTTAGGCCGCGTTGTGTTGTTTTGTTTAAAGTAAAGGCCAAACCGGTCTTCTTTAGCAAGTAGATTTTCTGGATACAAGTAAGGTCGCGTTTTGGGGCCCTATGTAAGTCCACTTCAACTTCAAGTTCTTCGGAGTGCTGCGTGAGTTGCGCGCGCCTGGCCTGGATTTCAAAGACGTGCCGGCAAAATTTGCTGTTCACAGTAAGTACGGTCGAATTCAGAGAGCCCCCCATCGCTTTCCAGCGTTTGGTCTATAACGCAAAGTTGTCGTTTTTTGAGAGTCCCCTATCGTTTTCCATGGTTTCAAGCACCTTGAACTATATGGATGTCCAAGTGTAGACTACTTTCCTTTTCCGTAAATTCTGACCGCGCTTCAAATGGCAAGCAGCCAGACCAGGCGAACTCTATGATATTGCAGCACGCATACGCAGGATTCCACATGCAAAACTGGCCTGCGCCAGCAAGCACGCGCCGTGGCGTGGATCCTTGCTCGCTTTTGTCACGCGGGCTTTACAGGGCAAACGGAGGAGATGCTGCTGCAGAATCCAGAGAAACCTGCAGGAAGGTTTGAAGCTGTCGTCTTGTTTAACTGATGGAAAACATTGCTTGCAGGACAGCATCAACTGAATTCCCGCTTAGCACTGCAAGCGGCACAAACGCATAAACACCTTCAAGAAGCGCAGCGAACAAAGGCAGTCAGGCCGGCCCCCGGGCCCGGAGCAGCCCTGTGCTGCGTCAGAAAGCCGAGTCATCGTCCAGGTGCCAGGCAATACCCCGACTGAACCAGCTGCGAAGGCTGCGCAACACGAGCCCCGCAAAAAGCGGACAGAGGCTGTTGCCTCAATCTATTGCCTCAAGACGTGGCGGGCGAATGTTTTTCAAGCCTCAGATCTGTGCCTAAAGAAACCCGCAGGCAAAGTGGCCGCAGTCTAGAGCAGCTGGCCAAGCCGGCTGCAAAGGATCACCTTGGGTGCCACGCTGCCTCAAGTGGCCACACCTGAGGAGATGGGAATGAGCAAAAGCAAGTATTAGCTTTGTGCCATGTTCCTGACTAAGGGGCGCAGGCGGGGTAAACAAACAAACTGTTCTTATGCGAGGGCTGAAGCGATGAGTAGGCTTTGTTGACAAAGGCTGGCCGACAGGAAAACCTGAACCTGCTGAGAGCAAAACCCTGGACACGTCTGCAAGCTGAGAGTCTTCGACAACGCCGGCCTTCACAGGCATACGCGCCTTGTGAGCGCATGGTCAGCTGGCAAGTCAACAAGAATGGATCTGCAGCGTAGTCTGTAAGAATAAGAATCTTCTATAAGTCGTCAGCCGACATCTCCTTCACTGCCCTCACATCGCCGCTTTGCTTGCGCGTGCGGGCAACAACTTGAGGAAGCGTGCCGGGCAAGCAACAACTAAAGGCAAAACCAATGGGGTATCCAAAAAAGCCAGTATTCTATTCGATTTCTGCGAAACCCAAGCCTCGCCCACAAACTTCTGCAAACCCTGGCCCCTTCTGCAAACTTCTGCCCTGGCACCCCGCGTGATCTGCAACCCCCACGCCCCCTCTCGTGAAGTTTCTGTCCCCTCCCCCCTTCTCACGCACTCCTGGCCCCGCTTCTGCGAACAGGTCCCTTACTGGGCAGGGCTGGGCAAAGCCTAGTTGTGTTTGGTGTACACACTTTGGGGATTGGAAGGGAAACCAGTGAAAAAGCGGGAATCTTTGGCGAGGGTCCCTGCTAGAAACATCCATGTGGGTAGTAAGAAACATCCATGTGGGCAGTATATCCAAAGTTTTGCTGACCCTCCAGAATCCGTGAAGCTGGATCTCAGACCTTGCGTCGCGACGCTTCCAGGGCAAAAGCGGGCAGCGACAAATCGGATCGACGTGAAGCCGCGATTCGGCCATTTCACGCTCAAGCACTGCACCATCGCAAGCCAACGCCATCAACTCTGAAGCTTCAGCCTTTGGGCCGCTCAGTTTCCCAGGCAACAACAAACACTCCGCAACCCTGTCTGAGCTCCTGCGAGCATCACAAGAAGGCCTGGAAAGCAGGTCTGGCTTTTCGCCAAGCGCAGCCGGCGCAAGCAAACGGCGATGGGAGCCTTGAGCATCCGTCTACGTGGCTAGAGATCGAAGCGCCGCGAAATCACCGCGCATCGCACTGGAGCTGTGTGACATTGCCTGGGCCAGGCCATGGATTGCATGCAAGTGGAATGTGCTGGGCAGGCAACCGAAGACTCGAAGACAACCCCATTCAAGCCCACCGGTCCATCAAAATCTTCGGTTGGAGGTCTGGGCACGGGAGCTCCTCGAAAAGATACGGGAAAGGCTTGACAGTCGCCAAAAACAACAGCACCCAAACAAAAAACATCCTGCCAGTTGTGAACCCTTGCTGGTTGAAAAAGGACTTCGTGACAAATTGCAACAGACTCCTTGCCCACCCATGCCCCAGTAGTCGCTTTGCACCCTCAGGAACCTGAGCAGAGTCGCATAAACTCGCTTGGGCCTTTGCAATATTGAACCCTAGACTTTGGCTGCACGGTGGCCCAGCTTAATCTTGCTGGCCTTGCTAAAATGCCGCAACTGGACCAAGCTTGGAGGTCAACAAACTCAGCTGGTGCCACACGCTTGCAGCTTTCCTGCAGGGAGCTCTGCTTCTGCCGGTGCGTGCACTCTTTGCAATGAATCCGGATTTGGCAAGCGGCGGCGAAACTTGTTGGGCACAAAACAGCAAGTTTCCTGACTTAGGAACCGGGCTTCAGGGTTCTGAATCCCCAATATCCGCTGCTCGGCCTGAGCAATGCAAATCTTTAGCGCCAGTTGTCTTACCATGGACTCAGCTTGAAAGATAAATTGAAGTTATGGCCGACATCAGTCCACGCGAAATGCGGGTGCCTGATTGATTTGGGTCCTGCACCGAAAGCCTACTAGTGACAGGCTGAAACATTCGCTCTGCAAAAGCGCTGACGGGGAGGGCGTGAACTGGAAGTGCTTTCTTGGAGCCAATGCACGCCTCTTGCGTTTGCTACTGCCACCGGCGGCTCACCGCAAGTGCCGAGCGGCCCCCACGACCCTGAGGGTCCAAACGAAGTGTCACGAAGCAGGCATCTGCGAGCTCATTGAACCTCTCGGAGGAGCGTTGGACACGGTCTAACTGGTTGCGGCATCCTTTTAATTGAGCAGAATTCGAGGTTTGCCAAGTGAAATTGTGGATGTCATTGCACCGCGTGGTATAAAAGTGGAGTCGCCCTGGATTCCGAGCAATCAGGCGAATCCGGAGGCATGCCCTCCCCGTCAGCGCTTTCACCTCTCGGAGGGGCATTGGACACGGTCTACCTGGTTGCCAGGCCCGAGCATCTTCGCAGGGCATTCGCGCCCGTACGCCGTCTAAGGCCAAAAGGATCAGGTAGAGGTCACAGGGAGTAATTCCTGACTGCCCTCAAGAAGGCAGGGCAAGGGCTGACATCAAAGCTGTTCAAGTGAGCCGTGCCAAATACTCTTGTGTAAAAAGCGGTCCTATAAACTTGCTTTCGCGGACCCTTTCGCGATGCTTTCGCGCCCCAATGTTTTGCTTTCGCGGGCTTTGGTTTCTTTAGAATTGCTTTCGCGACGCTTTCGCGGCGGACCGTCACACAGCATGCAGGCTTTCGCGGGTCTTTCGCGGCGGGACCTTCTTTGGTTTCTTTCGCGATAAGCTTTCGCAAGCTTTCGCGGCCTGCGGTTTGGCTTTCGCGGGGATTCTATAGGACACCCCCCTTTACTACTTTGTATTGTCAGGGTTTATGGCGCGGCTCAAGTCACATTTTGGGCACAGGAAGCCTGCTGTGCGTGGCAAGGCAGGCATCCAAGCTTGATGCAGCAACTCAAGTACTCCAGTGCTCTGCAGAAGTCACTACCTAAAGCACTCTTCAAGAGAGCACGTTGGCAAACAGCCTGGTGTACAACCCAGCTTGGCCACGACAATGCTTCTGATGAGTGGAAAAGAAACACCATAAGCCATGGGTTGCACCGGGTCGACCAAAGCTCCGCTCACGGCTACTGGATTGCCTTCTAATGCTCCTGACGTGGCCGCCCAAAACCGGGACCCAAGCCGGGAAGGAGGTGAATATTGGAAAGATCATATTCCATAGCCAGGATTTGTGTGACTTGAGTGCATCATGGGCGCTGTGAAATCAGGTACGACCTGCGACAAGCCTAAGGTTCATGGACTTGTACCCAACAAACTATAACGAATCAAGCATCCAAAGTTGAAGGAACAAAGGCGGCCCCTCCAAATGGTGGTCGTTCCTATTTGCCACACCAGATGACGCAGGCCGGCCCCCACTCCTGCCGCCGGGCACGTCCAGTTGCCGCAGCGATCAGCAGCACAGCTGCAGGCGTTGGTACCTGACAAGGACAAAGACTTTCCTGCCTGGACTGGAAGATGGTAGGGCAGGAAGATTTGCCAAACGCACAAAGAGGCGTAGAGTTTGATGTTTTTGGTGGGATATATTCTTCTCTGACACTTTCAAGAACATGAACTTATCAAAGCGCTCTTTGGTGTTTATTCGGACTTGTAATTTTAGCTTACAGCGGCCACCTGGTCGACCAAGGCAGCTGACTGCAGGCCTTCGTCCGATGCAAAGATGAACCGCGCCCAGGTCCAGCAACCTGGCCGTGTCCCAGGCATTGTATTCACAAGGCGGGGTGTCCCTCGTGGGTCCATAATATCGTGCTCGCACCAGCCCGTGCGCCCCCAACCAAAGTAGTGCCAGAAAGACTGTCAAAATGCGATTCACACGAGCTTAGATTGTGGCTGCACCTGACAAGTTTCGCTGCCTGAAGTGTAGTTCGCTGCCAACCATGCATGCCGAGCATATAAGCTGGAGGTTTTGAAGAATACTGTTGCGGAAGAATGACTTCTCGCAAAAAGATTGTGTGGGCATCAATAACCTGTGATTTCATGAGTGTCCTTGCTAGGTTCACGTCTGGATTTGTTTTGACCCTTCTTACGCTTGGCCCTGCACAGCTCATGTGGCATTTTCTCCAAAGCTTCAGTGAACCAGCTGCACTTGGTTTGCACTTTAGTGCTTTGCTTTGCACCCAGCCGGGTCAGTCCTGCAAGGACATGGGAGCACGTATTTAACCAACGCTGCGTTACCGCACAAGGCCAATCATTCCTCGTGGCTGCTTCGGAGCGAGCGCTCGCGCGGGTCTGTCAAGAATCGGCCGCGTCTCGCAGAACGCGAGTGTCCTAAATGAACTTAGACGCCCCTGTGGGCGCAACACAGAGACGGCGGCGTCTGGCACGGCGCGCAGGTCGCCGTCGACGCCACCATCGTCTGCCGTTTGCGCCGGAATGGCAACCCATACCCATGTGCACCGTTCCTGGCCAGCAGCTCGTGGCCGCGGCGCAGCAGCGGGAGCCCGAACTGCACGCGCAGCGCTGACAGCCTCGTGTTCGGGGTGGAGGTTGGCGAACGCTGAGCACGGAGGCCGATGTGTTCGTGCCCTGTGGTTACAAGCCGTTTGCCTGCCGCTGGACGGGCATGCTGTCGCCCATCGCGCCTTGGCGGCGAGCTCGTTGCCTTGCCACTGCGGGAAGCGGAGGCCGCCGACGGGAAACGCCGGAGGGCTTGATTGCATGACAGGGACAGCACTTGAGACTCGTTGGTTCGGAGTGGTTGGATTGGTCGGTGGGTCCGTTTGCGTGGCAGGTGCAACGCAAGGGCTCGATTTCGTGACATGCGCAGTGCTGTGGACATGCTGGGGCCTGAGTGGCGGGCCTGTTTGCGAGGCGCGCGGTACTTTGCTCAGCGCTTTGAGCATGTGGAGCTGAATTGCGTGACAGGCGCAGTACTTTACTGGTTGGTTCGTTTGCGTGGCAGTCACGCTAGGGCTCAATTTCGTGACTGGCGTACTACTTTGGACATGCTGGGGCTCGATTTTGCAGGCGCAGCACTTTGGACACGCCGGAGCTCGATTGCGTGACAGGTGCAGTATTTTGGACTCCGCTCCGCGGGAATGCCTTGGGTAAATCAATGCATCTGCACATGGGGAACGGACAAAGGACTTTGCTTGGGGACTTGCGGGGCCACGCCCATGTTCACCACAATTCCATTGCAGAAATGCGTCGACTACGAAAAACAACTGCCAAGGGACAGGCAAACTGGATCAACCTGACTGCAATGCTAGCCGTCCGCGTCCTCGACAGCAGCTACCGCAGCTTTGACTTGGGACACCACCTGGGCACCAGGGATTCGATCACGCTGCAGCTTGGCACACGCTGAGCACCCCACATTTTTGCTTTCATCGCCCAAGGTCATCAGCTTATTCGTTCCCGATCTGCCTGGCAAGCCACGGGAAGCAAATCAACACACCTCTCACTGCAAAGTGCGCCTATTGTTTCTTGGCTGCAGCATCGGCCTGTTGCCAAGCCATGCGTGTCACAAGGACTTCAAGTTGGACAACGTGCCTCGGTTTCCTGTTTTTTTTCGGCTTGTTCGGGTTGGCTGCTTTGCTCATGGCTTGCAAGCATGAGCGCTGCCAAAAAGCCACGGCAGCATGTTGATAGTACAAAACCTTCACCTTCAGCCTATTCCTGTTCAACACGAAGGCATCCGCATATGATTGCATGTGTGTGTTGGGCAGCAAATGATGCCTCCCGTCCATGTTCAATCATTTTGAACATGTCGATCATGTTTGAAAACATAGATGTTGCAGCAATCATGCCGTGAAATTGAGTGAGCGCAAGGTTGTGCAGTCACAGCAAACCGGGCCAGTTGACAATGCCAATCCGTCCAAGCGTCAAAGAAAGCCTGTGCCAAGCAAACTTGGTTGAAGACTTGACTTGAGATGGGGAGACACGAAAGGTAGGATACCTTAAAGTGGTCCCCCGAATGAGTCGTATAGTGGCTTCCCCGAATGTGCCCTCTGAAAGAAAGGAAGGTGCGCGTGGAGCTCAACAGCTTGAGCATGTTAAGAGGCAATTTCCGTGTTGACCATGTAAAGTGGGGCAAACGATGCGAGGCAGGGACACCGTGACTCGGTGCGAAAAAGCGGACTGAAGTGTGAAGCGAAGCGAGCGAAAAGAGTGGCAAAAGGAGCGAAGCTGCCCAACCGTCGCCTAGACACTTCGGTGGAGATGCCACTTCATCCAAAACAGCCACAGCACCACAAACTGAGAGCAAATGCGTGGTGCCAACGCTTGTACTTTTTTCACATGACTCCCACTGTTTTTTCGCCAGTACTCCTGGAAGAATCCCACAGCTTTCTGCAGCGTTTTGCAGCATTTCCCGCACATGCTGGTCATGCAGCGGAATGCTGTCAAATGCAGCAGAAAGCTGCCAAATGCTGCAGAAGCTGCAAGATGCTGCCAAATGCAGCAAAAAGCTGCAAAATTCCGGTTTTTGGGCCGAGGCTGGGTAACTTTGCAACATTCCAATTGAAATCCTTCTAGGGGGGATGCTTCCCAATTTTCTTGTGTTTTTCGTCCCTTACTGCGGCTATTTTCCTTAGCACCTACCGTTGCCACAACTTGTGAGCTTACAAGCTCCCATGTCCTTTATTTTAGCTATTCACGTTGGCTGCAGAACCCAAAGGCAATGGCTTCTGTGGCATCAAGCTGTCAGTTTGCGCAAGTCCCGACAGGCTCATGTTTGCATTTTAGCAAAAGAACACTGCAGCTTCTTGCAGCTCCCAAACCCATGATGGAAGGAGCCGGAGTGAGGTAGCACACAGTGAGACCACACATAGCCCCATTTGAGTATGTGTGGTCCCTGGATCTATTCCGCTGGAAATCCAATATATGCCAATACGGAGTGCAAGAGAATGGATAGTCCCTGATGGCTGTGGGTTGCTGCAATACCTGCGAAAGCGGTCTGCAAGCCTTTTATCACTGTTCACAAGTCTGTAAGGACTATGTACACAATATGACGAAATTGGCCTTGAGCCAACTGTTGCATGGAGATCAACATGTGAATTTAAAAACAAAACAGACACAGAACTATGTAATGTTTGGCTTCTTGGCGTTTGAAGTCCTTGGGTCCTTCGGTGCTGGCGGGCAGTGCCCTTCACACTTGGCAGGAAGCAGGCACAGCCAACAGGCTGTGTTTGCTGCCCTGCCCGCCCTGGTTTGGGTTAATTTTGCCACCCTCGCGGTCTCGGGGTAAAAGTGCGAGGAGTGCTGCAGACTGCACTGTGACTTCTTATGTTGTCCAAACTTGTTTTGGGAAAGCTGGGATGTCATAGTGCCAAGTGCTGTTAAATGTCTCGACCTTGCTGGCACTCGGTTGGGTTGATCGTCTTTCTCGGGGCCATTTTGGCTCAAGTCCCTGATCCCGGTTTTGCCTTTATTTTCCCACCCTCCACTCCCTATCACCTTCCACCTCAAACGGCCGACGGAGGAGATCAAAGAGGGGAACACTTTGGCGACCGCCCTCTGTCTGTCCCAAAGTGTATGCGGACTGGGTCGAGCATGCAAGGCAAATCCTCACCCGGGGTACCGTGGCTACTCAGGGCTCAGATGGCGAGCGCAGGCTTTGTCACCCACCTGGATTGGCGCGGGCGGTGGACTGAGGCGGAAGTCCGCACCAAGGCCCCCGGGGAATCTGGGGTTTGCCCCGGCAGTGGGACTCAGGGGGGGGGGTGTTTGATTCACATGTTGATCTCCATGCAACATTTGGCTCAAGGCCCATTTTGTCATATTGTGTACATAGTCCTTACAGACTTGTGATACAGTGATAAAAGTACAGCAACCCACAGTCACCACGAACTATCCATTCTCTTGCACTCCATATCGGCATATGTTGGATGTCCTGCGGAATGGATCCAGGGACCACATATACAATCCTCTACTACCACAAGGATTGTTTGTGGCGATGGTTGCTATATGGATATACTGCAAGCGGTCTGCAAAGGTTCCTTTTCTATGCACTCACCATGTATGTAGGTGTGAGACAAAAAGGGCCTTGAGCCAAATGTTGCATGGAGATCAAGATACAAATCAAACACAAAACAGACACAAATTTCTTTTGACCTCCAGCACTGAATTACCATGTAATTCCTGGCTTCTTGGCCTTTGGCCGTAGCCTGGAAACTATGCCGTAGCCAATAAACTATTTGATTCATCCTTTTTGCTGCGCGGATGAAAAGTCCTGGTGACAACTGGAAAACGGTTTGTACTCTTGACGTGAGATACCTAGCTGTATCAAAAGAGGATGCAAAACGCTTTGTACATGCGGGATCGATGTGAAACTCTTGATCTCTCACAAAAATAGTCTTGTCGTCGACGGGGATCAATTGGTCGTGATTCGTAGTGCCGATTTCGTGTGAACTCTCGCAATCGAGCTTCTGAGAATCTTATCCCTGGCAAATTCATGAAGACCAAAGGAGGTCTGGATGATTGCCAAAGGTGGCAATTGCAATAGCTTATCATTTCTTGTTGTACCAATGATAGCTGCTGTCAGACTGACAACCGTAACCGTAATCTCTCCAGGTCGAATGCTTCCATCCCTGATGGCTTCCATGTTGTCTCCTGTTTCTTGCCCTTGAGGAACTCCTTGGTCCGAGAATAGTTTCTCTCCCGGTTTGCTGCGCGGCTTTGGATGTAGACCATCAATGGTCGTTGGTGATGTGCTTGATGCGTTCATTGGATGAGACCTGGTAGTCGGCGATGACCTTCAAGCCCTGCATGGATGTCAGTTGTGCTTCAGTCAAATATTCAATCTCTGACTTGCTGCTATTGGATGTCTGTCTTTCCCATCCAAATACAACTGTCGTCATACAGTCCGGAAGTATTCTGTCATACCCGGATCCAGTCTTCATGTAAAGGTGATGACGCACGATTGACTTCATGGATGGCGCCATTTTGTAATCCAACCAGTCCGCAAATGGCATTCCCTGTGCCTCATTCCATGTCTTCTGATATTTCTGGATGATGTAGTTGATGAGGCCTTGGTCAGGATTGTAGACATCTTGAAGTATTGGCGGACTAGCTCGCATCACCTGTAATCGCATCGCATTGGTACTCGGCGACGAGGGCATGATTCTTGATTGGAAATCTTCCCGTGCTGCGCCATGGGTGATGTTCGGATGAACATGGAACACGCCAATGGTTGCGAATGGGAGGTCTGCCCTTGTCACGTGTCGACTGTCGAAGGACGTGGATGGAGTTTCCGTTGATTTCGGAGGTGTGCCCCGCATCTCGTTGTTGAACTGTGTGTATGACAACGATCTCCTTGTTCTTGCCATGTCCTTGGACTTTAGTGCGTGGTGCCGGTGGCAACCGGAATTTCGTAGTCGGGACCAGCGCAGTCCTTCTCGACTCCAAAATAGCATCTGAACATTCCGAATGTCGTACCCCAGTTTTGGCTTTTGGTGGAAATGTGTCGTAAAAGTTCGACTCTGGCTTGCTTTCCGCCGCGGCCAAAGCGTGCGATTGGTCTTGCGGACCAGGATTTGAGAACGATGCCCTTGTAGCCGAACCTGATAAACAGCTTGATGAGTTCCTTGGATGTCTCGTCTTCCGGATAAAGGAAGGCATCGGCCTCGTTGAGGCAAATGATGTGGGCACTGTTCTGCAACACCATCATGATGAGTGGCCTTTCCTTCATCGACATGTATTTCAATTCCCGGTTGTCCAACTTCGGATTCGTCGTGAGGTTTCCGTGATTCAAGGTGAGCATGTTGAGCGTCAAGGATGAAGTGAATTCATGTGACGCGAGGTGATCAACATAAGGGCGATCTGTCGGCTGCATCAGGGATCCAAGGATGTCCGTGAATGACTTGATAAGGTTCTTTAGCCTCTTCAGTCCAATCGGAAGTCGGATTGGATACCCTGACTTGTCCTGTGGTGCCCTGTGCTCCTCCCTTCTCGGCTCGTGTTGGTGACGGAAGTAGAACTCTTCCTCATCGAAGTTGGCGTCGGGGTTCACATGCGCCAAGGATCTCAGCTCAGTCCCATTCAAATCTCGATGAACATTCCTTGGATTGACATTGTATTTTACTTTGAAATCTTGGAAGTTCTCCTGTTGAGCTCTCCTGCTGCGTCATGTCCCGGTCCAAGGCGATTTCCGCGAATTTCTGGATGAGCCTTTCCCTATCGCGTTCAGGAACGTTGTTGAAATCCTGGTGATTGTCACAGATGGTGGCGCCTTCATGGTAGTACTCTTCCACAATGGCCAGGAATCGAGTGTTCCAGAAAGGTCCTGGCCGCTTGGCAATGGTGCTTATTGGTCTGATAGTTGTCGGATTCGGTCTCCTCGTCCATGTCGTTCTTGGGCTGCGCCCGGATCTTTGGTGTCAACTTCAGTGGCGGAAATGAAGGCTGCTTGGGCATAGCCTTTTGACTTCGGTCGTCCCTTGAGGGTAGACCTCCTCTTCCTCGGTTTCGGAATCACGCTCATAGTCAGCCTGCTCCATGTTGATGTCATCCTTTTCTTGGAGATGCGATCTTATGGATTGTTCGTCCTTGATCTCCTCCATGACATAATCAGATGACTCATCATTTTCCTCAACGGTCTTGCGGACCGGAGATTCCCTGAGAGGGGATGATGCTCGCCTCTTCACAGCTGGCTTCGGCGAAGGGGCCGCCGAGCTGGATCCAAACAGACTGCTGAAGAGCGGCGTATCGGTAAGATGATCTGACATGCACAATCGCAAAATGTCTGGAGGGTTTGTAACCGAATTGGTTGCGGACGCAGACACATATTTCTTGATATTCAAGAACGGTGAAATGCAAAATACTCATCACGGAATTGAGGAATTGAAAACCAGTAAAATGAAAAATCGTGCATCGGAATTCATGGACATGTTGGTCATGCCCAGGTTCCCCAGCAAGCAAACATGGATTCTGCCACACCGGCTCCTGCGATGTCGGGTCCGTGTTTTGTCTTGTGTGCGAGCCATTCAACCAAAATGCCTTGTTCGGCAACATGGTACGGAAGGGTGGATGTGCGTCAACATTCAGGAGGTTGCCCGTCAGGACGGCCTTGATGAGCTCGCATGCTTTGGCTGAATGTTGGTCAGCGAATCTGCAAGGCAATCTTCACTTCGTACATGTGCAAGGTCGTGCATCTGTCCCCTGCTGCTTTCCTTTCCCAACATCTGGATTAAGTGCATTGTTTCTTTCTGTTCCGGTTGATGGGTTTTGGATGCAGTTGTAACAAGGTTGTTTGCATCAGTGCGGATTTGAACATTTGCGATTTCGCCTATGACGTCTGACCAGAGACCGCGAAGAAATAGAGCTGAACCGCAACAACGCATCAGTCCGTGCAATTCGGCAACAGTTGTGGACATTGTTGTCGCGGTGATCTTAGCGTCTCGTAGTCGACCAATGAGGTCTCTCGAGTTGGATGAGCCCTGGCAAAGATCTCGTTGTTCTGCAAGAAAGATAACATGCGCGCGTTGGGATGACTCATCTTCATTGTTGCGATAGGATGCATCTGGATAACCAACTATGCGTGCTTTCCCACGAAGGGGCCAGAATCTCATACTAAGCGGGATGCTTTTGATGGTTCTGACTGTTGTATTGATAGCGCGAACGTCCTCGATGGTTGGGGATGATGCCTTGGAAATTAACAACCACTGTGGACTTGTGTTCGCGATTGTAACCAGTTGATCTGACCTAAGACACTTCTGTATGCAGTATGCATCTGAGGAGTGAGAGGAGTACCATTCAAGTGCTATCAAAGGTGATTTCCTGAAGTTCGTCAATGGCAACGTTCTGATGGACATTGATGTACCAACCGTGCTTGCCGTCACGCTTCCATTGGATGCATTGTCCTACAAAGAGGCAATCATTTTTATCTTCGGAACCAACTTGAAAATCTTTGCGAAGTTGTCCCATGATTTCCTTCTCAGACACATCGTCCCCAATCAGAAGATCATCTACATGAAGAGACAGTGCTTCATGAACTTGTCGATTCTTGGCGTTGTTACCTGAAACTGGGTTCGTGAGGGAATTAACTGCTTGTAGATCGAATGTGTTGGATGATTTCTTCTCAATGGTCGACGTGGGTTTTGGAAGCTGTTTACCATTGTAAACATATGTGCAACGATCTGCCCTGGTCCAGGTTGGCACCAATCCGTAAGGACGGAGTGCCGAGTCTAGAATGTTCCACCATCTGCGTGGTGCGTCATTCAGTCCCGATTCTGATCGTATGCCTCGCCTTGGAGGAATGCTGTTTTCAAGTCCATGTGGGAAATATTCCAGTCTTTGTTCGCGGCTGCTTGGATGACAAGGCGAAAACCACTCCTTGAGGCAGCAGGACTGTCAGTCTGCTGATCATTTTTCTGCTTGTCTTGGAATCTTCTGAGGACCCAACAAGCCATGGTCTTCAGGAAATTACCGTCCTTGTCTCGCTTTAGGGTAAGGACCCAGCGACCGGTGTCGAGAAGCTTTGCTTCAAGGAATTGCTTCTGACAAGCTCTTGTCTCAGTGGCTGTCGCTTCCTTCCGTTTCTTACCAATGAGTGCGGATGTGGATGAAGCCTTCAAGGGTTCTTCTTTGGATGAGTACAAGACTAGGAGTGCTCGGTCATCGTCAGTCATGTTCTTGATGCGTCCAGGAAGGACAGGGTTGCCTTCAAGGCCTCTCGGAACCGTAAAAGGATCCAGTGTTAGCGCAGATCTTCTGTTCGGCTGTCAGGAATGACCAGTGTGCTTCGTCAATGACGAGGTCGGCTTCCTGATCATCATATGCTCTTGTCCTCTGAGAGTCTTCCGATTCTTTGTCTTTTTGGTCAGTGTGCCGCACGGTTCTCTGTGAACTTCCAGCGCCGGATGAAGTTGGAACGTGAGGAATGGGTTTGCTCTCACTATCGGATTGCGTCGGGAAATTAACTGGCTTGTTCGGATTGAAACTGGATGAAGCTGCAGGTTCACCGTGAAGAGAGGGTTCAGGTGAATCATCATCTGGCTTCTTCTTCTGCTTCCCAGTCTTCTGCTTCTTAGGTGAACTGCCCTGCAAAGGTGCAGTTGTTTCTTCGTCTTGATCAAGACGGGGCAGTTCAAACTCTTTGTCAAGAGACGGCAAGGTGACGTCCCGTGGGACGCTGTCCACCGAACCCTCCAGCTGTAATACCAACCACGTAGAAAGGTGTATACGGTCAAACCGTTATAGCCGAACCCGTGCAAATGTTGTAAGGGAGAAGGAATAATAGTTACAACAGTGGTCCTGACAAATGCAGCGCAAGCGAAGTGTTTTCCGCTCTCAATTGCCGATCACGTATGAACGCAGCTACACATAAGATCTTGAACCTCACTTGTGTCTTGAGCCAAATGGCAATCAATGGAACCTGGTAAGCAACACAAACACAGACCTCAGAACTGCTTCCCAATTTAGGCACGGGGCCAGGAGGGTTTTAACATCCCCCATTTGGGTCGCATCGTTCATCATGCGGTCCAAACACCACAAAACGTTCCACTGGCCACGGCTTCAGCTACGAAACTGTGTCGTGCACTCTTTCTCGCTATCGCTACACCGTTCATTCATTGTGAAACATGCCGGGTTCGATTGAAAATGAAACATGCATCCGCAAATCGTAGCACATTCCCATATGCAGGTGTAATATATACACTATCGTCACGTCATTTGACAACCATTGAACATCCCAGCTGCCGCATTTGCGCATCGCGCAGCCGTCATCCACAGAAATGGGTTGGCCATAGAAGTTCAATAGAAGCGCCTGCTCGTAAGCAATCTGCATATCACCGGCAAAGAAATATCGGTGAGCAATCAATGCAAAGCATAGCCATTCCAGGTACCATGAATTATATATAGAAAAAGAAATCGTCCATGAGGTAATAGTTCTATCCATGAATATCCGGAATGTCATAGTCGTCGGAATATGTAAATGTATACACATCCATTCATCTTGGACGCATGAAATCATATCATGATGTAGAATCGTTCCGTCGTAATAACGTTGATGAGATGCAAGCAACAGACGGGGACTAGCCCACATCGTGCCGCAATCCACATCTGCATTACGCATACCTGTCCCCAATGGACAATCTGTGGGTACGCCGACGGAACTCATCGTCCAAATTCTTCTGGGCATCTCGCGCCCGGACACACTTCTTGTTATGATCTTCTGGTATCCAATGCCCCATTCGGAGGCACCAATCCAGCAGAGGTGCGTCACATTTATTCGGATCGATGGCCGCAATAATGGCACTCACATTCACCGAATAGCCATACTTGCCAAGGCTCAGGTCATCCCTCACGAATGATATATACTTACAGTTGAAAGCCAGGGCAAAGCATCTGAAAATAATATCACCCACCGGGTGCACGCGATCCTTGACCAGGAGCTTCATCTCGTCCTTTGTGACGTCGAGGATTCTTGCTGCAATCCACAGCTTGTAGAATATATATATATATATAGCCCCTCGCACTTGTATACCAGCAGACGGATGTATTCATTTTGCTCCTCCTCCGACCGGAAAACCCTTGTTCGAACGTTCTGAGATTGAGAAATCTTCAGTACCGACGATGGCAAAAGGATTCCTTCCTGATCGTGTTCCGTTATGTTGGGGTACTTCATGAAATCGTTGTGGTAAGGGCAGCCTGGCTTCCCTTCGAGCGCGGCATTCATC
Source organism: Effrenium voratum (assembly GCA_963377175.1). NCBI lineage: Eukaryota > Dinophyceae > Suessiales > Symbiodiniaceae > Effrenium > Effrenium voratum. The sequence goes on from CAUJNA010003805.1 coordinate 1,468,207, forward strand.
GTCCTCGCTTCACCACCTTCAAACATCCCCCACATCTTTGACATCTGCAGCGCGATGAATCCCGCCATGTATTGAGCTTCGCGCGGCTCATCAAGGCAAATCGCCATCCGCTGGGTATTTATAATATCCCGTGATGTCAAGTCAGTGTCGCGGTATTGCCAACCGCCATCTTCCTCCTCAGACATGTAGCCGGATGTATATCCTTGCGTATCCATGTCGTCTTCTTCAGGAACTTCCTCCGCCTCATCATCCTCTTCTTGCGCTGTCGCACCCAGGTTAGCTTCATCTTGTGCACGCTTGGCATCACCCCAGACGTTGGGTCGTTGGTTGTCCTCATCATCGTCGGAACTGATGTGGATGCAGAATCTCCCGGTGGAGATCAGTTGCGCTCCACATTCCAGGCACAAGCAAAAGCATGTGGGGATCGCAGTCGCACATGACGGACATATCCGGCACCTCAGTCCTTCCCATGTCTCGTCATTTAGGATGACGACTTTGCTGATCTCGTCCCTGATCTCGTTGGTCTGCGCATCAAACTCCTCCAACTTGTTTTCCTGATACAGTTTGCATGCGCGATCAACCATGTCTTTGATGTAGTGCAGGTTGTCGGCACCTGCCTCGGTTTCAGGCATCCTCTCGTTGATCTTTGCGACGTTCTGAAGAAACATCGCAGCCGACTCTTGGGATGAGTTGACGAAACCCGGGCAGATCTCGTTCTCCACACATTTTGAGTACGCTCGTTTGGTGTCCGCGTACTCCAGGCATCTCCCTCCGTTGCTTTTGCCAATCCAAATGGATTTGACCTCATAGAACGGGATCACGTCGAAGACCATGAATGTCCCATTGGCCGCGACTCCAGCTCCATACCGCGCGAGGGTTGCACTGGGAATGTAGATGATCGCAATCGGATCCCCCGTCCTTACGTTTCGTAGCGTCACCTTCGTTGCTACGTTCATCTCTTCCCATGGAGCGAATGCTCCGAAGTGCAATGCCAGCCTATTTCCGCCATCGATCCCGCCGGGGACTAGCCCACAGCGTACGATGCTTGGCAGGTTCTCCACATACGTCACGTGGAATGCTCCTCCGAGAGAATCACCCATTCTTGCGGAATACCTATTTGCCAGTGCGGATGAGCTCATGAATCCAAAGTCACTGTGACCAGTTGTGATCCGGATGCACCAAGGTCTGTACCATCCATCGCATCTGTTGAACATCCTGTCGATGTCGTCCCGATCCAGGCCAGCATTGTTCATCTCCTCCCTGGCTGCCCTCATGTCATTCGGGTTCATGATGCTTGGGAACCTTGCTGCCAGAACCTGAAATCTCGATTTCTTTTGTCCGGACTCCTGCCACTTGATCACTTCCATGATGCCCATGTATCGTTTTGCTTTCGAGGTTGAAGGTGGGAATATGTCGCTGCTGCGTCGATGTCGACCCATCCACCTTCATCACATCTGAAAACACTTCCTCGGCAGTTGCCGATTTTGTGCCGAAGGACTCTGCATAGGTTGTGAGATAGCTGGTTTGCTTGGTCTTTCGTAGCAAATACCGAGCGATCATCGCCAATCTTGCATAGTGGAGCACCGTCAAAAGGGGCAACGCAGAAATTGACGCTCTTGCCAAGCTGCATCACATCCACCTGCTCAAGGTTGGCACCCTTGGGAAAGTATCTGGGGTCAACAATAGATGCATACGCCCATGGCATATGCACATCACTCACGTCGCCGTACTTCGGGATGTAGCATGGGATAGTGTCACATCCTCGCTCTAGCGTCGTCTTGAATGTCCTGTTGTCCCCGCACGGATTGTAGGTGAGGTCCACGCCACCGCATTGTAGCTCTCCTCCCTCAGCCGTGTCAGCCATCTCCACCAGGTTGATGGTATAGCTGTACATTTCTATTGTCTCTTTCCCTGCCTGTCCTCCTTTCTTGCGTTCCTTGGACGTCGATGAGGACGGTTCCTCCGTATCCCCCATTTCTTCATCCGAGGAAACGTGGTCGCTGCTGAGAAGCTCGCGGATCTTCTTCATCGCCTTCTCATTTCCAGCAGCCTCCTCATAGTTCTTGCAGTCGCCGTCGTGGGCCAGGTTCGCGCATCTCATGCAGATTCCCATCTCTCCCATGCACTTTTCCATTGAGACTAGGAACCCGAGTGCCGCTTTCCGCCCATCGATCACTCGCTGCTTCTTTTCATCTTTCTCAGCGTTGGGTTGAGAGCTTCGGCTCGGGTCTGGTACTTGACCAAGACCGTCACCTTCACTCTCTGTTGCCTTCCTCTTGGAACCTTGGGTGGCCTGCTCGGTCGTCAGGGATCGCGGATGTCTGGGCTTGATCTTGTTCATGATGTCCAGCACTTCTTTTGTGGGTGCCCCGAGCTGGGCGGATGGTTTGTTCCGCTTTCGGTTCTGACCCGTCGTGTGGCTCACGTTTCCCGCGAGGTGCCGTACGATTGAGTTCTCAAACTCCCTCTTGATCTTCCATGCGTCTCTCTACAATGGAAGTTCATGCTGAAAGTACGACATCACCTCAAAGAATCCCAAGATCATCTCGACGACGTCTCCCAAAGATTCCTCATTCGTAGTCTGTCCCAGGAGGTCATACATCGTCCCCTGATCGAGCACGCTCTTGATCCAGGATGAATAGGCCACATTGCCAAGATCTTTGTCAATCACAAAGATGGAGGTCCTCTCCTCAACCCCCTCAGAATTCTTGCACATGATCACATCCCGGGATGCACACAATTGCTTCCCGTGACCGTTGTTGTAGAACTGTGCTGCCTGATCCATTGTCATGCTCACGAAACCCACGTGGGATAGCTCCTTCTTCAGCTTGGAATATGCGAGTTCCCGTATAATCGTGGTCATGGCCTGAACATTGTTGACGTCCACCATGAGATTTTGAAGATCAGGGATTGCTACCACGCATTCTGCGAAAAGTCGCGTATATAGCTTCCTCCCTTCGGTTGATCTTACAATACTGTTCGTGTCCGCGTTCCAGTTCGCGCAACAGTTCACGCAAGAAGTGGGATTGAATTTGGAGTTCGATCCGAGCACCTTCGACTTGTTCATCTGCATCTCTCTCACGCAAAGTTCGCAGATCAGTTCACTGAGCTCGGTGACCGAATACCATCGGAGACGTTGATCACTGACATCAGTGTTCCCAAACGCGTCTTGCCTGCCGTATCCTTCATCCTGCCGCTCTTGCTTCCGTTTTGATTGGGCAGTGAAGGTAGGCTTGTACTCGAATTTCACCTTCGATTCCTCCATGTTCTTCGGGATATTGAAGCGAAGGTCGGGCTCGTTTATGCATGTCTCCTCCAGCTCGCGCACGAATGCGTTGCTTGGTGCGACCACATCGATGGATTTCTCCACCAGCAATCGCTTCAAGAGGAAATGTTGCAGATTCGAGCTTCCAGGGATCTTGTAGTTCTTGCCCGTGAGCGCGTGGGCAACGCGCCATAGGCGATCGTTCTCGGTCACCAACGCGCCTGCCGCCTTGCAGATTTCGCTCACCTTGTTGGCGATCGTTCCCAAGTCCCCTCTTCCTCCATGGAAAGCCACATCGTGGTTCACGCACACCACGACCAAGCCCTTGCACGTGTTGACGAGGTCGGATATCGTCTTCTGCAAGGAGTCGATGATGGGGTTGGCGGTCACTTGCCACCCACACCCCCTCTTGCACACCCAGTCATAGAGCGACATCCACATGTGCACCGACACAGGTGAGTCATCCATGTCTCGCCTCCGTCGTTCGACGATGAGCTTTTCCAGTTTCTGCAATCGGGAGATGATGCCCATCGTATCTGCGGACGAGGAGACTTGCTCACTCGAACCGTAGTACGATCTCTCCTCGATGTTCGTCCATCCCTGTTCGTTGACCATCATCTGGAAGGTCTTCGTGCTCCCTTTCGCATTGACTGCTCGCAGGGGCCAATCCAGGACCAAGAAGCTCTTCTTCTGAATCATCATGTCGCGAATCATTGCCCCGCCAATGGGGCCCCTTCTCTGCTCCTTGATGATCTTGATCAACCGCCCAGGTGCGTTGTCCGGGTTCTTCTCTGCCTGGATCAACGCATTGATGGCTTTGGCGCCCGGAAGGCGTCCAGTAATCAAGCATCCTGTTTGGGCACACATGAAAGCATACAGCTGAAGCCATGCCGTATTCCCTTTTCCAACATAGGAAAGAATGATCTTCTCCGATGTAATAGCGAAGAAGTCAGGCATCTCAGCATACACTCCCAATATGTCGCGTTCTTCCCGTCTGCGAGACATGGCCCAAATACAGTTTGTATAATAGGGTATCCTGTGTTGGTGTCAATGTTGAACTTCACGTTGACAGTTGCGCCACTCAGTGTAATACCCCCCTCGAATGAGGTGTATGTGTCGAGTCCAGCAGTTGGGTTGATGATTGTCCATCTGTCATCATCACCACCGGAGTTCATGCGGAATATGGAGTCGATGATCTCGTTGTCGATCTTGACGGCATCGCTTGCACGCGACCCCCCGCTTGACGCTCCCTGCTGGGGGACTGGCCCACCAGAGGTTTGTTTCCTCTGCCCGGCGCTTGATGCTGATTCTTGCTGTCGCTCTGTCCTCCGCGGCGGTTCCGTTTTCGATGAACCCATCACCCACCACGTCGGCTCCTCACCGATCACGAAGTCCTCGGGATACCTCTCCAGTTCCCTGTCTGCTTCGTGGATGGTACAGTAGGCGTTCTGGTAAAAGTCGATTACGTTGTCCTTTTCCGCCTTCCTCTCAATCTCCTTCAACCAGTTTACCCACTTCCGCCGATCTTGATTCTCAGCGGCCCTGTCAGCCGCGTGTGGTGCCAAACTGATGGAATTTATGTTCATCGCAGGCAGCTTTGATTCGTAGATCATGTCGATGCACCACAGGAAGTCCCTGGCGACCTCGATCTCCCGATAAAGGTCCCCTAGCTCGGACTTGTCCTGACGGAAATAAACCGTGTACGACTGATCCGTAGCATGCCTTTCCCCAACCAATGGCTGCAACCTCCTCATGATGAAGGAAACGCACATAAGTGAGTTGATTGCCCCAATGCATGCGTCAGAGATATCGCTGGGGGTTGACCCACAGACCATCCAGCGCAAGAGGTTGTGCTGGCTAGCTCTCTCATCTCTCCTCATCGCATACGCGAGGTTCTTCATCGATGCTCGCAGCTCATTCTGGTAGATCAGCCCAAGGTCCCAATTCTTCTGGTAGTCGTCCTTTGATCCACGACCGTAGTAGTCAAGCTTGGGAGCCTTGATCACGCTCAGCGTGAATACTTCTCCCCAGTTCCGATCCCTGAACTTCGGAACTCTTCGATCATGTCTTTCAAACTCTGCAGTTGTTAGAAACTCCTCGGAGCTCCTCCACCTTCTCGACGACGAGGTTCTGGTCGGCTCATCGCTGATGAACTCCGTATAGACCCCCCCGACCGGAGTGTCTTGGTGGAATGCAGCTGTGAATGATCGTTCCTCGTTGTCTTCGGCCACACCTGACGCGAGATCCCAAATATCTGTGATGGATCTCAGCATATCTGCTCCTTCGATGCAGTACTTTGTGACGTTGAGCAGCTCAGGGTTCTTCGCTAGTAGCGAGGCCTCACCGCAAAGCTGGTTCAGCGCTGCTACGATCTTCTTCCCTTTGCTGCAAAATTCTCTCCATCCCAGCATGCATTCGTCGGCAGAGAGTTGTCCGAAAACTTTGCTGATGAACTCTAATGCAATCCTCATGGATTGCCCTTCACCCTTCATCATCCCGCGGCATTTGGCAGAATAATACGCTGAGTAGGCGTAGATGGCGGGGACGCCAATGTCCTCGATCCACTTAATGCACGTACCCAGGTCGCTGCCCATTTCCATCCTCTTGGGAATCCTTTTGCCCTCTTCGATGGCATTCTTCACGAGGTTCCCCAAGAATATTGCGGCTTGCCTGGATTTCCCAACAGGCACGCAGAAGAATTCATTCGTGTTGACGACGGTCACATTGGCAGTCATCTTGATGATATTCTCCAGAACCGGGGAAACCCAAAATAGGCAGCTGCAAATATAGCCACAGAATGGTCCCAATAAGAGCCCAGTTTCTAATTGAGGTGCGGGACTGGCCCAACTCCTCTTCGAAACTTGAGGTTCGGGACTAGCCCAGTCCCCCGTTGAAACCTGAGGATCGGGACTAGCCCAGCTCCTCGTAGGTACAGTCGGGGTGGTGCGACTCTCACACGCAGTAGCTTGATGCTTCCGCGAGTTCCCTCGCGTAATGCAAGCAAGAGCGAGTTTCAATGGTGCCGGTTGGAGGCACTTTGCTCGAGCACGAAAACGGCGGAGGATCACACACACAATTAACGACGTGTACAACTGGGTTTCCTTGGTTTCCCGACCGGCACAAGGTCCATGCTCATGGTTTCCATTACATTTCTTAGACAACGAGCTGCCAAGGTCAAAGTTCCACGAAACAACTCTCCATGGTTTCTTGATTGGCATGGGTTTCTTCGCATACCTTTGCTTCAAGCCATAGCGACACCCATCAAACTCATGACTAATGCCATCATGAACAACCTCATGCAGTCTCTCATCCTTCCAATAATCGCAACTTCCAGGCAACTCAAACAAAATCGCAGCTCGTTTCGTCATGGCATGCCGTTTGATTTCAACGAACCGTTCAAACAATCTCCAAAATTCCCTCTGTTTGGCCTCGATTTTCTCTGCGGTGTCAATTCCGCGAGTCTTGTTGAGGCGTGCCCATGATGATCCCCCCGTGCAAGGCCCGGCGAAGAACAACAAGTCGGAAGGTTTGGTAAGCACATGTCTGGCGATTCTCCCCCCGTACTCGCTCAGTAAGTCATCGACCAAAGTTATGGTGACGACCTGCGGCCCGTTATGGCGGGCAAGGGCAGTGAACCAGTTACGCGGTTCGGAACATGCCATCAGCACAATGGGCCGAGCCAAGTCAACACTGTACAAAGTGACGACTGTGCGAGTTCTCATACCAGGAAGCGAGACATGCACCGGAGCGCGAAGCACACCACCGTCATGTTTAACCATCGCGAGCTCAATACCCGGCGCTAACTGTGGTTTGTGCTTCACCGCAATGCGATATGGAACAAAACATCGACCAGGAACATGTTGCTCATGACTGGTATGCAGGCAACGCATAAGCAGCTTCAACCGGAGCAACGTTTCCAAAGCAAGGTCATTGACACATTTTAATTCAATGCGCTCGTTCGACAGTTCTTCAACGAATGCGGCCAGCACGGACTGCATGTCAACATCCCCGGACCCGACGTGAATTGGTCGTGGTCGTGGATATCGCTCCCGCGCCGATACAGCAACCGGTACGGGATGAAACTGCCAAACTGCGCGTTCAACCCACCCATCAATCCGCTCACACTGCAACCCAGGGTCAACCCTGTCCTCAACCTTGAGCCATGACCCGTTCCTCAGAAACCAAGTGGAACGAAGCCACTTGCTCCCGAATGGTGTCACAACTGCGAGTGGAGGTTTCACACGCATCAATCTGGGTCCTTTCGCAACTACAACCGGATCATGTCCTTCATGCTCATGCAACCCTTCTTTGGATGTCAATCCGGACCACCACAGGTCCGGGGGCATGATCGGAATGTGTGTGTACGGAAATGTGGGAACTCCGTCGACTGTTCCCGACGCAGTCTGCATGGTCCCTTTTATGGGATCACACGTAGGTGTGAGCGCCTTGAGGGTATCCGGGTCAGACAGCAAACTCGGGTCGAGTAGACCAATCTGCAAACATGCATGTTTCCATTTGCGTCCATCATTGAACGCCTTGGTGTAGATGTCAGCCGCCATCCTGTCGGTGACCTCATACGCCAAATACATGTAATCACATGTGAACATCTCATGCATCCACGAAATGCAAACACCATGGCTTCTCTCAAGGTGGCGCATCGTGGGGTTCCTCCCCGATCGCACGACACCGATCATAGCCTTGTTATCGTCATAGAACACAAAGTTCGGTGACTTCTTGAGAATCCGCTGCAACAAGGTCAGAGCAGGCATACCCATAGCTCTCATGGCAACATCGGCCGCAACTATTTCGGCCTCAGGAGTTGAGTGACTCACACAACCCTGTCTCTTTGAGCTGCCAGCCAACGGAAACCGAGTATTAGGCCCTTGTATATTCAAGTGTCCACCAGAGGTGGAGCGTAGCGAGTCGACGCATCCTGCAAAGTCAGCGTCCGCATACAAGGCCAAGTGCACATCATCCATGGGGTCTCCGACCCAACCGACCATGCGCCAATGTTTCGTATGATGCACATAGCACATCAAATGATGCAAACCCCGATCATCGGAGTCAGTCCACCTGTGCACGTTCCGTGCCAGGCGATTCACTTGCCGCAACAAATCGAAGCGGGCAATCCGCGCACCGTACAGCAACTTCATTAGTACGCTAGCGGCATGCGGAGCAAGGTGTCCACGCACGGGCTCCTTCATGGCCAACTCAGGAGTCCCTCCCCGCTGGTCCGGCACTGTGGCAGAACCGTCGGTGGGCACAAGATTGTTACACCAATTGCACACGACTGACGGCCCCTCTTTGGCAGGCTTCCGTGAGACGTGATTCTTTGTTTCTTCATGCAACTCAGGAGTGACAACCTTATTCAACTTTACGTCGCCCGCCACCTCAAGATAGCGGTCGACACAGGAACGTAGGAACTGTTCCATGTCATAAGTCACCGTTGTTACGCGGTGTCCGTTCCCGAGAGTGACGTTTCCCTTGCTTTGGTTACAACCAAGGTACATGTCAAGTCCAGTCTCGGGCTCGATCTTCAAACGTGTACGTAACATGCTCCATCCCTGGGCAAGGTTCTTTTGCGGCCCTGCCATTTTGAAGTCATCGACATACACAACCAGAACAAGCTGGAGCTTTTCATGAATGTACACAGACGGCCATTCCTCACCGATGGGTTCAAAACCAACGGCGCGCACTGATTCATCACAGTGCTGCTCCCAGAATGTTCCCGCATCTGGGTGTCCGTACAGCGCCTTCCTCAACGGGACGACTGGTCTTCTGTACTTATCCCATTTGCATTCACTCGGCACAGCCTCCGGTGGCAATTCAATCCAACATGGCGTGCCTCTCAAGGTGGCCTGGATGTACGCTTGAACAGCGTCGGCCATCTGCACATCCCAACCATCATGACAACCCAAAAAATCCGCCCAACGCGAGGCCTCGAACGAAGCAGGAGAGTTCCCCAAGTCTTGAAACATCGCAGCTTCAAAGCTTTGATTCTTCACTTGGTTCCCCAGCAACACGCCTCTACCCTTGAACTTCCTCTTAGGATCACCAACAGGCAACTGTGAGTGCTTCTCAACGCAAATACCATGTGCGCGAGCCATGTGTATCTCTTCCCCTTTCGCTTTTGCCTCCTTGACCACAGCGTCATATTCCTGCACTGCGCCAAGGTCGAAGACGCCCTGGTCGATTAATCCCGACCATTCTTTCTTCATTGATGCCAGCGCATCAGGGTTGGTCAGCATTTCTTTCCGGCCAACCGGTCTGGACACTAAAGCGTCGAAGAATCGCACAACTTTTACGGCTTTCTCTCTGTGCTGTATTCGCTCAGAATTCACGCACGGCATCGATGGGTATTTCTTGGCTTCACCGTTCTCTCCTATTGCGGGCAACGCGAGTGGCACTTTTCCAGAAACTACCTCAGCAGACTCCTCCCATTCATACCAGGTGAAATCCGTCGGTGCGTCGACCGTTGGATCTGTCCCCGATGTCGTCTCAGCTTCGTCTTTCTGACGCTCTATGACTGATGCAACTGCCTTCGTCCAATTTGGAGTCGATCTCGACCGCTCCTCAGATTTGAACTTCCAGGCGTAAATTACCACCAGACACGAAAATTCTTTCTCAAGCTGAACGTTTCGTCTCAATACGTCTTGGGATGAATTGGGATCCATGAGAACAACCACTCCGTCAACAGGATTTACAACTATCCTGACCCAATCAAGCTCAGCCAAGTGTTTCCCATCCAGTGGGTTCTTGATCTTTGATACGTTCTTCCGCAATCCCCAATTGTACTGCCATTCAACTCCACCCCAGCGGTCTCGAAGCATCGCTCGAATTCTCTCACCGCCGGGCATCTGCAATGTCTGTGCCTCTGCCGGCGCAGAAATCTCAGATTCCTTACTTTTGGAGTCGTCTTTCTTTTTCTTGCCACCGCCCTTCACCTCGGCCTTTTCTTCCTCGGTGTAGTATCTCCTCATCATTGCCCATTCATCGGGAGTGTACCCTGGAGGTCTCGTCGTCTTCATTAACCTGGCCATCTTTCCCGACAGGATATGGTCTCCCGGCCTTGTCGATCTTAACCTCCTTGCCATCGTCGTTGATGTACGTTATGCCGTCCCCAGGTAGTCCAGCTGACACAAGTGGAAGGTCGGGCTTCGCAATCTCTTCGTCGCCCTTGGCATGTCCATCCCCTTTTCCTTTTGATGAGCTCGGTCTAGCGTCTTCTTCTTCTACATGGTCCCCCCGATCTCCGACAAGTACTTCCGGACCATCGTCAAGCAGCAGACCAGCGATCTGATCGACCTCATCGTCAAGCAGTCGCTTCTCGTCACTCTGCAATAACTCAGGCTCGTAGTCCTCATCTTCGATCAGGCGGTCACGTGCATCCAGACCGACTGCATCGACAGACATCTCAATCCCCTCCAGAGTTTCGTTGGCAGCCTTGTACTTCTGTTGTATTGGGAATGTCAGAGGTGATTTAAGAATCATCCTCTCTGTTTGATGCGGCATTCTCAATCGAGGCGGAACCTTTGCCTTCTTGATGTTCAACTCTGCACCCGCAAACGCAGTGAGGGCCCAAGCCCGATACTTGTTCGCCCAATGCATCCCGGTGCTCAATACATATCCAGCAAATATACCAGTTTCCCCTCTTGGCTCGAATTTCTCCCTCTTCCCCCCTCGTGCTTCACTCGGCTTGAAGTCTACTAGCGCACCAAAAGGTATCTTCTCGCCTTTGAACTCCTCGCCGTGCAGCCTCATCCAAGCGCTCGATCCATTTACTTCTTCAATGTTCATAAGATGGCACAGCGTGGTGATGGCCTGCACCCAGTAGCACGTGGGTAGACCGGCATGTACAAGACAAGCCGAAGTCTGGTCAATGATGAATTGGTTTGTTCTTTCAGCAAGGGAATTATTCTGCGGTCGTCCAGGCAGCGACTCGTGGTTCAGCTTCAGCTCCACGCACGCATTGATCAGTTCCGGGCCATCATCCGAGTATACCTGCTTTATCTTCCTCCTCCCGCAGAAGTGCTTGATGGCCCTGACGACGGAGTCAGTGTCTCTTCTCGCAGTGGGATAAGCCATGATAATTCCGGTATATATGTCCCGAATAATGAGCGCATACCTGCCTTCCACTTCATGATCTCCTGATGCCGTCACAAAGTCGAACGTCACCAGGTCCCCAAACATCTTTACCTCCCTCTTGAAGGCCCCTGTTCGTGATCTGAAGTGTCTCATCTTTGCCTTGACACATGATTCGCAGAAAGGGTTTCGATACCTGTGTGTAAGCAAATGAGCAATGGAGTTGGCGTCCCTCTTGAGGACACCCACTTTCCTCTTTATTGATGATCCTTCGTACACATCAACCTCAATTCCGGCATCTGGATCATCCTCATCAACCTCTTCCTCGTTAGCCTCGGCATCACCATGTCGACATGGGACTGGCCCAACGTCTACAGGTATCTCCTCAGCTACGGGAGGCGGACGTACCGGACCGGCTCCTCCGGGTGGTCCGAAGTCAGACGCACCATCATGGCGCTCGCCCTCGACCTCTGCGGATTCACCGACAGCGGCGGGTGTGACCTCGTTGTCATCGTCGCCATCCTGATCTGCCTCATCGTTCGTTACCATTGCCAATACTTCCGAAAAGTGCTCCTTGAGGTCGTCTACTGTAGGGCGATGCCTGTTGCTCCGAAGTTTACCATCACTCACGAGGTATGGGATGTCGTCCTTGACTTGTAAGTGCACGAATCCCTGCTTCGGTGTAACCATGAAAGGTAGTTTACCAGGCATCCAGTGAAATGCATAACCCATTTTCATGCATCTCCGCCCTATCGACAACACCGTGGGTGTCTCGTCCAGCACGTGCGGCTCGACAGTCTCGTCCAACTCATCCACGACTATCTTGGCCACGTTGGATGTGGAGGTGGAACCATTTGCAGTCTGGAATACGATCTCATCATCATCCTTCACAATATCGACACCCAGACTCTTTGCCTTGGCTCTTCCAATGAGATCATGACCACATCCAGTATCCATCAACCACTTCACCCGTTTGCTGATGCACGTTGACATTGCGAACACATTCTTCGGCAAACCATGCTGTTTCTTCCAGTCGACGGCCGACTCTTTGATCTCGTCCTTGTTCCGATCATATTCGAACATTATACTGCTCTCCTTGGTTACTGGGAAGTAGTGTTTCTTGTATACGTCGTCTACCACCTCTCTCAGTATCCTCGCTCTTATCAATGATCGTTGGACTTGATAGGCTGATAATTCTCGATGATCATTGCTCTTGAACTTCTTCTCGTCGACGTGCACGTACCGATAAGGCTCATTCTCATTGTCCTCATAGCCGTGCCACTCCCCTTTTCGTTCCCATTGCCTTCTCTCGTCTTCGAGATAGATGATCTCCCCATTCTCGTCGACTTCGAGTACTTCCTTGAACCATACCATTTTCTCGGGGATTTCGGACTCGCCAGACCATCTTGATGATTCGCTCATCGCGTCGTCATCATGTTCGTGATAGACAGTCTCGGCCTCATCCGGTTCGACCTGGTCAACGTCCTTCTTGAAGCTGACCTTTCCCGCAGGAGCCGATTGCTTTAGGACTATCGCAGGCATTGCGATGGCCCTTCTTGCAATTGCTGGCGCTGCGGCCTTGGCGGCAGCCTTCGACTTGGCCTGTGCCTTGTCGCTTGACGTTGCCGGAGCTGAATTGTTCTTGATGAGCTCGTGCCTATATTTGCAAGCACTACCTTTGTAGCACTTTCCCTTCTGAAACGCGAAGCATGCTCCATCTTCCCTCTTTGGTGACGGTGATCTGGATTTGGACTTACCTTTTCCTTTCCCCTTGGACATGTTCTCCAGCTTATGTTCCGTCTTCTTGCTGTGGGAAAATGTGCATTCATTCCCTTTTACGCATCCCTTCGCTGACTTGAAGTGATACCAACATGGGTTGTCTTTACCTCCGCCCGGACTCTTGCCTCGGTCGCTGCCGTCGGACTTGCCGTTCTTGCCAGCGTGACCCTTTGCCTTGGCCTTTGGGAGTACAGGAGCAGCATCAGGCCCATTGGGTTTCCCCTTCCTGCCTTTACCACCCTGGTTCTCCTGTTTTCCAGTGGCCGGGGCTGCATCTCTGCCGCCCGACTTCATCATCGACTTGACCGATTTCTCCTTCATGTCAAGCATCAGGTCCTCCCGATCCGCCTTGATCTGATGGTCGATCAATGCCAACAAGAATTCGTACGTCTTCTGAGGATGCTTGTCCGGCAATCTATGGTAGGCGTTGAGGCCGAACTCCATCTTCTTGCTCCCTTTGATCTTCCTGTAGAGAATATCTCTGAGAGCCAACTTGCTGGGTCTGTCTTCGCTCCTCATCTTTAGCAACAAGTCATACCATTTGTTCCTGAATATAACCAAATTCTTGTCTCCAGGAAAGTCAAGGTTGAATAGGTGCTCGATGTGGTAGACAAGATCCGTTCGATCAGACGTCCTGAATGATTGCATAACCAATGCCACCAACTCTCGTCCCTTCACGATCACCCCTTGTTGATGTCGTAGTTCCGAATGTCGCGTAGCGTCGAGGTACACGTCTTTGGCTTCGTCAGGTGCTTGTTTCAACATGTTCTGCATGCCCATGGCCATTTTGATATCTATAGTAGCGAACCTGTCGCCGCCGGAGTCGCTCAGCATGTTCAGGTCTGGGTTTAACCCAAGAGCCTGTTCCAACCATTTCGTCCATGTGTCAGTATCTGGATCTGCGCATGCGCTCAGAACATTCATCAGCAGTTGCATCTTCCAGTTATCGAGTTGATGGATCTTTGGCCAGGCAGGAATAGACACCCTCTCGGCTTCTTTCCTCGAGATCCTTGGCCTTTCGTTCTTGACTTCTCGATCATCCCTCGATCTTCTGCGTCTTCTCCGCGTCCGATTGTCTTCTTCTTCCTCTTCTTCTTCCTCGTCTTCTTCGTCCTCTTCATCGTCGTCCTCGTCCTCATCATCTGGTGGATCATCCGGAGGTCCTCCTCCGCCACCTGTGATGCTCAACTGACGTCGACCTGCCCCTTGTCTATTTCCATTGGGCGAGAATCCACCGTAATCCAATGGGGGTGTAGTACCGTTGTTTCCCCCTCCATCGCCACCACCACCAGTTGTAGTAGCGGATTGTGGGACATGCCCAACAACCCCCTGCATCTGGGATAGGTGTACATCGATCATTGGATCACCATAAGACGGAAAGAGAATCGAACCTGGCATTAGTGACGAATTAGGGATTTGATTCGATGACGATGACGGGAATAACCCAGTCACCCTCTTGTCTACCCTAGTCGAATTAGCTTGGGGTCCTCCCTCAGCGCGTTTCACTACTGCTCGTTCACGATGTCCATCTTTACTGCTAGAGGCTTCCTGCGTCTCCAGCTTCTTGAGTGCTCGTAGTTCCTCATTGTCAGCATCGAGTTGACGAACAAAACTCTCTTCTTGCTTGAGCGTCGCCTCCCGATCCTTCAGTTGTCCCTGAAGTTCACGCATCTCCTCGAGGTACTCATCATACACTCCTTTAGCTGTCAGTCTCCAGTACTCGGCCTCCTTCGTCTTCTCGTCCATCGTGCACCGCTCTTCTTGTTTTGCTTCTCTGACCTGGGCTAACTCCAAGATCGCATCCTGACAATGACCACCTTGGATAGCAATCATTTGGTCCTTCTTCGACACGTCGGATTCATACTGTTTGACGATCTCTTCCTTCTCGCGAAGTAAGCACTCTGCTCTCTTCGATTCTTGTTCCGCGAAGGTTGTAACGTCGTTCAGTCTCGCCATCAGTTGCTCCCTGGAGTCCTCCATAGAGTACGTCTCGGGGCGTTTGACGAGTGCGTGCTCCAACTGTGATTTTAGACTTTGGACCATCTCTTCCTCGTTGAACTTCTCGATAGATGTAGACGATTCAATACCTCTGATCTGTTGCTGATAAACTGATATTTGTTGCGAAGCTTCACGGTGTATCTGATTTGCATGTATAGCTGACTCCTGCGCGGCTGACTTCTCGCTTGCCATGTAGGATTTCATCACTGCAATCTCCCGCTTCTGCTCCATAATAGTTCCTTCAGCTTGTCTCATCTGTTGTATTATAGCATTCGACTCCATGTCTTTCTTTTCCCCGTACTGATATGCATTCATTTCCACCTTGCGCATCTGTTGAGCTTCCTCCTCAAACTTGCGCCATGCCTCAGCCATGTGGTGTTGGTGGTGACTCACAAGATGTCCCGACTGCTTGCTAGCAATCTCGCATCGTCTCTCCAGCTCCTGGATCCGGATGGTGCTCCCATAGTCTTCTTGATGAAGATTCGCCATCGCTGCCGACATTTCATCAAGTGTCTTTTGATATTCCCCGATCTCCATCTCCATCTTGTTCTTTTCTTTAATCGCGGCGCGAAACTCTGCACTGGTGGGTGATTTAGACCTCCCACCCTTTGATGTTGATCTCACGCCCTTCTGCGACGTCCGTGGCGTCGCAGGCGAAGATGATGATCTTCTCGGCGGGGATTCTCTTTGCTTCGACTCCTGACGAACATCGATCTGCTTCCATGATCTTGTCGGAGTGGATATTTCGCTGAATAGCGCGGATCCTCCGCTCCCAGGTTCATCCTGTGAATCTGCGATCATATCCATCACCGCAGGAAGAGCCATCAATCCATTGGATCCCTCTGAGCTGCTGTTCCCAAAAGTTGCAGTACTTGGGCTCGCTGAAGATGCCATTGTACTGTGTAGGTTATTGTTCCTTTATTGTCCCTGTACCCGCAATAAACCAGCTGTCTCTCTGTCCAGTGTAGAGCTTGTCGATACGGCTGATAACCTGTCAAGAGACGGCAAGGTGACGTCCCGTGGGACGCTGTCCACCGAACCCTCCAGCTGTAATACCAACCACGTAGAAAGGTGTATACGGTCAAACCGTTATAGCCGAACCCGTGCAAATGTTGTAAGGGAGAAGGAATAATAGTTACAACAGTGGTCCTGACAAATGCAGCGCAAGCGAAGTGTTTTCCGCTCTCAATTGCCGATCACGTATGAACGCAGCTACACATAAGATCTTGAACCTCACTTGTGTCTTGAGCCAAATGGCAATCAATGGAACCTGGTAAGCAACACAAACACGGACCTCAGAACTGCTTCCCAATTTAGGCACAGGGCCAGGAGGGTTTTAACACTCTTCATCATTGTCTTCTGCTTCGGGATTTGTCAGACAGGTGGTGAAGGTACCACGACAGTCGGAAGAATCGGCTTAGCGGGTTGCGAACGGCAAAGAGACATCACCCCCCAGTCGATTGACCCCACTTGAGGACGAAATTGACTGTCTCTGCCGTCTAACAGCGGGGTTTTCCCCACTCGGCTTATCATCTGACGGCAACGGTGGATCTACGGGACTGTCCGGGGGGGATACACCCGGTGCTTGCGGCATGGGATGATCGGGTCGATCATTCTGATCAGGTTGATGCGGAGGTTCCGGAGGAGGATCTGACATGTGCTCATCCGGTGGAGTTGGAGGTCTTTGATCGGGCATCGGTTGGTCCGGTTGATCTGGTGGCTACTGTTCCTCCGTGCGATCTATTGGATCCGGATGGCTGGCGCATCGGGGAATGAGTGATGGACTGATGAAAACATCACTGCATGCCACGTCTTCGGATTGTAGTTTTCCCAATTGCACTTGGATGCTGGTAAGACCCAAATTCTGTTCAGCTGATCTGGTTGCCAGAGGCTACGCATGCATCGTCTGGAGGTGACGTGATAGGCATATTGATGCCAACCGTGTGGACGTATGCCGTGCATGCATCATATTGAGTGCATGAAATGCACAGCTGCCTGAGCTTCTTGCGACCATTCCACATGTTCTGGAAACCAATTTCAGTTTTTTTTGGAGGGTACTGTTTCACTGTCTTCTGAAACTTTGGGTAACAGGGGTGCTGCTGCTAGTCATGTTGAACTCCTGGTCGATGGCTTCCATCTCCTTCCTGAGAATGTCGACCTGCTCGAGGTACACCTCGTTGTCAAGCGGTTTCCCCTTCAGGTGACGAAGGATGATGTGCGCGAGGTCCTGACAGAACTGGTAAGGATATACCTGTGCCAGTTTGGTTCTGCTTCCGAAAGTGCCGGCGTCTCCCTCGAGGGGTCTATGTTCCGAGCTGGTGAATTTTCTACACTTTCTGAAGATTGGTCTCATTACCTCGGAAGGTAAGCAGTGCATCAAGCTGGTGGGCTTGCAGTGATGTTCTCGGATTCTTGCGCTGCTTCGGCAGTGAGCAAAGTTGTTGCTCCATCCAGGATGACAAAAACAATGATGTGTTCGCCAGACCCAAGAGGAAGTTGACAGTGATCAATGAATGTCATGTCACCGAATGTGTCCGCCCGAAGTCCACTCGTCTTGCTTCCCGTTGGTGCTTGCTTTGCCGCTTGGCACACTTCACATTCACTTCGGATTTTGTCGAATAGGTCGTAGGTTGACTTTGGCAAATGAAGCGCTCGTGTTCTGAATCGAAGTTGGTCGGTTGTCATGTGATGATGCTGAAGGTGGAGTTTCTTCAACTCTTGCGGCTCAGACAATCTCTGGTGGATTCTGCCTAGGGCAAGAGGAAGTGATGTGGGTCCTTCAGTGGATGGTGCTTTAGGATCTGGCTCAATAGTCGACTGGCCCTTCTTGTCAATGGTCCTATCTGCTGCCGATCCTGAACCTGCTTCCTCGTCCTTGAGCGAGTTGTCTGAGAAGGTGAAGATGGTCTTACCTTTCCACAGGTTAATCATTCGTTTGTTCGCCTGGGATGTAAGTCGCTAATTGTCTTCTAGGATTTCTGGATCTCCGCCTTCGGGTGCGTCAATAATTTCCGTTATACGCTCTCGGCTGATGTGATCAGGATGAATTGGACATTCCTTTGCTCCATTGGGTGTGAACAGTACCTTACGAGGCGTAATGTACACACGGGTGAGCTGCTTGTTCTTCTTGTCAAGAATCCAAATGATCCTGCTTCAGTGGCCCAATGATCTTAGGAGTTGCTGTATCCCCCTTTGTCTCGGATGACTTGGATGCACAAACAGTCTCATTCTTGGATGATTCCCAGAAAGGAAACTTGATGCTGTTGTCATCATCGTAGACGTAGTTGGTAAGTCCTTTGACGGCAAATTCTCCATGTGCTTTCACTTTTGCCACTCCGGCAAGATCGACTAGTGCATGTCCTGCGCCGGATACTGGAACTGCTTGACGGTCCATGCCAAACTCATTGGTCATGTAGAGGTTGCGCACCTGGCTGATGCTCAGGAGGATTGGTACGGTGCCTTGTTCAAGGATGTCGATGTTGGTATTGCATGGAGGTGTCGTGTGATATCTGAGACGCAAGGTCCAATTTACCTTAGCTGTCTCGAAAAGTGAACTTGGTCTCAACCGGGATGTACTGGCAGGAGATGAGGTCTTTCATGTGTTCGATGGCCTGAGCAAAACGCTGATTTGCATGCCAGCTGCCCATGGATCTGGTATAACCGTTGTCCAGGATCGCATAGGTCGGATGTTGGTCGAGGGTTGATGACAGGCGCATCAGCTTTGTTGCGAAAAGGCTGTGATTGGTTGGTTCTGAAACTGTATCTGATTGGATCAGCATGCTGCTCGTAAGCGTCATGGAATGCCATTAGTGCTTGTCCGGTGCTGGATGTGTCATGAAATGAGTGCCAGCCTTGTTCGTTCCAATTCCATGATTGATCCTAATCTTGGTCTGTCCAACCGGCATGGGTAGGCTCTGGGAGTTCAGCAACTTGCGGTGTGGGGGATGCTCCTCCGACTTCTCTGCGATGGCTGCGAACGTCTTGGATTTTTCTTTCTCATGTCCGCCTTTTCCCTTGCCATTGTCATAGGATGGATAACAACCTTGTTTCCATCAAAGGGATACTGGAATTTCGATTTTCCTTTCTTTCCCTTCTTGCCTTTGCCTTTCCTTTTCCCCAATATGCCTGGTCGTAGGGATCATAGTTTTCATTCGCCATATTGGCCTTCCCGCCAGAACCGCTTTTCTTGAAGGGTTTGAAGCCACCTCGTCGGTGACTGCCCTTGTTGTTTCCTGATTTCCCTTTTCCTTTCTTGCTTTTGAATCTGAAATTCCGCCCAGGCACCTTTCTCGCAATGAACGCATCGTTCTCCTTGAGGACCCCAAACGTCTCTTCATCATTGTTCGACATGAATCCTTCTTGTCCTTCTTCATCCTCAACCCAGAAGCCTTCTTCTCCTTTGTATTCACCTTGTTTGATGATGAAGAATGTGTTGCTTCGGTTGCCTCCTTGAGGTTGGATGGATGGATCTTGGATCGAAGTTCTGGTCGTGATGAAAAGGTCGTGGTATTGCATCTGCAGCATCTCATAGGTATAATTCCCAAGTGTGATATTCCTCTGAGACATTGCACTTGTCAGCCTTTCTCTTTGCTGGTCTGGATGATGAAAAACTGCGCTATGAGGTTTTCCCCAAAGGCAAATGCGTCCCGCTGTCTTTGCTGCATTCCCTGAATGAGTTGTCTGAGGACTACTGGATCGTCCTCTTGGAGTACAGCAGGAGGCGGGGCTCTGGCGCCGGCTGCTTGCTGATGTCGAGCCAGATTTCTCTGGTTTGCTTCATGTATTGACTGTCGAAATTCTGGAGACTGTGCCGTGTATGCGTGCATCAGGTCCATCCAGGCTGCCTTCAATCTCATGAGAAGTGTCAAGAGACGGCAAGGTGACGTCCCGGACGCTGTCCACCGAACCCTCCAGCTTTGTACCCAACCACGTAGAAAGGTGTATACGGTCAAACCGTTATAGCCGAACCCGTGTAAACTGTTGTAAGGGATAAGAACCAATAACCACCATGGTGTTCCCGGCAGCTGCAGCACGAATGAAGTATTTTCCACTCTCTATGGTCGATCACGTACAAACGTAGTTCATGCAAGACCTTGAGCCCTACTCGTGACTTGAGCCAAATTTGGCAATCAATGGAACCATGTAACCAACACCAACACGGACCTCAGAACAGCTTCCCAATTTAGGCACGGGGCCAGGAGGGTTTTAACATCCCCCATTTGGGTCGCTTTGTTCATCATGCGGTCCAAACATCACAACACGTTCCAATGGCCACGGCTCCGACTACGAAACTGTGTCGAACACTCTTTCATTCACTATTGCTACACCGTCCATTCATTGTGAAACTTGCCAGGTCCGATCAAGACAGAAACATGCATCCGCAAATCGTAGCACATTCCTATACTCAGATGCAAGAGACGTTTCGCCTCGAGCCAATACGCAACCACTTGAAATCCCGGCTGCCGCATTTGCGCATCGCGCAGCCGTCATCCACAGAAATGGGTTGGCCATAGAAATCCATAGCAGCGCACGGTCATATGCCATCTGGATAATACTGGCAAAGAAGATTTGGCGAGCAACATATGCAAACATAGCCATTCCAGATACCACGAATAATATAAGGAAAAGAAATCATCCATGAGGTAATAGTGCACATCCATGAATATCCGGAATGTCATAGTCGTCGGAATATGTAAATACACATCCATTCCCCTTGGACACATGAAATCATATCATGTCAAAGAAATGTTCCATCATAGCTTAATTGATGTGACGCAAGCGATGGATGGGGACTAGCCCAGATCATGCTGCTATCAACATCGGAGTGAATTTCATGTATTGCTGCTGATGAATGCACCATGCCGCAAAAACAGTGATTGTCCACACCTGTAGCACGCATATCTGTCCCCAATGGAGCCTATTGGTGCGCCGACGGAACTCTTCGTCCAAATTCTTCTGGGCTTCTCGCGCCCTGACGCATTTCCTGCGGTGGCCCTCTGGTAGCCAATGTCCCTTTCGGAGACACCAATCTAGCAGGGGTGCGTCGCATTTGTTCCAGTCAGTGGCCGCAATAATGGCGCTCACGTTGACCGAATGACCATATCTGCCAAGGTTCAATCCTTCCCTTACGAATGATATATATTTGCAGTTGAAAGCCAGGGAGAAGCATCTGTAAACAATATCACCCACCGGGTGTATGCGATCCTTGACCGGGAGCTTCATCTCGTCTTTGGTAATGTCGAGGATCTTCGCTGCAATCCACAGCTTGTAGAATATGTATAGCCCCTCGCATTTGCACACCAAATAACGGATGTATTCGTTGCGCTCCTCAGCCGACCGGAAGGCCCTTTCTTGAACGCTCTGAGACTGGGAAATTTTCAGCACCGTTGATGGCAAAAGGATCCCTTCCTGATCAATCTCTGTCATGTTGGGGTACTTCCCGAAGTCGTTGTGGTATGGGCAGGCATGCTTCCCTTCGAGAGCGGCATCGATCGTTCTCTTTTCGCCACCTTCGAACATCCCCCACATCTTCGACATCTGCAGTGCGATGAATCCCGCCATGTATTGAGCCTCCCGTGGCT
This sequence comes from Effrenium voratum, assembly GCA_963377175.1. Taxonomy (NCBI): domain Eukaryota; class Dinophyceae; order Suessiales; family Symbiodiniaceae; genus Effrenium; species Effrenium voratum. Next base: position 1,489,912 of record CAUJNA010003805.1, read on the forward strand.
CATCCATGCAGATCGCCATCCGCTGGGAATTGATAATATCCCGTGATGCCATATCATTGTCGCGGTACTCCCAACCACCGTCTTCTTCCTCGGACATGTAACCAGATGTGTATCCCTCCGTATCCATGTCGTCGGCTTCGGGATCATTTTCCGTCTCATCACCCTCTTCCTGCTCCGCCGCGTTGTCATTTGCCTCTTCTTGTGCTCGTCTGGCGTCACCTGACACATTGTCACCTGACACATTGGGTTTATGATCGTCCCCTTCGTCATCGGAACCAATGTGGATGCAGAATCTCCCGGTAGAGATCAATTGCGCCCCACATTCCAGGCACACACAGAAGCACGTGGGAATCGCGGTTGCACATGACGGACAAATTCGGCATCGTAGCCCCTCCCATGTCTCGTCGTTCAGGATGATGGTTTTGCTGATCTCGTCCCTGATCTCGTTGGTTAAAGTCTCAAACTCTTCTAATTTGTTTTCCCGAAACAGTTCGCAGGCACGATCCACCATGCCTTGAACGTAGTGCAGATTGTCGGCACCCGCCTCTGTTTCAGGCATTCCCGCGATGACCTTTGCGACGTTCTGAAGGAACATCGTGGCCGACTCCTGGGAAGAACCAACGAATCCCGGGCAGATCTCGTTCTCCACACATTTTGAGTACGCCCGCTTGGTGCTCTCGTACTCCAGGCATTTCCCTCCATTGCTCTTGCCAATCCAAATGGATTTGACCTCATAGAACGGGATCACGTCGAAGACCATGAATGTCCCGTTGAACGCGACTCCAGCTCCATATCGCGCGAGGGTCGCACTGGGAATGTAGATGATCGCAAGTGGATCTCCAGTCCTCAAGTTTCGTAGCGTCGTCTTTGTTGCTACGTTCATCTCGTCCCATGGAGCAAATGCCCCGAAGTGCAACGCCAGTCTGTTTCCGCCATCGATTCCGCCAGGGACTAGCCCACAGCGTACGATGCTTGGCAGGTTCTCCACATATGTGGAACGCTCCTCCGAGAGTGTCACCCATCCTTGCAGAGTACCTATTTGCCAATGCGGATGAGCTCATGAAACCAAAGTCACTGTGACCAGTTGTGACTCGCATGCACCAAGGTCTGAACCATCCATCGCATCTGTTGAATACTCTTTCGATGTCATCCCGATCCAGGCCAAGGTAGCTCAACTCCTCCTTGGCGGCCTTCATGTCGTTCGGGTTCATGATGCTTGGAAACCTTGCTGCAAGGACCTGGAATCTTGATTTCCTGTGTCCAGATTCCTGCCACTTGATCACTTCCATGATGCCCATGCATCGCTTTGCTTTCGAGGTCGTCGGTGGAAATATGTCGTTATTCCGGTCATTGATGATTGCGTCAATGTCAACCCATCCACCTTCATCGCACCTGAAAGCACTTCCTCGGCAATTGCCGATCTTGTGTCGAAGGACTCTGCATAGATCATGAGATAGCTGATTTGCTTGATCTCTCGATGCAAATACTGAGCGTTCGTCGCCGATCTTGCAGTGTGGAGCGCCGTCGAAGGGAGCGATGCAGAAATTGATACTCTTCCCAAGCTGTATCACATCGACTTGCTCCAGAACGGCACCCTTGGGGAAGTACCCGGGATCTACCATAGACGTATGTGCCCACGGCATATGTATGCTGCTCACGTCGCCATACTTCGGAATGTAGCCTGGAATGGTGTCACATCCCCGCTCCAGTGCCGCCTTGAACGTCCTGTGATCCCCGCACGGATTGTAGGTGAGATCCACGCAACCGCATTGTAGCTCTCCCCCTTCAGCCGTGTCAGCCATCTCCACCAAATTGATGGTATAGCTATACATTTCTATTATTTCCTTCCCCCTCTGTCCTCCTTTCTTGCGTTCCTTGGATGTTGATGATGACGGTTCTTCGGCATCCCCCATTTCTTCATCCGAGGAAACGTGATCGCTGCTGAGAAGCTCGCGGATCTTCTTCATCGCCTTCTCGTTTCCAGCAGCCTCTTCATTATTCTTGCAGTCGCCGTCGTGGGCCAGGTTCGCGCACTTTGCACAAATTCCCATTTCTCCCATGCACTTCTCCATTGAGTCCAGGAACTTGAGTGCAGCTTTTCGCCCATCAATCACACGCTGCTTCTTCTCCTCTTTCTCCTCATTGGGCTGAGAGCCTCGGCTCTGGTCTGGCTCTGGACCAAGACCATCGCCCTCACTCTCAGTTGCCTTTCTCTTGGACCCTTGGTTGGCCTGCTCGTTCACCAGGGATAGCGGATGTCTGGGCTTGACCGCGTTCATGATGTCCATTACCTCCTTTCTGGGCGCTCCGAGCTGCGCGGACGGCTTGTTCCGCTTTCGGTTCTGGCCCGTCGTGTGGCTCACGTTCCCCGCGAGGTGCCGCACGATGGAATGCTCGAACTCCCTCTTGATCTTCCATGCGTCTCTCCACAACGGAAGTTCGTGCTGAAAGTATGACATCACCTCGAAGAATCCCAATAACATCTCGACGACGTCCCCCAAAGACTCCTCATTCGTAGTCTGTCCCAGGAGCTCATACATCGTCCCCTGATCAAGCACGCTCTTGATCCAAGATGAATAGGCCACGTTGCCAAGATCTCTGTCAATAACATAGATGGAAGTCCTCCCCCCAACCCCTTCGGAATTCTTGCATATGACCACATCTCTGGCCGCACACAATTGCCTTCCGTGTTTGTGATTGTAGAACTGCGCCGCCTGATCAACCGTCATGCTCACGAAACCCACGTGGGACAGCTCCTTCTTCAGCTTGGAATATACCAGTTCCCGTATAATCGTGATCATGGCCTGAACATTGTTGACGTTCACCATGAGATGTGGGAGGTATGGGATTGCGACCTTGCACTCCGCGAATAGTCGTGAGTATATCTTCCTCCGGTTTGTTGACCTCGCAACACCGTTCGTGTCCGCATTCCAGTTCGCGCAACAGTTCACGCATGTTTCAGGGTTGAAGGTTGAATGTGACCCGAGCACCTTCGACTTGTTCCTCTGCATTTCATTTCTGCAAAGTTCGCAGATGAACTCATTGATCTCGGATACCGTATACCATCGAAGACGCTGATCATTGGCATCGATGTTCCCAAATGCATCTTGTCCACCGTAACCTTCGTTCTGCCGCTCTTGCTTCCGTCTTGACTGAGCGGTGAAGGTCGGTTTGTACTCGAATTTCACCTTCGATTCCTCCATGTTCTTTGGGACATTGAAGCAAAGGTCGGGCTCGCCGATGCACGCCTCCTCCAGATCGCACACGAACGCATGACTCGGCGCGATCACATCGATGGATTTCTCCACCAATAGTCCCTTCAAGAGGAAATGTTGCAGATTCGAGCTCCCGGGGATCTTGTAGTTCTTGCCAGTAAGCGCGTGGGCAACGCGCCACAAGCGGTCGTTCTCGGTCACCAACGCGCCTGCCGCCTTGCAGATCTGGCTCACCTTGTTGGCGATCGTCCCCAAGTCCCCTCTTCCACCATGAAAAGCCACATCGCGATTCACGCATACCACAACCATGCCCTTGCACGTGTTGACGAGATCCGACACCGTCTTTTGCAAGGAGTCGATGATGGGGTTGGCTGTCACTTGCCATCCGCACCCCCTCATACACACCCAGTCGTAGAGCGACATCCATATGTGCACCGACACAGGCGAATCATCCATGTCTCGCCTCCGTCGTTCAACGATGCGCTTTTCCAGTCGTTGCAATCGGGAGATGATGTTCATCGTATCTGTGGATGAGGAGACTTGCTCACTCGATCCGTAGTACGATCTCTCCTCGATGTTCGTCCATCCCTGTTCGTTGACCATCATCTGGAAGGTCTTCGTGCTCCCTTTCGCATTGACGGCCCTCAGGGGCCAATCCAGGACCAGGAAGCTCTTCCTCTGAATCATCATGTCGCGTATCGTTGCCCCACCAATGGGGCCCCTTCTCTGCTCCTTGATGATCCGGATCAAACGTCCAGGTGCGTTGTCGGGGTTCTTCTCCGCCTGAATCAACGCGTTGATGGCTTTGGCGCCCGGAAGGCATCCAGTAATCAAGCATCCAGTTTGGGCACACAGGAATGCGTATAGCTGAAGCCACGCTGTGTTCCCTTTGCTGACATAGGAAAGGATGATCTTCTCAGCACTAGTCTTCTCTTCGAAATGTACAAGTGATGAAGTTAGGCTCCTCAGCATGCACTCCCAGTATGTCGCGTTCTTTCCTTCTGCGAGACATGGCCCAAACATAGTCTGTATGATTGGGTACCCGGTGTTGGCGTCTATGTTGAACTTCACGTTGACCGATGCGCCACCCAGGGTAATACCTCCCTCGAACGAGGTGTATGTATCGTGCCCGGCAGTTGCGTTGATGATCTTCCATCTGTCATCATCACCGCCGGAGTTCATGCGGAAGATAGAGTCAATAATCTCGTTGTCAATCTTATTGGCAGCGCTTGCAGACGATCCTCCACCTGAAGCTCCCTGCTGGGGGTTTGACCCACCAGAGGTTTGGTTCCTTTGCCCAGAGCTTGACGTCGACTTCTGCTGTCGCTCAGCCTTCCGCGGCGGCTCAGTCTTCGACGAGCCCATCACCCACCATGTCGGCTCTTCGCCTACTGCGAAGTCCTCAGGGTACCTTTCAAGTTCCCTATCAGCTTCATGGATGGAGCAGTATTCGTTCTGGTCGAAGTCGACTACGTGCCCCTTCTCTGCCTCCTTCTCAGTCTCTTTCAGCCAGCACAACCACTTTCGTCTGTCTTGATTCTCAGCACTATCAGCTGCATGCGGCGCCAGGCTTATGGAGTTGATGTTCATTGCAGGCAATGTGGACTTGTAGATCGTGTCGATACACCACAAGAAATCCCTTGCTCCTTCGATTTGCCGATACAGGCCCTCCAACTCGGTCTTGTCCGGACGGAAGCAAGTTGTGTATGAATGATCCGAAGGGTGCTTCTCCCCGACCAGTGGCTGCAACCTCCTCATGACTGGCCGGTCATTAAGGACATGCTTTTTAGGCCTTTTTTTTGGGTGCTTTTTTTGGACCGAAAACCTTGTTTTTTTCGGGTGTGCATACTTTGTCAAAACAAGTCGTTTTTAGGAAAGGTTTTTTTTGCCGAAAATCTTGGGGAGGGAGGGGGGCCTTGATGTTTGGACAATCCGGTGGCTCAGAGAGTTGTTTTTGCTATGTCAGCTGGTAGTGAAACTTGGCGCACGTGCTGCCATGGACATTTACGGGGTTGACGCTGACGAGCTCGCGCATTGCGTGGCGCTGCATGTCATTGAAATGAAGATTGACGAGATTATTGTCAGGAAATGCAGCCGGGTCCTGCGGTTGATCATGGAAAGAACTGGGCGAAGAGCCGCGATGTTTCCTTTCGCAGTCGTTCTTGCTGGTATGGAGCGCGCGCTGATTTCGCCATTGCCTTCTGATGATATGGCCAGGGAGCCTCTTGTGCGGGATTTGTGCTCTCCAGGCTCTCCAGGACCAACGCAACTTCCACGCGTCACTGCTGAAGAGCGGGCCTTTGTGGAAGAGTCGACCCAGGTTCTGCACTTCTTGAACGAACTGGCCGACATTAACGAACCTCTTACACCATTAAAGATGCTGTTGGACAATGCTTATTTGACTTTGCGTAAGCTTGTCTGTTTACCCTTGAACTCTGACTGAACTTGCATCTAGAAAAGGCTGCGGAAACGCAGCCTTTCCCCTGAGAGCCCGGCTCAGCTTAGGTTTTTGCTTTGCCTGAGAAGTTTGGCAACTCCTGAGTTTTACAAAGCACAAGGAAAAGCGTGTCTGTTTTGCTGCCAGCGTTGCGTGCGGCTCAGTGAGTTTTCGCCCGCCGCCCGCCCATTCGGTTCAACTGGCTCAGCTTCGGTTCGGCTTCAACTCGTTGAAATGTCCAGCTTTGTAACCAAAGCTGGCGAAGCCATGGCATCCAGGTACTTGGAGGAGGGCTCACCTGGCATTGTGCGGGGGGATTGCCTATACAAGTTGGCGGAAGACATCCAACGAATCACTTGCGGGCAACCAGACAAGATCCCTTTCTCGATGCTCATCAAGGTCTGCGAGACTCTGGGCCCTCTGTACAAAGACAACCGGATGAACTCCAAGATCATCAGCAAGTGCTGCGCCACATGCGCTGTGCTTGAACACTTCTTCCGCCACAAGACACCGGTGACTGATGTGCGCTACAAGGACGGCTTGTGGATGTTTGATGAGTACGAGATGCTGCGGCCGATGAAGGGGAAGCTGAACAAGGTTAAGCTTGACGAGCTGCGCACTCTCCATGACCAAATGTTGCAGGTGAGCGAGGCCCTGGATGTGTGGGGCGGTCTTGCCGCTGGCCACGACGCAGAGTGTGTGTTTCTGGCCATACTCTGGCCAGTCCATGTCCTGATACAGGACTTGCAGCCGGTGCTTCGAGAGTTCATATACGAACACACTGCGGCAACACAGTGAGTGTTTGGGCTGAGCTTGAGGGGCTGCTGCAGCCTGAGAAACGATGTGTTTGCTGCCGCATGCTTGTTTGCAGGCAAGAAAAAGAGCACCTGGGGCAATATTTGTCAATTTGAGATGCTTTTTGTGCAATTTACTTTGCAGCGCTCTGGTCCAAACTGGCCTTTTTTTAGGGGAGCCATGATGGAACAGTCACCTGCGTTGCGCGCCATGACCGAGGCTGGGGCTCGACGACGGAAGATCGAGGCATTGAAAGCGCAAATGGAACACCTAAAGGAAGAGTTGCAGATGGTGGTAGCTGTTGAGATCCTGATGAGGCAGGTGTACCACAATCTGGATTCGGCGCTGGACCTCATCGAGGAGTTCCAAAACACGCGCAATGGCAGGCAGCAGCTGCTTATTGATTCTGAGGGGGCAGAGACTTTTCAAGTTGAGTCTATGCGCAGGATGTCGCTCCGCATGTGGCAGACGGCAATGGACACCACGGAGGTCATCGATCACAAATTGTGGCAAAGCACGCAGGAGCTGGAGAAGTTAGAGTCTGAATTGCGCCGGCGATAGATGTCCCATGTTTATACTGCCGGAGTTCCACGCAGCGCTGCTGCCGCGAAAACCAACTGCGTGCCCGCAGTTGGTTCTTGTTAATGGCCAACACCTCTGCAAATTCCAACAGTAGCTTAGTCTTGACTTTACACGTTTCGGGCGCAAGGTCGGAACAAGAAAAAGACCCTCTTACGCAAGGCTAATGGTGGTAGAGCTGCAGTCTTCGATTCGTGCCTGCGTTTGCTCGGGCGCGCCTGTGAACAGTTGGAAACATGTGTCAGGGATGCTGTGTTCATGTCGTGATGGTTGAATTGCCCGCCGCAGCTGTTAAGGAACATCTGTGGAACATCTGCGGAAACGCAGCTGTCAGTCAGACAATGCCGTGGAATTCTGACTGGCAGGCCGTGCGCGATGTCTGCGGATGGAAATACAAGACCCCGTTCTTCAAGAAGAAGGCCTTCAAAAACAGCGGTGTGATGGTTTGCGGTGAGAACTTTGAGGTGTTTTGCTGCGTGTGCCTGCTGGAGGGAAAGGCTGAGGCTGGCCTGCAGCACAGCTGGTGCTACACCAGGGATGAGGCCTTCAAAGTTCGGTCCGAAAAATGCGAACCGCCGATGTGTACTTACTGGGTGGGCGCCGTGTATGATCGCTTGCCGCCATCATCGCAGGCATCCTCGGCGTGGACCAGCACCTCCCCGCCGCCGCCGTGGCAGAGTCCGCCGCCGCTCCCGCCCGAGGAAGTGCTTAAGGATATCTGGACGAGCTGACAGGGGTGCAAGGCCGTGTCCACAAGATAGAGATGATGATTATTAAGCTGCTGAATCAGAAGAATGAGTCCAAGGAGACAATCAAGCATTGCTAGACACAGACAGCCCAAGGAGAGAGTCTTCGAGCATCGCTAGACGCAAACTGCGGCCACGCAGTCTTGCCAGTGTTTTACTTGAATTGCTGCCGCAACAGTCTCTTCGCACATTTTGCAGCCAGAAAAAGAACGCAGCGCAATGCTTTGTCAGTCCATGAGCAAGGGCCCGCCCTGGGTTGGCTGTGCAGCTCTTCGAGTAGGGTATGCAGGCATCTGGTAACACTGCACGACTTTGTTTTTTCGGTTGTGTTGTCGTTGGCGACAGCAGGAATTGCCCTTCGCCTCTTCAACATAAAGCTTCCGCAACTCCATGCGCACCACATTGTTGACAAAACTGCATCTAGAACCAGCTCTGCACCCGCAGTTGAACAGTTGCTGTCGAATGATCTATTTGTTGGAGCTCCTTGCCTTGGTTGTTCAAACTTACTTACTCAGGCTGCTAGTGGAAAAAACAGCTCTCAAATGTTGTTGCCGTTCAGTGATCATGAAACACAACTGCATCTCACACTGCTTGCGCGCCAGCCTTGGCTTCAAGCAAGGGCAAGGCAGATTGAAGACTGCTTTGGCAACAAAGCAGGACATGCCGCGACATTCCGACGAGTATGGCAGTGTGGCGCTATACTTGTTCATAAATGTCAATGGTGACTGGCATGTCTTGGCGCACCGAAGGTGCAGCGGGTTTCTTGCTACACCTGCTGGAAGCATAGATTCAGCAGATCTTGTCTACAGGCATGGTGGAAACTGGCAGGAAGATGCGGCCAAGAATGCCGCCTTAAGGGAACTGCGAGAAGAGGCTGGGTTGCATCTGGACTCCTGCGTCACGGGCCACTTTTTCACGCTGGCAAAAGACAAGACGCTGATAAACCAGAAATTTCAGGACAGGTTTGGGAAAGTGCATGGGGTTGGGGCGTGTGAAAAGCTGCATGTCCCTGTACGTTTGTTCTAACTATTGCAAACACTGTTCAAGCAATGCCCCTGCAGGAAGGCAAGCGGAGAAACGTAAACCACATCAATTTCGGCTTCGTCTTGCCGTCTTTCTGCCAAGATACACTAGAGGTCCATGGCCCTCAACACAAACACGAGCTCCTGCCACACGGGATGGCCAATGTGGAGGGGATCCCAACAAAGCCGCTCGAGAAGAATTCCGGGCACAAGTGGGTGAAGGTCAACACGATGCTGAGTCATCGCGACCTCTATGACCTTTGCAGGACTCCGCTTGCAGACTTCCTGGACAGAGTGAACCAAGCCGCTGTGGCAACACAGCGGCCATCACACAGGGCACTGGAAAGCATTGAACGAATCCCGCTGAAGTCGGTCCTCATCGCGAGCGAGATGCTGGCGAATCTCCTGAAGCTGTCGCATGTGGCTGGCACAAAGTCATTGGAGTTGGCCACTCCATTGGTGCAAGCCCCGTATGATGTCCTGAGGAACAACATCGGGAGATTGACCAAGCGTTCAAAGTTTGAAAAAGTGGGAGGAGCCAGAGCAACCACCCCCGTGCAAAGGACCCAGCATTGGTGGAGATGATGGTGCGGCACTGGGCGCACGTCCACGGAGTCTGCGACTCTCTGGGCCAATGCCGCCATTTCCCCCAGGAGACCTCCAAAAGTTCTGGCCACATCGAATTCGATTACTTGCAGTCGGACAGACAGCACTCTGCGCAGTGGCAGCGTCGTATTCAAGACATCTGCGGAAACGCAGATGGCATCCACTTGCACTCGGTGGTTCACGGCACCTACTGGGAATGTGCCCCGGCAATCCTGAGACAGGGAAAGCTGACTGCGTCAGATAACGACGCCGGGCTGGGGGCACGCGAGTATCACGGCCGAGGAGGCCGTGGAGTCGGAGTGCGCCTTGCCAAGAAATTTGTGTTTGGTAATGATTCCTGAATGTTTAGCCCTTGGTTGTTGTAGTCTTGCCTGTTCGTGCCTTGCCGACCTTGTGCGCCAAGGTACACAGCAGAAGACTGGGAGCACGTCTTGGACCACTACGCGTGGAAGACAAATGTCTTCGGCAACAATGTCTACTACGCTTTGGGCTTCCAGCTTCCGGGCCACATTTCCAGGACGATTTTTAACATGCATCGTGGCACGGAGCTGGGGTGGAATGCGGAGGACCTCGTGATAGTGAAGGTGATCGTGAGGTACAACATGCGGGTCCAGCAGGGCGAGGCGTGCTCGCGGAATTTCCAGCCTCAATGCCGCCTGCTGCCGAAAGAGTTGCAGGGGGACCACGTGGAGGTGCCCGTATACGAAAAGATTGCAGCAAGCAGGTGGCACGACTGTGCCCACACCCCTCACTGGGAAGAACACTACGTCCCACACAAGGACTGGTTCCTTCACATGGACTATGACAAGGTGAAGAATCTCACACCCTTGAGCTGCTGCTTCCCCTGACCTCCTCTGTCAAGAGACGGCAAGGTGACGTCCCGTGGGACGCTGTGCACCGAACCCTCAAGCTGTAATACCAACCACGTAGAAAGGTGTATACGGACGATGCCGTTATAGCCGAACCCGTGTAAACGTTGTAAGGAAGAAGGAATGATAGTTACAACAGTGGTCCTGACAACTGCAGCGCAAGCAAAGAGTTTTCGCTCTCGACGCCGATCACGTCTATACGCAGTCACACATCAGATCTTGAACCTCAATTGTGTCTTGAGCCAAATGGCGATCAATGGAACTTGGGAAGCAACACCAACAAGGACCTCAGAACAGCTACCCAATTTCGGCACGGGGCCTAGAGGGTTTTAACATCCCCCATTTGGGTCGCATTGTTCATCATGCGGTCCAAACACCACAAAACGTTCCACTGGCCACGGCTTCAACTACGAAATCGTGTCGTGCATTCTTTTACTTGCTATCACTACACCGTTCATTCGCTGTGAAACATGCCGGGTTCGATTGTACGAAAAGTGAAACATTCATCCTCCAATCGAAGCACACATCCATATGCAGGTGTATATAATACACTGTGGCCACTTCACTTGACCGCCAGTGAACATTCCAGCTGCCGCATTTGCGCATCGCGCAGCTGTCATCCATAAATGGGTTGGCCACAAATGTCCACCAGGCGCGCCCGCTTGTGATCGGTCTGCATATCTCCGGCAAAGAAACATCGGTGAGTAATTAATGCAAATCATAGCCATTCCAGATATCATGGATAATGCATAAATAATGAAAAGATATCATCTAAAAGGTAATAGTTCCATCCATGAATATCCAGAGCGTCATAGTCGTCGGAATATGTAACCATGTACACATCCAATCATCTTGGACACATGAATATAAATCACGACATAAGTCGTTCCACCGAAACAGTGTCGATGTGACGCAGGTAACAGATGGGGACTGGCCCACATCGTACCGCAATCATCATCTTCACGAAGCATACCTGTCCCCAATGGACAGTCTATGGGTACGTCGGCGGAACTCCTCGTCCAAGTTCTTCTGGGCTTCTCGTGCCCGGACACACTTCTTGTTGTAGTCCTCTGGCAACCAGTGCCCTTTCCGAAGGCACCAATCCAGCAGGGGTGTGTCGCATTTGTTCGGGTCGATGGCCGAGATGATGGCGCTCACGTTGACCGTGTAACCATGCTTGCCAAGGTTTAGGCCATCCCTCACGAATGATATATACTTACAGTTGAAAGCTAGTGCAAAACATCTGAAAATAATATCACCCACCGGGTGCACTCGGTCCTTGACCAGGAGCTTCATTTCTTCCTTGGTGACATCGAGGATTCTTGCTGCAATCCACAGCTTGTAGAATGTGTATAGTCCCTCGCATTTGTTCACCATCATACGAATATATTCGTCACGCTCCTCAACCGATCGGAAGGCTCTTGTCCGAACATTCTCCGATTGAGAAATCTTCGTTATTGTTGATGGCAAAAGTATACCTTCCTGATCATGCTCGGTGATGTTGGGGTACCTCTTGAAGTCATTGTGATAAGGGCAGCCCGGATTCCCTTCGAGTCCGGCATTCATCGTTCTCTCCTCACCACCTTCAAACATCCCCCACATCTTGGACAGCTGGAGTGCGATAAATCCTGCCATGTACTGAGCCTCACGCGGCTCGTCAAGGCAGATCGCCATCCGTTGGGAACTTATAATGTCCCGTGACGTCAGATCGGTGTCGCGGTAATGCCAACCGCCGTCTTCTTCTTCTGACGCATAGCCGGATGTATATCCTTGCGTGTCCATGTCGTCATCTTCTCCCGGAACTTCCTCCGCTTCGTCCTCATCCTCCTGTGCTGCCGCATCGTGGTTAGCTTCTTCCTGTGCACGCCTGGCATCTCCAGAGACGTTGGGGTTTTGGTTGTCCTCCTCGTCATCGGATTTGATGTGAATGTAGTATCTTCCGATGGAGATCAGTTGTGCCTCGCACTCCAGGCATAAGCAGAAGCAGGTGGGGATCGCGGTCGCACATGATGGACATATCCGGCACCTCAGTCCTTCCCATGTCTCATCATTCAGGATGACGACTTTGCTGACTTCGTCCCGGACCTCGTTGACCTGTGCGTTGAACTCTTCCATCTTGTTGTTTCGATAGAGTTCGCAAGCACGATTAACCATGTCAACGATGTAGTGCAGATTATCGGCACCTGTCTCAGTCTCCGGCATCCTCTCGCTGATCTTTGCGACGTTCTGGAGGAACATCGCAGCCGACTCTTGGGAAGAGTTGACAAAGCCAGGGCAGATCTCGTTCTCCACACACTTCGAGTACGCCCTCTTGATGTCAGCGTACTCCAGGCGCTTCCCTCCGTTGCTTTTGCCAATCCAAATGGACTTGACCTCATAGAACGGGATCACGTCAAAGACCATGAAAGTCCCATTAGCCGCGACTCCAGCCCCATACCGCGCGAGGGTTGCACTGGGAATATAGATGATCGCAATCGGATCCCCTCTCCTCACGTTCCGTAGCGTTGTCTTCGTCGCCACGTTCATCTCATCCCATGGAGCAAACGCCCCGAAGTGCAGTGCTAGCCTGTTACCGCCATCGATTCCGCCGGGGACTAGCCCACAGCGTACGATGCTTGGCAGGTTTTCCACATACGTCACATGGAATGCTCCTCCGAGAGTATCACCCATTCTTGCGGAATACCTATTCGCCAGTGCGGATGAGCTCATGAATCCAAAATCACTGTGACCGGTTGTGACTCGGATGCACCAAGGTCTGTACCATCCATCGCATCTGTTGAACATCCTGTCGATGTCGTCCCGATCCACGCCAGCCTTGGTCATTTCCTCCCTGGCTGCCCTCGTGTCGTTCGGGTTCATGATGCTCGGAAACCTTGCTGCCAGAACCTGGAATCTCGATTTCTTGCTTCCGGATTCCTGCCACTTGATCACCTCCATGATGCCCATGTATCGTTTCGCTCTCGAGGTGTTAGGTGGGAATATGTCGTTGTTTCGGTCGTCAATGACAGCATCAATGTCGACCCATCCACCCTCGTCGCACCTGAAAGCACTTCCTCGGCAATTGCCGATCTTGTGTCGAAGGACTCTGCATAGGTCGTGAGATAGCTGGTTTGCTTGGTCCCTTGTAGTAAATACCGAGCGATCATCACCAATCCTGCATAGTGGAGCACCGTCGAAAGGAGCAATGCAGAAGTTGACACTCTTGCCAAGTTGCATCACGTCCACTTGCTCAAGGATTGCACCTCTGGGAAAGTACCTGGGGTCAACAATAGACGCGTATGCCCGTGGCATATGCACATCAATCACATCGCCGTACTTCGGGATGTAGCACGGGATGGTGTCGCATCCCATCTCAAGCGTCTTCTTGAATGTCCTGCTGTCCCCGCACGGGTTGTAGTGAGGTCGACGCCACCACATTGTAGCTCTCCTCCCTCAGCCGTGTCAGCCATCTCCACCAAATTAATAGTGTAGCTGTACATCTCAATTGTTTCTTTCCCTGCTTGTCCTCCTTTCTTTCTTTCCTTGGACGTTGATGAGGACGGTTCCTCCGTATCCCCCATGTCTTCATCAGATGAAACAGGGTCACTGCTGAGTAGCTCACGGAGCACCTTCATCGCCTTCTCATTTCCAGCAGCCTCCTCAATGTCCTTGCAGTCGCCGTCGTGGGCCAGGTTCGCGCACTTCTTACAGATCCCCATATCTCCCATGCACTTCTCCATTGACTCCAGGAATCCTAGTGCCGCTCTCCGCCCGTCGATCACTCGCTGCTTCTTGTCTTCCTTCTCAGTATTGGCTTGAGAACTTCGACTCGGGTCTGGTGCTTGACCAAGACCCTCATCTTCGCCCTCCGTGGCCTTTCTCTTGGAACCTTGTGCAGAGGGCTCGGTGATCAGGGATCGTGGATGTCTGGGCTTGACCTTGTTCATGATGTCAAGCACCTCCTTCGTGGGCACGCCGAGCTGTGCGGACGGTCTGTTCCGCTTTCTGTTCTGGCCCGTCGTGTGGGTCACGTTCCCAGCGAGGTGTCGCACTATTGACTGCTCGAACTCCCTCTTGATCTTCCATGCATCCTTCCACAGTGGCAGTTCGTGCTGGAAGTACGACATCACCTCAAAGAATCCCAACACCATCTCGACGACGTCTCCCAAGGATTCCTCGTTCGTGGTTTGTCCCAGGAGTTCATACATCGTTCCTTGGTCGAGCACACTCTTGATCCATGACGAATATGCCACATTGCCAAGATCCTTGCCTATCAAGAAGATGGACATCCTCTCCTCGACTCCCTCGGAATTCTTGCACACGATCACATCCCGGGATGCGCACAATTGCTTCCCGTGACCGTTGTTGTAGAACTGCGCTGCTTGATCCACAGTCATGCTCACGAATCCCACGTGAGAAAGCTCCTTCTTCAGCCTTGAATACACGAGCTCCCGTATGATCGTGATCATGGCCTGGATGTTGTTGACGTCCACCATGAGGTTTTGAAGGTCGGGGATTGCCACCACGCATTCCGCGAAGAGGCGCGTGTACATTTTCTTCCCCTCGATAGACATTGCAATACCGTTCGTGTCCGCGTTCCAGTTCGCGCAACAGTTCACGCAAGAAGAGGGATTGTACTTCGAATTCGGTCCGAGCACCTTCGACTTGCTCATCTGCATCTCTTTAGCGCAAAGTTCGCAGATAAACTTGCTGAGCTCCGTGACCGTATACCATCGAAGACGTTGATCACCGACATCGGCTTTCCCAAAAGCATCCTGCTCGCCGTGTCCTTCATCTTGCTGCTCTTGTTTCCTCTTCGACTGTGCAGTGAAGGTCGGCTTGTACTCGAATTTCACCTTCGATTCCTCCATGTTCTTCGGGATGTTGAATCGAAGGTCGGGCTCGTTTATGCACGTCCCCTCCAGCTCACACACAAACGCGTTGCTTGGTGCGACCGCATCGATGGATTTCTCAATCAGCAGTCGCTTCAGGAGGAAGTGTTGCAAGTTCGAGCTCCCAGGGATCTTGTAGTTCTTTCCTGTGAGCGCATGGACCACGCGCCACAGGCGATCGTTCTCGGTCACCAGCGCGCCTGCCGCCTTGCAGATCTCGCTAACCTTGTTGGCGATCGTCCCCAAGTCCCCTCTTCCACCATGGAAAGCAACATCGCGATTCACGCACACCACGACCAGGCCCTTGCATGTGTTGACGAGGTCAGATATCGCCTTCTGCAGGGAGTCGATGATGGGGTTGGCGGTCACCTGCCATCCGCATCCTCTCATGCACACCCAATCATATAGCGACATCCAGATGTGCACCGACATTGGTGAGTCATCCATGTCTCGCCTCCGCCGTTCAGCGATGAGCTTATCCAGCTTCTGCAATCGGGAGATGATATTCAACGTGTCGTTGGGTGAGGAGACTTGCTCACTCGACCCATAGTATGATCTCTCCTCGATGTTTGTCCATCCCTGTTCGTTGACCATCATCTGGAAGGTCTTCGTGCTCCCTTTCGAGTTGACGGCCCTCAGGGGCCAATCCAGGACCAAGAAGCTCTTCTTGTGGATCATCATGTCGCGAATCGTCGCCTCACCAATGGGGCTCCTCTTCTGCCTATTGATAATCCGGTTCAACTGTCCAGGTGCGTTGTCCGGGTTCTTCTCCGCCTGAATCAACGCGTTGATGGCTTTGGCGCCCGGAAGGCGTCCAGTAATCAAGCATCCTGTTTGGGCACACAAGAAAGCATACAGCTGTAGCCATGCCGCATTTCCCTTCCCAACATAGGATAGAATGATCTTCTCCGCGCTGGTCTTCTCCTCGAAGTGCAATAGCGAAGAGGTCAGGCATCTCAGCATACACTCCCAATATGTTGCGTTCTTGCCTTCTGCAAGACACGGCCCAAATACAGTTTGTATGATTGGGTACCCCGTATTGTTGTCTATGTTGAATTTCACATTGACAGTCGCTCCGCCCAAAGTGGTACCCCCTTCGAATGAAGTGTAGGTATCGTGTCCAGCAGTTGGGTTGATAATTACCCATCTGTCGTCGTCACCGCCAGAGTTCATTCGGAAAATGGAGTCGATGATCTCGTTGTCGATCTTGACAGCATCGCTGGCTTGCGACCCCCCACTTGGAGCTCCCGGCTGGGGGACTGACCCACCAGCGGTTTGACTCCTTTGCCCGGAGCTTGATGCCGACTTCTGCTGTCGCTCCGTCTTCCGTGGCGGCTCCGTCTTCGATGAGCCCATCACCCACCATGTCGGCTCTTCCCCAACCACGAAATCCTCGGGGTACTTCTCCAGTTCCCTCTCGATTTCATGAATCGTGCAGTATTTATTCTGGAAGAATTCGATCATGACGTCCTTCTCGGCCTTCTTCTCGATCTCCTTCATCCAGCTTACCCACTTGCGCCGATCTTGGTTCTCAGCGGCCCTGTCAGCCGCGTGCGGTGCCAAACTGATGGAGTTGATGTTCATCGCAGGCAGCTTCGACTCATAGATCATATCGATGCACCATAGGAAATCCCTGGCGTACTCAATCTCCCGGTAGAGATCGTTCAGCTCCCTTTTGTCTGGACGGAAATAAGCTGTATACGACTGATCTTTGGAGTCCTTCTCACCGAGCAATGGCTGCAATCTCCTCATGATGAAAGAGACGCACATGAGCGAATTGACCGCTCCGATGCACGCGTCAGAGATGTCACTGGGGGTTGACCCACAGATCATCCAGCGCAATAGGTTGTTCTGGCTGGCATTCTCATCCCTCCTCAGTGCATATGCGAGGTTCTTCATCGATGCCTGCAGCTCATTCTGGTAGACCAACCCAAGGTCCCAATTCTTCTGGTAGTCGTCCTTGGAACCACGACCGTAGGAGTCGATCTTGGGAGCCTTGATCACGCTCAACGTGAACACTTTCCCCCAGTTTCGATCCCTGTATCTTGCGATTCTCCGGTCGTGCCTCTCAAACTCTGCAGTCGTCTGGAACTCCTCAGAGCTCCTCCACCTTCTCGATGACGATGCCCTAGATGACTCGTCGCTGATGAATTCTTTGTACACCTCCCCAACCGGGGTGTTCTGGTGGAATGCTGCTTTGAACGACCGTTCATCGTTGTCCTCGGCCACGCCTAATGCGAGATCCCAGATGTTCGCGATTGATCTCAACATATCCGCCCCTTCCATGCAGTACTTGGTTACGTTGAGCAACTCGGGGTTCTTCGCCAGCATCGTTGCCTCACCGCAAAGTTGGTTCAGCGCCGACACGATCTTCTTTCCCTTGCTGCAGAATTCCCTCCATCCAAGCATACATTCGTCGGCAGAAAGCTGTCCGAAAACTTTGCTGATGAACTCTAAGGCAACCCTCATAGACTGCCCTTCACCTTTCATCATCCCGCGGCCCTTGGCAGAATAGTACGCTGAGTATGCATAAATAGCGGGGACGCCGATGTCCTCGATCCACTTCACGCACATACCCAGGTCGCTGTTCACCTCCATCCTCTTGGGCATCCTCTTGCCATCCTCGATGGCGTTCTTCACCAAATTTCCCAAGAAGATTGCCGCTTGCCTGGATTTCCCAACAGGCACGCAGAAGAACTCATTCGTATTGACGACATTCGGATTGGCAGTCATCTTGATGATATTCTCCAGAACCAGGAAAACCCAAAATAAGCAGCTGCAAATGAAGCCACGGAATTGTCCCAATACGATCCCAGCTTCAGATTGAGGTGACGAACTCGTCCAGCTCCTCCTTGAAGCTTGGGGTTCGGGACTGACCCAGCTCCCCGTATGCACCAGAGGTTCGGGACTGGCCCAGCACCTCGGTTGTGCAGTTGGGGTGGTGCAGATTTCGCTCGCAGTAGCTTGGTGCTTCCGCGATCTCCTTCGCGTAATGCAAGCAAGAGCGAGTTTCAACGGTGCCGGTTTGAGGCACCTTGCTCGAGCACGAAAACGGCGAAGGATCACACCCACAATTATAGACGTGTACAACTGGGTTTCTTTGGTTTCACGACCAGCACAAGGTCCATGCTCATGGTTTCCATTGCATTTCTTAGACAACGAGCCACCAAGTTCAAAGTTCCATGAGACAACTCTCCATGGTTTCTTGATTGGCAGGGTTTCTTTGCATATCTTTGTTTCAAGCCATAGCGACACCCATCAAACTCGTGACTAGTCCCATCATGCACGACCTCATGCAGTCTCTCATCTTTCCAATAATCACAACTTCCAGGCAACTCAAACAAAATCGCAGCTCGTTTTGTCATGGCATGCCGTTTAATTTCAACGAACCGTTCAAATAATCTCCAAAATTCTCTTTGTTTGGCCTCGATTTTCTCTGCGGTGTCAATGCCGCGAGTCTTGTTGAGGCGTGCCCATGATGATCCCCCCGTGCAAGGCCCGGCGAAGAACAACAAATCGGAAGGTTTGGTAAGCACATGTCTGGCGATTCTCCCCCCGTACTCGCTCAGTAAGTCATCAACCAGAGTTATGGTGACAACCTGCGGCCCGTCATGGCGGGCAAGAGCAGTGAACCAGTTACGTGGTTCGGAACATGCCATCAGCACGATGGGCCGAGCCAAGTCAACACTGTAAAGAGTGACGACTGTGCGAGTTCTCATACCAGGAAGCGAGACATGAACAGGAGCGCGAAGCACACCACCGTCGTGTTTGACCATCGCGAGTTCAATACCCGGCGCTAACTGTGGCTTGTGCTTCACCGCAATGCGATACGGAACAAAACAACGACCAGGGACAAGCTGCTCGTGATTGATATGCAGACAACGCATGAGCAATTTCAATCGGAGCAACGTTTCCAAAGCAAGGTCGTTAACACACTTCAACTCTATGCGCTCGTTCGACAGTTCTTCAACAAATGCGGCCAGCACGGACTGCATGTCAACATCCCCGGACCCGACGTGAATTGGTCGTGGTCGTGGAGACCGTTCCCGCGCCGGTGCAGCGACCGGTACGGGATGAAACTGCCAAACTGCGCGTTCAACCCAACCATCAATTCGCACACATTGTAGCCCCGGGTCAACTCTATCCTCAACTTTGAGCCATGACCCATTCTTCAGAAACCAAGTGGAACGAAGCCACTTGCTCCCAAACGGTGTCATAACCGCGAGTGGAGGTTTCACACGCATCAATCTGGGTCCCTTGGCAACAACAACCGGATCATGTCCTTCATGCTCATGCAATCCCTCTTTAGATGTTAATCCAGACCACCATAGGTCCGGGGGCATGATCGGAATGTGTGTGTACGGAAATGTTGGAACTCCGTCAACTGTCCCCGAAGCGGTCTGCATGGTCCCCTTTATGGGATCACACGTGGGTGTGAGCGCCTTGAGGGTATCCGGGTCAGACAGCAAGCTCGGGTCAAGTAGACCAATCTGCAAACATGCATGTTTCCATTTGCGCCCATCATTGAACGCCTTGGTGTAAATATCGGCCGCCATCCTGTCGGTGACCTCATACGCCAAGTACATGTAATCACGTGTGAACATCTCATGCATCCACGAAATGCTAACACCATGGCTTCTCTCAAGGTGGCGCATCGTGGGGTTCCTCCCCGATCGCACGACACCGATCATAGCCTTGTTATCGTCATAGAACACAAAGTTCGGTGACTTCTTGAGAATCCGCTCTACCAGCTTGAGAGCGGGCATACCCATCGATCTCATGGCAACATCGGCCGCAACAATCTCGGCCTCGGGAGTGGAGTGACTCACACAACCCTGTCTTTTAGAGCTGCCAGACAACGGAAACCGGGTATTAGGCCCTTGTATATTCAAGTGTCCACCGGAGGTGGAACGCAGCGAGTCAATGCATCCTGCAAAGTCAGCGTCCGCATACAAGGCCAAGTGCACATCGTCCATAGGGTCTCCAACCCAACCGACCATGCGCCAATGTTTGTATGATGCACATAGCACATCAAGTGATGCAAACCCCGATCATCGGAGTCAGTCCACCTATGCACGTTCCGTGCTAGGCGATTCACTTGCCGCAACAAATCGAAGCGAGCAATCCGCGCACCGTACAGCAACTTCATCAGTGCGCTAGCGGCATGCGGAGCAAGGTGTCCACGCACGGGCTCCTTCATGGCCAACTCAGGAGTCCCTCCCCGTTGGTCCGGCACTGTGGCAGAACCGTCGGTGGGCACAAGATTGTTACACCAATTGCACACGACTGACAGCCCCTCTCTGGCAGGCTTCCGTGAGACGTGATTCTTTGTTTCTTCATGCAACTCAGGAGTGACAACCTTATTCAACTTCACATCGCCCGCCACTTCAAGATAGCGGTCGACACAGGAACGTAGGAACTGTTCCATGTCATAGGTCACCGTTGTTACTCGGTGTCCGTTCCCGAGAGTGACGTTTCCCTTGCTTTGATTACAACCAAGGTACATGTCAAGTCCAGTCTCGGGCTCTATCTTCAAACGTGTACGCAACATGCTCCACCCTTGGGCAAGGTTCTTCTGCGGCCCTGCCATTTTGAAGTCGTCGACATACACAACCAGAACAAGCTGGAGCTTTTCATGAATGTACACTGAAGGCCATTCTTCGCCGATGGGCTCAAAACCAACGGCACGCACCGACTCATCGCAGTGCTGCTCCCAAAATGTTCCCGCATCTGGGTGTCCGTACAGCGCCTTCCTCAACGGGACGACTGGTCTTCTGTACTTATCCCATTTGCATTCACTTGGCACGGCCTCCGGTGGCAATTCAATCCAACACGGCGTGCCTCTCAAGGTGGCCTGTATATACGCCTGAACAGCGTCGGCCATCTGCACATCCCAGCCATCATGACAACCCAGAAAATCCGCCCAACGCGAGGCTTCAAATGAAGCAGGGGAGTTCCCCAAATCTTGAAACATCGCAGCCTCAAAGCTTTGGTTCTTCACTTGGTTCCCCAGCAACACGCCTCTACCCTTGAACTTCCTCTTAGGATCACCAACAGGCAACTGTGAGTGCTTTTCAACGCAAATGCCATGTGCGCGAGCCATGTGTATTTCCTCCCCCTTCGCTTTTGCTTCTCTGGCTACAGCGTCATATTCACGCACCGCGCCAAGATCGAAGACCCCCTGGTCGATTAATCCCGACCACTCTTTCTTCATTGATGCCAATGCATCAGGGTTGGTCAACATCTCTTTCCGGCCTACCGGCCTGGATACTAAAGCGTCGAAGAATCGTACAACTTTCACAGCTTTCTCTCTGTGCTGTATTCGCTCAGAAGTCACGCACGGCATCGATGGGTACTTCTTGGCTTCACCGTCTCGCCTATCGCAGGCATTGCGAGTGGCACTTTTCCAGAAACTATCTCAGCAGACTCCTCCCATTCATACCAGGTGAGATCCGTCGATTCGTCGACCGATGGATCCGTCCCCGATGCCGTTTCAGCTTCGTCTTTATGACTCTCCATGACTGATGCAACCGCCTTCGTCCAGTTTGGAGTCGACTTTGATCGCTCCTCAGACTTGAACTTCCAGGCATAAATTACCACCAGACACTCAAATTCTTTCTCAAGCTGAACGTTTCGTCTCATGACGTCTTGGGACTGTTTGGAATCCATGAGAACAACCACCCCGTCGACAGGATTAACAACAATCCTGACCCATTCAAGCTCAGCCAAGTGCTTCCCATCCATTGGGTTCTTGATCTTTGATATGTTCTTCCGCAATCCCCAATTGTACTGCCATTCTACTCCACCCCAGCGGTTCCGAAGCATCGCTCGAATTCTCTTACCACCGGGCATCTGTAATGTCCGTGCCTCTGCCGGCGCGGAAATATCAGACTCTTTACTCTTGGGATCTTCCTCTTTCCTTTTGCCACCGCCCTTCACCTCGGCCTTCTCTTCCTTGGTGTAATATTTACTCATCATCTTCCATTCTTCAGGAGTGAACTCTGGAGGTCTCGATGTCTTCATTAGCCTGAATCCGTCCTTCCCGACAGGATACGGTCTCCCGGCCTTGTCGATCTTAACCTCCTTGCCATCGTCGTTGACGTACGTGATACCATCCCCAGGTAGTCCAACTGACACGTGTGGAAGGTCGGACTTCGCAACCTTCTCATCGCCCTTGGAGTGTCCATCTCCTTTCCCTTTTGAAGAGCTCGGTCTAGCATCTTCTTCTCCTGCATGATCCCCCCGATCTCCGGCGATTACCTCCGGGCCATCGTCGAGCAGTAGACCAGCGATCTGATCGACCTCATCGTCAAGCAGTCGCTTCTCGTCACTCTGCAGCAATTCAGGCTCGTAGTCCTCATCTTCGATCAGGCGGTCACGCGCATCCAGACCGATTGCATCGATAGACATCTCTATTCCTTCCAAAGTCTCGTTGGCAACCTTGTACTTCTGTTGTATTGGGAATGTCAGAGGAGATTTCAGAATCATCCTCTCCGTCTGATGTGGCATTCTCAACCGAGGTGGAACCTTTGCCTTCTTGATGTTCAGCTCTGCACCCGCAAATGCAGTAAGTGCCCAAGCACGATACTTGTTTGCCCAATGCATACCGGTGCTCAACACATATCCAGCAAATATACCAGTTTCCCCTCTCGGCTCGAACTTCTCCCTCTTTCCCCCTCGTGCTTCGCTCGGCTTGAAGTCCACTAGCGCACCAAAAGGTATCTTCTCGCCCTTGAACTCCTCGCCATGCAGCCTCATCCATGCACTCGATCCGTTCACCTCTTCGATGTTCATGAGATGGCACAGAGTGGTGATGGCCTGCACCCAATAACACGTGGGTAGACCGGCATGTACTAGACAAGCCGAAGTCTGGTCAATGATGAATTGATTTGTTCTTTCAGCAAGGGAATTGTTCTGCGGCCGTCCAGGCAGCGATAGGTCGTGGTTCAGCTTCAGCTCCACGCACGCATTGATCAGTTCCGGGCCGTCATCCGAATATACCTGCTTGATTTTCCTCCTCCCGCAGAAGTGCTTGATAGCCCTGACGACTGAGTCAGTGTCTCTTCTCGCGGTGGGATAAGCCATGATAATTCCGGTATATATGTCCCGGATGATGAGCGCATACCTGCCCTCCACTTCATGATCTCCTGATGCCGTCACAAAGTCGAACGTCACCAGGTCACCGAACGTCTTCACTTCTCTCTTGAATGCTCCCGTTCGTGATCTGAAGTGTCTCATCTTTGCCTTGACGCATGATTCGCAGAAGGGATTCCGGTACCTGTGTGTAAGCAAATGAGCTATGGAATTGGCGTCCTTCTTGAGGACTCCCACTTTCCTCTTTATTGATGATCCTTCGTACACGTCTACTTCGATTCCGGCATCTGGATCATCTTCGTCAGCCTCTTCCTCGTGAGCTTCGGCATCACCATGTCGATGCGGGACTGGCCCAACATCTACAGGTATTTCCTCAGCCACGGGAGGCGGACGTACCGGACCGGCTCCTCCGGGTGGCCCGAAGTCGAATGCCCCGTCGTGGTGTTCGCCCTCGGCCTCTGCGGACTCACCGACAGCGGCGGGTGTGACGTCGTTCTCATCGTCACCTCCCTGATCTGCCTCGTCGTTCGTTACCATCGCCAATACTTCCGAAAAGTGCTCCTTGAGGTCGTCTATCGTAGGGCGATGCCTGTTACTCCGAAGTTTACCATCACTCACTAGGTACGGGATGTCGTCCTTGACCTGCAAGTGCACGAATCCCTGCTTTGGCGTAACCATGAAAGGTAGTTTACCAGGCATCCAGTGAAATGCATAACCCATCTTCATGCATCTCCTCCCCACTGACAATACCGTGGGTGTCTCATCCAATACATGCGGCTCGACAGTCTCGTCCAACTCGTCCACGACTATCTTGGCCACATCAGATGTGGAAGTGGAACCATTCGCGGTCTGGAACACGATCTCGTCGTCATCTTTCACGATGTCGACACCCAGGCTCTTCGCCTTGGCTCTTCCGATGAGATCATGACCACATCCGGTGTCCATCAACCATTTCACCCGTTTGCTGATGCACGTTGACATGGCGAAAACGTTCTTCGGCATACCATGCTGTTCTTCCAGTCGACAGCCGATTCCTTGATCTCGTCCTTGTTCCGATCATACTCGAACATTATGCTGCTCTCCTTGGTCACCGGGAAGTAGTGCTTCTTATATATATCATCCACCACTTCTCTCAGTATCTTCGCACGTATCAATGATCGTTGGACTTGATAGGCTGATAATTCACGATGATCACTGCTTTTGAACTTCTTCTCGTCGACGTACACGTACTGATAAGGCTCATTCTCATTGTCCTCATAACCGTACCATTCCCCTTTTCGTTCCCATTGCCTTCTCTCGTCTTCGAGGTAGGTGATCTCCCCATTCTCGTCGACGTCGAGCACTTCCTTGAACCACACCATTTTCTCGGGGATCTCGGACTCGCCAGACCATCTCGATGATTCGCTCATCGCGTCGTCATCGTGCTCGTGGTAGATAGTCTCGGCTTCGTCCGGTTCGACATGATCAACGTCCTTCTTGAAGCTTACCTTCCCCGCAGGAGCCGATTGCTTCAGGACTATCGCAGGCATCGCGATGGCCCTCCTCACAATGGCAGGCGCTGCGGCTTTGGCGGCAGCCTTCGACTTGGCTTGTGCCTTGTCATTTGACGTTGCTGGAGCTGAATTGTTCTTGATGAGCTCATGCCTGTACTTACAAGCGCTTCCCCTATCGCACCTCCCCTTCTGAAACGCGAAGCATGCTCCATCATCCCTCTTTGGTGACGATGATCTGGACTTGGATTTGCCCTTTCCTTTCCCCTTGGACATGCTCTCCAACTTGTGCTCCGTCTTCTTGCTGTGGGAAAAAGTGCATTCATTCCCTTTCACGCACCCCTTCGCCGATTTGAAGTGGTACCAGCAGGGGTTATCCTTGCCTCCGCCCGGACTCTTGCCTCTGTCGCTGGCACCGTCGGACTTGCCGTTCTTGCCAGCGTGGCCCTTTGCCTTGGCTTTTGGGAGCACAGGAGCGGCATCAGGTCCACCGGGTTTCCCCTTTCTGCCCTTGCCACCCTGGTTCTCCTGTTTGCCAGTTGCTGGAGCCGCATCCTTCCCGCCTGATTTCATCATCGACTTGACCGATTTCTCCTTCATGTCGAGCATCAGGTCTTCCCGATCTGCCTTGATCTGATAGTCGATCAACGCCAATAAGAATTCATACGTCTTCTGAGGATGCTTGTCCGGTAGTCTATGGTAGGCATTGAGGCCGAACTCCATCTTCTTGCTCCCTTTGATCTTCCTGTAAAGGATGTCTCTGAGAGCCAGCTTACTGGGTCTGTCCTCGCTCCTCATCTTCAGCAGCAAATCATACCATTTGTTCCTGAACATGACCAAGTTCTTGTCGCCAGGAAAGTCAAGGTTGAATAAATGCTCGATGTGGTAGACAAGATCCGTTCTATCGGAAGTTCTGAATGATTGCATAACTAATGCCACCAACTCTCGTCCCTTCACGATCACCCCTTGTTGATGTCGTAGTTCAGAATGTCGTGTAGCATCGAGGTATACGTCCTTGGCTTCGTCAGGTGCTTGTTTCAGCATGTTCTGCATGCCCATGGCCATCTTAATATCTATCGTAGCAAATCTGTCGCCACCTGAATCGCTAAGCAAATCCAGGTCTGGGTTCAACCCAAGAGCCTGCTCCAGCCATTTCGTCCATGCGTCGGTATCTGGATCTGCACATGCGCTCAGAACATTCATCAGCAGTTGCATCTTCCAGGTGTCAAGTTGATGGATCTTTGGCCAGGCCGGAATAGATACTCTCTCGGCCTCTTTCCTCGAGATTCTCGGTCGATCATTCTTGATCTCTCGGTTATCTCTCGATCTCCTTCGTCTCCTCCGTGTCCGATCGTCTTCTTCCTCTTCTTCTTCCTCGTCTTCCTCATCTCCTTCGTCGTCGTCATCCTCATCCTCATCATCGGGTGGATCATCCGGAGGTCCTCCTCCGCCACCAGCGAGGCTCAATTGACGTCGACCCGCTCCCTGCCCATTCCCATTGGGCGGGAATCCACCGTAATCCAATGGGGGCGTAGTACCGTTGTTTCCCCCTCCATCACCACCACCAGTCGTAGTAGTGGATTGTGGGACATGCCCAACAACCCCTTGCATCTGGGATAGGTGTACATCGATCATTGGATCACCGAAAGACGGAAAGAGGATCGAACCTGGCATCAGCGACGAATTAGGGATTTGATTTGAAGACGATGACGGGACTGACCCAGCCACCTTCTTGTCTATCCTATTTGAATTAGCCTGGGTTCCTCCCTCAGCGCGTTTCACTACTGCTCGTTCACGATGTCCATCTTTGCTGCTGGAGGCTTCCTGCATCTCCAGCTTCTTGCGTGCACGTAGTTCCTCGTTGTCAGCATCGAGTTGGCGCACAAAACTCTCTTCTTGCTTGAGCGTCGCCTCTCTTTCTTTCAGTTGTCCCTGAAGCTCATGCATCTCCTCGAGGTACTCATCGTACATTCCCTTGGCTGTCAATCTCCAGTACTCAGCCTCCTTCGACTTCTCGTCCATCGTGCACCGTTCCTCTTGTTTCTCTTCTTTGACCTGGGCTAACTCCAAGATCGCATCCTGACGATGACCACCTTCGACAGCAATCATCTGGTCCTTCATCGACACGTCGGACTCATACTGTTTGACGATCTCTTCTTTTTCGCGAAGCAAGCAATCTGCTCTCTTCGATTCCTGTTCCGCAAATACTGTAACGTCATTCAGCCTCGCCATCAGCTGTTCCCTGGAGTCCTCCAAAGAGTACGTCTCGGGGCGCTTGACGAGTGCATGCTCCAACTGTGATTTCAGACTTTGGACCATCTCCTCCTCGTTGAACTTCTCGATAGATGTAGAAGATTCTATGCCTCTGATCTGTTGCTGATAAACTGATATCTGTTGTGAAGCCTCACGGTGTATCTGATTTGCACGTATAGCTGATTCCTGCGCGGCCGATTTCTCGCTTGCCATGTAGGATTTCATCAATGCAATCTCCCGCTTCTGCTCCATGATAGTTCCTTCAGCTTGCCTCATCTGTTGCATTATAATATTCGACTCCATGTCTTTCTTCTCCCCGTACTGAAATGCGTTCATTTCCACCTTGCGCATCTGTTGGGCTTCTTCCTCAAACTTGCGCCATGCCTCAGCCATGTGGTGTTGGTGGTGACTCACTAGATGTCCCGACTGCTTGCTGGCAATCTCGCATCGTCTTTCCAGCTCCTGGATCCGGATGGTGCTTCCATAGTCTTCTTGGTTAAGATTCGCCATTGCTGCCGACATTTCATCAAGTGTCTTCTGATATTCCCCGATCTCCACCTCCATCTTATTCTTCTCTTTGATCACGGCGCGAAAATCTGCACTGGTGGGTGATTTTGACCTCCCACCCTTCGATGTCGATCTCACGCCCTTCTGCGACGTCCGTGGTGTCGCAGGCGAAGATGATGATCTTCTCTGTGGGGATTCTCTTTTCTTCGACTCCTGATGAACATCGATCTGCTTCCACGATCTTGTGGGAGTAGATATGTCGCTGAATAGCGCGGAACCTCCGCTCCCAGGTTCATCCTGTGAATCTGCAATCATATCCATCACCGCAGGAAGAGCCATCAATCCATTGGATCCCTCTGAGCTGCTGTTCCCAAAAGTTGCAGTACTTGGGCTCGCCGAAGACGCCATTGTACTGTGTAGGTTATCGTTCCTTTATTGTCCCTGTACCCGCAATAAACCAGCTGTCTCCCAGTCCAGTGTAGAGCTTGTAGTTACGGCTGATAACCTGTCAAGAGACGGCAAGGTGACGTCCCGTGGGACGCTATGCACCGAACCCTCAAGCTGTAATACCAACCACGTAGAAAGGTGTATACGGACGATGCCGTTATAGCCGAACCCGTGTAAACGTTGTAAGGAAGAAGGAATGATAGTTACAACAGTGGTCCTGACAACTGCAGCGCAAGCAAAGAGTTTTCGCTCTCGACGCCGATCACGTCTATACGCAGTCACACATCAGATCTTGAACCTCAATTGTGTCTTGAGCCAAATGGCAATCAATGGAACTTGGGAAGCAACACCAACAAGGACCTCAGAACAGCTACCCAATTTCGGCACGGGGCCTAGAGGGTTTTAACATCCTCCGCCCACCAACGTGAAGGCAAGAGCTGCTGCGTTCATCGCTTGCCGGTCACGCAGCCCGCAAGGCGGGTCACCAGTTAGATCCCCAAGCAGCCTTGCGCCGACGCCAACTGTGGTGCCGAGCATGGAGCAGGAAACTCCAACTCTGCAGCCGGAGGAGCCCACTGTCACCCAGCTGCCGGTGGAGGAGTGCAAGCAGGAGCCGGCAAGCCCAACTCCGTTTTTGCCCATGCCAAAATCAGCTGCGGCGACGCAGCTTGACACTGACATGGACAAGGAGCAAGAAGAAGTTCACTATTCGCCAACGTCGCCGGCTGATGAGCCTCCATGCGAGGGGCCCCCAACACCATCAGTCTCTGAATCTGACCACATGCAGGAGGATGACGACGGGCTGCAGCAACAACTCCAGCGTGCGGAACACCTGACAATGACCCTGCACTGTGTCAATGTTCCTGATTCTGACTCTGAGCTGAGCGGAATCTCACATGAGGATGATGAGGAGGAGCCGGATGACAAAATGTCACAGAAGGACGAGGCCTCCTCCTCCGTGCACCAGGACCAAGATGAGTGGCGGTGGATGCCGCTTGAGTCAGGTCGATGGCAAGGAGCACAAGTGCTGCGATTGGAGAGGCAGTGGCAGGACGCCGGGTTCCCAAAGCTCGGCACTGAGGCAGGCGATTGGTTCCACACACAAATTACAGCAGCGGAGACGGCCTATGTCACTGCGACAGGCATCTATGACAACATGCCTGACCCGGATGGTGGAATTGCGGCGGGGCTATCCAGGACTCGACAACAGAAGACGCGGTCGCGCGTGAGAACCAGATTCAAGAGATCCCGAGTGATTGGGCTGCCCTTCAGAACTCGGGGAAGCCAGAAAGCGACAAAGAGACTCGCGCCGGTGCACAGGATGCATTCCAGCGGCACCTACACCTATACACAATGGGTCGCTGCTGGATATATTGGCGCGCAGTTTGGCCGGCTGCCACGGGCGCCAAAATTCCCCAAGGGCCAACGCTGGTACAACTACCGGGGACAATGGCTTAAAGTCACCTTCAACGACGGCATTGAGTGGTGGACTGATGATCCATGCACAAAGCAGCAGCTGGCTGACGTAAAGGAATGGTTCCTGGGCCTCAAAAAGGTCAAAAACTGAACTGCGTCGCCGCAGTCAGTTTTTTGAATCATTGCTTCCGAAGCCTTTGTACAGCTGACGGCTTCGGAAGCGGTCGCACTTCAAGCACACAGTCCCGCAGAGGTAAAAAGGGCTCGTCCGTTTTGCCTGAGTGTTTCTGTCGTGGCACAGTTCATGTTGCGGCATCGTTAATCGTTGATCACGCCTGTCGAAACATGCTCAAGTTGTAGGGCAGCTGCTGCACCGACTGCGGCAACGCAGTTCGGATGGCGCCATGCCTTCTTCCAAATGCGTGATTAAGTGGGGAAGACTGTTCAAGTGGGCAAAACTGACTGAGTCGAATGTGCAGTGCCGGTACTGCAAGTGCTTCAGCCGCTCAGTGGAAGGATTGCGAACAACGCAATTGAAACAACATGAGCGTGGAGTACTGCATCGGTTCCGACGAGCGACAGCGCTTGGCTGCAGCCCAAATCTGCCAGGCACCCCGTCAATGGACACCTTTCTGGGTGTTGTGGAGCGCCGCTTGAAAGGAGAATCGCTTCGAAAATCTCCTCTTGGCCGCTACAAGGAAAAGAACATTTCATGGTGCTTGAATGAGGCTATGTTGGACATGGAGCGGAAGAAACTTGGGAAGTGCCAGGTAGCTCTGATTTCGCAAGATGCGCAAGGGCCGATGCTTTCTGTCAGATTTGCCTGTGTGTCAAACCGCGGTGTGAAACCGCAGCGCGGTCAACTTGAACTGCATCAAGGCCTCTTGGGGCTCTTCCACGGCCAAATTTGCGGCGCCCGAAGGATTGCCAGGACAACGCTGCGAGTTGCAAAAACTATGTTTCAGGCTAGAAGAAAACCTCCGTCTGGGTGGTGCGGGAAGGCGCCGACATTTTACAAAAAGGCTTGGCAGCATTTTCGCAGAAGGGTGGAACCTAGGCGGCAAAGCTTTGCTTGCTCCATGTTTCAAAACAAAATGCTTCTCCCTGACGCTGACGCTGCTGAGGAAATGTTTGCTTCGGATGCGGCCGCTGATGAACTGAGAGCCGGCCGTTTACTCTCACTTCGGGACCACTTTCCTGCCGAGACTTTTCCAGCTATGAAGATTCGACTGCGCGACAGCGCGCATGCTGTCCAGCGGCAACTCAGCGCAGTCCTCACGTGTTGCATTCCCAGTAAACAACCCTGCGCGGAACGGACAACTAACAGACAGCTGCCTTGCTGGCTAAGGTTTGCAAAGAAATGGCATCTTGACGAGACGCTTCAGGAATACATGCAGCAATTCATATCTGGAAAGGAGTCTATGACTGCGCTGATTTGGCATTCGCCAGATTTGAAGGTGATGTTTGCGAAGCATGTTGCTAGGCTCAAAAGTGGACATGTTTTAACACACATGCCGCAAGTGTGGCCATAGTGTCTCGTCGCGCTAAGGTTCGGCACATGGACGCGCGAATTTCTGCGTCACAGTGGCATGAGAGACTTGCAGTCGGCCAAGCATCGTCATTCTTCTCTGCAGAAGCCGATGGGGCGATTTATCCTTCTTGCGGATGCGTTCTTGGCCACAGCTCACGAGAGACTTAGTAGGCATCAGGCTTGCTTGAGTATGTCGCCATTTCAAAGAAAAACTGTGTTGCAAATCTAAGGATATTGCGAGTAAAGACCAACGCGAAACCCCGAAGGGTTGCCAAGAAGTTCCTGGAGTCTATATCCACAGAGGTGTACCTGCAAATGGCTATGATGGCTGACGCTGCTGATGAGGAGATCAGAATTTTACGCAGATTTGACAAGAGCCAGATGGACATGAGTGCAGCGCAAACCTGCTTGACAACCTTTGCTCAAAGGCTGCATGTGCTCTTCGTGCAGAAAACAGCCACCTCCAGTGGTTACACACAGCACGCTTCTAGACAGCACTGAGTCGCGAAGCCCGTGATAAGTTTTCAGAGCTTCAAAGACTTGATCTGACTGCCAGGTGCTGAAGTGGCTGGAAAGACCTCGTTTGATTCAACTGGGCGCTGGGCACAGGAGTGTGGGAGGCAGCGTTTCGCCGATCGTTTTCAACAGGTGCTTTGCAAGGATGGCTGCATGGCTCGCCCTTGTCTCGCAGACCATCAAGACAGAGTTTCCTGATTTTGAACTGATCCACAACTTGTCAGCCTTTTCGCTCAGCGGCCCCCAAAAGAGCGCTGCGGAAACACAGCGCTGTCTTCTGCGGCTCTCCCAGATGTTCGACGCGAACTCTAAGCAGCTCTATGAACAGTTCCAAGACTTAAAGCCTACTGCCCAACGCCACCGACCGGTTCTGAGTTTGTTTAACGGTGCATATTGCTTGT
The DNA here is from genome assembly GCA_963377175.1 of Effrenium voratum. Lineage (NCBI taxonomy): Eukaryota > Dinophyceae > Suessiales > Symbiodiniaceae > Effrenium > Effrenium voratum. Next base: position 1,521,707 of record CAUJNA010003805.1, read on the forward strand.
CCTGCTTTGCTTGTCGCTTTCCAATGCTCTGCCCAGGAAAACAACTGTCCAAGTCGGAAGAGTTGGGTGATTTGCAAGCCTGGACCTTGGCAGAGTCAAGTGTCAGCGGCCGCTGCCCGGACATGTCTAAAACACTTGCCCGTGTCTTGCTGGCATCGGCGGCTGGAACTGCGCAGAGCGAGCGTGACTTTGCAGATATCAAGTACCACACTGCACGCGACAGGGCTTTCTTAGGCCCTTACTTCAAGGCGTTCGAGAGGCGGCTTCGCCAGTGGGACAAGAACAGTCTTCGTGGTGCAGTTGCTATGCTTGCCCAAAAGATTTGGCAGGAAGGCTTCGGCTCTGAAAGATCATCTGGGTCCGCTCGCAAACCTAAGTTTGTTTCCGGTCTTCGACTAGAAGCAAGCCGGCAGGACGCTTGGCGGCACATAGCTTTTTTTAACTTGCCGGAGTTCGCTTTGCACACCTTGCCGGCCAAGGCACGAACAAGAAATCCTGTTTCGGAAGCCGCGTGGATAGCTCGACGCCGGAAGAGTGTGAAGCGATGCTTATTAAAGCTGAACGATGCCCCTCGGGACATGCTGCGGCTGAGCAAAAGTTCCCGCAAGGCAGCTGGAAATGCAATTTCCACCAAGCACGAGGAAGCGACCAAAAAGTTGTCGGAGCTGAAGAAAAGACGGTGCTTTCAAGCTCAGCAAGACGACCTGCTGCTGCGGCAAGAGCAGCTTCGTCCAGCAGAGCACAGCCAATGCTTGGAGCGTAGGAGGAAAGCTGACCACCAAGCTCAGCTCGAAAGCTCGCTGCGGAAACGCAGGCGGAGTCAGCCTGAACTTCCAGCTCTGGCCAATATGCGCCTTGGCGTTTGAATTTGCTTTTGCGCCTTTGTTCTTGCAAGTTTTCTTAGGCGATTGCTCGTGAAAGAGGAGGCAGACTCTACTGACTTGCACCAGAAACTCCACTCTTTGGGTGCCCTGGTGGTCAATGATTATCTCTTGGCTGAAGGCGTTGTGGTGAACAATGTCGCAAAACCTGGCTCTCGAGCTTCATGGCTAATGCGACTCTCTGGTGGTCTTATCGTAAGCCAAGCTGCGATCAAGACCGGGTTTGGGCCTTGGGTTAAATACAAAGGGCCAGCCAAGGGCACCCGAAGACATGTGCTCATTACGCCATCATTTCGCAAACGTCATCCGCGATTCGCTGTCTTGGCACAAACACGCATGCAAGAGCTCAACTGGAAAGTGTACGTGCGGGCCTTGGCTGGCTGTGGCACACTTGTCGTCCTGTCCGTGTCCCGTTTGCCTTGTTTGGAGCGGCGCGCCCCTGGTAACAGAACTGAGGACAAGGCTGCCACCTGGGTGAACGCAGCCAAAGCTGCCAAGACCAAGAAGAACTATGTGAGTGTAGGACTTGTGCAGGAAAAGTCCGTGCTGACATCCACAAAGATGTTCAACGCCCATACATTTGTACAGTGGGGAGCTCTTGGGGCAATAGAGCGATTCTGCCTGGGTCACAGCCGCCAATGACGAGCATTGGTCGCTGCACAGAATCTGCAGACTGGGGAAGAGGGCTGCCACTGCCTCGCGTCATAACAGAGAGAAACACGTCTATGCGATGGCTCGCTGTCTGATGACGGAAAGTGCTTCTTGAAGCGCTGGGAGTTAAACAGTGTACAAAGCCGTGGGGGGGTGGGGGGAACCTTGTCCCGGCTGATGCGCGGGTCCGGTCAGCCGAAAAATCCTCCATTTTGTGGGAGTTTTGTTTGAGCGCTTTCTGCCACGCAAGCCTGGTTTTTGGTGTTGCTCCCTGTGTCTGCCAAATGAACAATTCTGATGCATCAGAATTTTGGGCCCCTGCGAGTTCTGATGCACTAGATTTTGGGTCCCTGCGAGTTCTGATGCACTAGATTTTGGGCCCCTGCGAGTTTTGACGCACTAGATTTTTGAGTCTAAGTCGTTTATGCTTTTTCAAACGGGTCCTCGGGCTCTTTTGGGCCCGACAGCCCGAGTGCCGGGGGGTTCCGAACCCCCTGGCACTGCGAGTTCTGATGCATCAGAACTTGCAGTGCCGGGGGTTACCCCCCCATTTTCGAGTCCCAAGTGCCGGGGGGTTCCGAACCCTCTGGCACTCGGGACTCGAAAATGGGGGGGTAACCCCTGGCACTGCGAGTTCTGATGCATCAGAACTTGCAGTGCCAGGGGGTACGGAACCCCCTGGCACTGCGGCTCAAAATCGGGCTGACCTGCTATTTGTTTTGGGGGGTATGTGCAATTAAGCCCCAAGCCAAGACTACTACGTCTTGTTGTCTGTTGTCTGGTGTGCTCATGTGTTCTGTCTGCCCGTCAAGCCGTTTCACGCTTCGCCCCGCAGCCAGCTTTCCTCCAGTTGCTTCTTCAGCTGACTTGCTGCGTTGCCGCAGAAAGTCCGTGAAGCATGGGGAAGACATCCTTGAAGGTGAAGAAAACTGGCATCAAGAAGCCTCCTCGCGTGGAGAAGGTGGAGTCACATTGCCAGCGCAAGTGGCCAATCATGCTTGGGAGCGACTGCAGCGGCATGGGAACTGATGTTGTGGCAGCGAAGCAACTGGGGATTGAGTTCATGGTTCAGTTTGCCACCGATGTGGACCCAGATTGCCGAAAGGTGATTCTTTCCCACAAAAAGGGACCGAGGAGTCTTGGATATGCTCTTGGAAATGTTTGCGAGAAGTGTGACTTGTACACAGCTGGGTTTCCGTGCCAACCATACAGCAGACTGCCAGAACAAGTAGCTGTTTTCAACCGAGTTTGGGTTACTTTCTGTTTTTTTGCACATAGGTCTTTGCTTAGTCTGCTCCTTCCGAGGTACGGCGGGCGTCGGGCAGGGGAAATGCGACCAACGTGATTTATCAAAGGCTGTGGTGGACTACATCTGCCGCATGCAACCGCGTGGATTTGTGCTGGAGAATGTGACGGGCATCCGGAATAAGAAGCACAGGAAGCACTTCAACAAACTTCTGCGCAGCTCAAGGAATGTCGGCTTCCTGGGTCGCAGAAGCGGGCCTATGCTGTGAGCTGGCGAATGGTGAACAGCCGCAGTTTCGGGTTTCCGCAGAACCGGAAGAGGATCTACATCATGGGCGCCAGGAGGTCCACGCGCAAGGGTGTGAAAACCAGAAAACCAAATATGGTCCACTCGCTGCCTGAAAGCAAGTTCGCTTGCCTGGACGACTTCTTGGAGAAGGGGCTTCCCAAGGTGGACATCAAGAAGCTTTGCAAAACCAAGCGGAACAACATTTTGGCAGGAAGGAAGAAGCTCAAGGCGAAGGGTGTTTGGAATCTGGACAGGGACATCATCGACGCAGGAGCCGGGAAAAACTTCCGGCAGGTCACCTCGGGCTATGTTCCCACAATCACATGTGCACGAGCCTCCGGCGACAACTTCTGGCTCGACAACGATTCTTGTCCAAACCAGATTTAGCGAGTGCAAATAATCAAGTGTGGCGAGTTGCGCAGCCCGCAGCCCGCTTACAGCCTGTGCTAAGGAAAGTCGCTTTCTCAGCCTCAAGGAGCTGGCGGCTTTGCAGGGATTCCACAACTTCCGCTGGCCCAAAAGTGTGTCCCGCGCCAAGAGAGGCAAAATGGTGGGCAACGCCATGTCGGTTCCTGTCCTGAGGGAGGCAATGAGGGCGGTGCTCACGGCAGCTAGGTTGATCCGCTAGGCCTAGTAACTGTGGAGCCACAGTTATTAAGACAAGAGCTGCTCCTGTTTAATTTGCTGGGACGATGGCCCTGCTTTGGGTTGGTGCTCCGCGACTGCAAGGAGCGTGTGAATCTACAGTGAGGCACAATTGACTGGGGTAAAAAAAACGGAAGCGTTGCTGACGCGGATCAAATTCGACTTTTCACAGAGCGTGGCCCGTGCTTTCAGATTAAGGCTCATCCGCAGTTTTCAGATTAAGGATCATCCGCAGTGTTTTTTATTTGAGGCCCCCGGTGCCAGCTGCGTAACCGCAGCGAGGTGCAGACTGCTATGGTTCAATCAACATCCTCGGCAAGCTCAACCCCGGTGCAATGCCGGAACATAAGCGCTTCCCACTACGATGACGTGAGGAAGGCTTGGGAACTCATTGTGGGGCGCGGGCCTCAGTAATAGAGATGCCATCAGTCAGTACTGCGCTGCTGCTCAGGACGGATCTTTTCAGGGACCTTGAGTCAATGAAGCCCTTAACGATCGAGGAGGGCGGTCGTCAAGACCCCTTCGACAATCGCAAGTTGCAGTCCATGATGGAGGCCTTGAAGGAGGGAGATTCCACTACTGACCAGTACATTGCAGGCGGCAATGTAGCGTGGGTTAGCTGGTCATGGTCTTCGACTGCAAGTGTGCCAGTGTACAAGAGCAGCGTAAAGTGGATCATGCGCACCACGTACAAGAAGCCCCAGCCTATAAATTTGGTGGTGGCAGTGGATGACTTGTTTATGGACCAGAAAAATGGGCAAATGAAGAGGATCAGTCCGGAGGAGGACCATCACGCCTTCATCTTGGCCACAGCGAGGGACTTGCAGCAAGACAAGTTCCAGGAGGCCGGCGCCGTCGCTGTCTTGGCCCCTAAATACATTACTAGCCAAGCATTGAGTTGCCAGCGCAGGAATGGAGAAGGGCGTGGCTGTCTTCCACGATCGATTGCCGCTTCAAGCCCGGGCTGAATTTGTTCTGGGAAGCGGCCAAGCAAAGGGAGGATGTTGGGACCAGCTACGAGACCATGTACTACAGCCCTGTGCAACGCATCTTTCAAATAGTGTCCTTCAAGTTGAATCACGAATCAGCTTCCAAGACCAAGCTGACGACTAAGAAGCTTTTCGAGATCTTGTCTGCCAACTTGACGGTGACATCGGGGGAGGCAGTGACGCAGTCCTTCCTCGAAGTCTTGATGGCTCTGTGGAATTCCTTGCTCAGCGACACTTCTTTCCGAGAGGACGTCCTGCTTTCTGAGGAGCTCTTCGGAAAGCGAAGTCCCATCAAGTCCATATATGTTTTGCGAGACCTTGCCACTGCTTGCAAGAAGCAACCGCCTTGCGTGAAGTGGGTGTTCGATGCCCTCATGGATGCGGCGTTGAACAAAATCTTCAAGCAAGGCGAGCTCAACCCCCAGGCGTTGGCCGGCAAGAACACCCGTGGGAATAATTCCAAAGGGCCTGACTCCTAGCACTGCTGCTTTTGGCTTAGGTTTTGCCTTGATTGATGGGGGCGCACTGCTTCTGAGGCTGTTCCATATGTGGGCATGGAAGTATGTCCTGAAAGATGAGATCCTGGACATGCTGTTGGCTCACAAGAGCCTGCCATGTGAGGACGCAAAACGCATCCGGGAGAAACTCTCCACTCAGGAGACGTGGCGCAAGGCAATGGCTGGTGGCCTTCTCTTCTCGCGGGAGACGCTCGACAATATCCCTGACAATGAACTTGACCCTAGCATTTTGACTGCAATTGGTGATTCAAGTGTCGCCCATGACATTGTAATGATCTGGACATGGCGCCGAGGCAAATCCGTGAAAGTCGTGGCCAACAAATCGTGGCTGGGGGCGCTGCAGCCAGCCAGTCAAGAGGCTGCGGAATTTCTGGCAGATCTCATTTACACCAAGAAGTACGACGAGAAGGTGAAGAGCGTGTTGCACACCAACTTTGACGTGAATGCCCTTCTCGAGCGCGAGGTGCTCAAGCCCATCTGGGACAAGCTAACCAAGAAAGCCGACAAAACGGCTGCGGCAACGCAGGCGGAGTCAGCGGACGAAGGTGCGTTGGATGACGCCGCCCTTGTGAAAGCCGCCATCCGCCTTTCAGAGCCCAATGAAGCCAAGGCAACTGAGGCTGTCCATGCAGTTGAAGCTCTGAAGACTGAAGACAAAGAGTTTCTGCTAGAAACTGAGACAACCGCCAAGGACCTTGTCAATTCCCTTTTGCAGGTCGCGGTGGCTGACCAAGAGATTGACAAACTCATCCTTGCTTTGTCGAAGGTGGAATTCCTAAACACGCGAAGCCAGGAGGGTTCCCAACTTTTCATTTGGGACGTTGAGCAGGCAGGAGAGCATAAAACCGACGCTCGGAGGTCACCCCCTCCGTTTCAGAAAGAACACTTCGAGAAAGTGGTCAAGGGCGTGCTTTTTGCACGAAACAGTCAATCCACTTTGACCTTTGACGACTCGGACGGGCCGCCTCCCCCAGACGCTTCGGATGTGTTGCCTAGCTTATTAGATAAACACAGGATGCGTGCGCCGTCCATGCGTTGCTCATCTTAGGTTCTTGTTCTTTGACGGAGGCCGGTCAGGCCTGCATTCTCATTGGAACAACCTGTTCAAGGGCATCGGCGTGACTAAGATGTGGAATTTAATCCACACTGAGGACTCGACAACTGCGAACAGGAAGGCCAGGAATCTGTCAGGGACGGCGATTGAGCGTGGGGCCAGGGCCTCAGCGTTTTAATGTGATTTCCTCGGAGGCGCGGGGGCTGATAATGAGGTCAACGTGATTAACTTGGCAGAAAAGGTCTTGGTGACCACCACGGATGCGCAAAAGCTGCAAGCTATCACGGGAAGCCGGAAGAACCTACATTTTGAGGGGACCGTGTGTTCAGATGCTGCGCCTTGGATAAACCAAACAGTGCGCGGTTGTTTGGCGCGCTCAGCTTGCGCCCCTTGTTTGCGTGCGAGTTTCTGAGGTCTACGGGGTCCCCCGGCATGATTTGGCAGGGCTGACAAGGCTGGCACCTGTGTTCAAGCACGAGTTGCTTGGAAGCTTCCGCGTGGCTGGTGCACCGAACAACCAACAGCGAACAGATGGAAGTGCAAAGGACAACGTGGCAGGAGAACCGATCACTTGGAATCCAAGGCATTCGCACATGATCGAGGAATTGTTGCACCGGTATCGGCCACGGGCTGTCACACTCATGACAGCAGCAGAGCCTGCGACAGCCAGCGTGATTTTGACAAAAAGAATTCCAGTGACAGCAATTTGCTCCTTGGCTGCATCGCAGTTTGATGTCCTTTTGCTCGAGTTTGGTTCTGGTGCCCAAGAAGAGCACGCCAGGCTTCTCACAAAAGCACGCCAAGTGGTTCAAGGCCCAGGTCTGCACACAGCTCCTCGCGGCGATGACTGACCCTGCCAACGACAAGATTTTCAACGCAAAGCTGGGAAAACTTTTGCACCTTCCGCATGCGCAGAGCAGCAGCACCCCTGAGCCTTCCACGTCCACGGTGACAGGCAAGAAGCGAAAGTCGCGGGGAGGTGCCAATGCAAAGCCGAAGCCAAAGAAGGCTGCAAAGATGAAGGCGGCTCCGAAGAAGAAGTCGGAGAAGGATCTGATTGCAGAAGACGAAGAAGACGAAGAAATTGAAGATGAAGAGGACGTCGAGGAGGAGAATCTGAGTGAAGACTCTGTGGGTGATGACTAAACAAACTGTGGTGCCACAGTTTGTGCATTCTTTTGTTTAGCCAGCGCATGACAATAATGATGATAGCGGGACATGTCTGTTGGCAGCGAAGCAATCACAGACCCAGGGCAGATTGCAGTTCGGAGCGCTGCGAGGAAAATGGGATAAACACGCTGCTGCAATTGTGAGTGTCCTGTCTTTTGAACTGACAGTGCACGGAGAACCATTTGCAGTCCACGACCTGTGCTCTTGAGCAGTTTGCGCAAACTGCTCATGAGCCCCTCAAGCCAGTAAGTAGCATTGCCATTCATGAGCGGCGGCATTGAAGAAGGCAACTTTTTCCCGAGCCTGAGGAAGAACGACAATTGCGATGAGCCTGACTCTGGCAACGAGGAGGCTCAGCCTTCCATCGAGCAGCTCTTCGGCGAGGCGGGGGGATGGGATGATTCTGATGAGCCGGAGGACGAGAACGAAGATATGAATGAAGAAGAAGAAGCAGAAGAAGAAGAAGACAAAGACGCAGGAGAAGATCCTCCATGTCCAGTAGCGAAGGCCAAAGCCAAGGCCAAAGCCAAGGCCAAGGCCAAAGCCAAGGCCAAGCCAAGGCCAAGAAAGAGCCCAAAGCCAAGGCCAAGGTCAAAGCCAAGGCCAAAGCCAAGGCCAAAGGCAAGGCCACAGCCAAGGGCGCGTCAAAGAAAACCACAAAGTATGACAATACCCGAAAAGCTTTCTTTGACAACGCTGCCAAGAACGGCCTGGATAGTAATGCTGCCCGGAACGCCTGGCTTGAGAGCACAGAGAGGAAGAATGCGATAGCTTCAATGCCAAGTCCTGAGAGAAGGCAACGCAAATTTGTGAAACCTCCTCCCGCTGATGATGTAAACTAGACCTTGTGGCAATGTCTGCTGCGGGCGCGCAGCAGACCATGGCATCGCGTGATGGGCAAAGAAACAAAAGAGCAAGCATTGCGTGTTGGACCTTGCAAGTTGCGACTGTCCTTGAAAGTTGCGATGTTGTTGATTGATGTTATTGCCCTGCAGATGTTTTCGCTTCACATCTAGGCAACTGCGCGTCAGTCCCACTTCCCACAGACATTACTGTGCTACCACAGTAATTATGTCGTCATGGTTGGACGACATGGACAGTCAGGAGGCACGGTTTCAGCCAGGCGACCACGCTTGCTTGGTGACGTGGAAGTCCAGCTTCTTCCCGCTCTATCAGCTTCATTCGGAGATACTGGAAAAGTTGGAGCAAGCCATCGTGTTTCGCAAAGGGAGCCCCATCTGCATGGAGGAGTTCAGGGATCTGCGAGTGTTCATTCATGTGAACAGCGACGATTATCTGGAAAGACATTACACAGAGGAAACTGCAGACTGGTGCAATCACGAAGCTCGCACTTCCTCAGTGCAGCAGTGGATCGAGCATCGGCCTTGGGTTCAGCTGGTGCCAGGGGAAGCATTATCAGTTGCGGTGTGTGGTGTATGACATTCAACGTGCCCCTTATGGTGGAGATTATGGGCCGATTGGCCATGCTTCCTGGGAGAAGCGCTTCATGATTTGGGGCTGGCAGGACGAGCTCGATCGCGTGCCTGACCTGGTTGAGTGGTCCCAGGACTATTCCTCGATACTTTGCCTGCCAATCAGTGACCCCGTGCCAAAACCACGGGTGATGCTGAAGGCCCTTCACAGACGAGACGTTGACATGATTCGCAGGTTCATGCCACTTTCTCTCTTTCCTGGCAACGCCATCTGGCATCCTGATGACATCGAGCAGATCACTGCAGTACAGCATGAATCTGATGCACAAGGAGTGGACGCTGACATGCAGGTTCAGGATTCGGAGTTTCTATTGGTCGACACCGCCGACCAGGTCCCTGGCACCAAGTTCGATCAAATTGGCCGTGTCCAAGTTGGACCCATCATCAACAATTCGCCATGGCACCAAGATCAGCGCGCAAAGCAGCGTGCTGCCGCCAGCTGCGGAAACGCAGCTGCAGGAACTTCAAAACCAGTCACTGTGTTCTCCTCTGAGTAGAGACTGAGACAGGCCCGCCGCCAGCCACAACGCACAGTGTTTTTGAGGCTGAAGTTGTGTGGCCTTGGATTGAAAAAAATGCATCGAGCCACGGAGTGTGGTGTTCGCATGTGCATGAGCACTGCTAGGCTTTGTTGTGGTGTGAGTGCACGGGCATTGCTGCTGCTTGTCGTCCTGCCCTTGACTTGCATCGCCGCAGTCATTAAGGCCCGAGTTTTGCCGAAGGTTTCCAAACATGTCGTCTGAACACGAGAGCACGGTGATTTTCGGCAGTCGGGCTGACCTTCGCGCAGAGCGGAAACGCAAGCGTGATGAGTCGGGGGACTGGGACGAGCTTAGCCACCCAGACTTGCGGAGCATTCTGCAGCAGAAGGAGCGGCTTGGAAACATTTTGATGAAGTATTACCCCACGCTCCTCCATTTACCTGCGGATGCCATGCCTGAGACACCGCCTGTTGGCAACCATTCCTACACGGTCAAGCCTGCAGGATGCTGCAAGATTATGGTTAAGCTGGACAACTCAAGCTTTGTGGTGAAAGGCCTTGGACAATCACAGAAGTTTGGCTTCGGGATGAAGTTCTACGTGGGGAGTGCCGACGATTTGCCACTGAGTGAGCGAGTTATGCCAGGGCTTGTCGCAGTGGCTTGGGCAGAGGCCCAGGTCCTGGCAAGGAAGTGGCAGCAGAAGAAAGATTCCGAGCAACCTGATGTCTCGCCCAGCTGCGATGCAACAACTGAGCCATCCCCCGAGGATGCCTCTTCCGGAAGCCAAACAACACTGGCTTGGGGGCAGTTCAGCCCTGATCGACTTTGACTCCAGTACAGATTGGATCAGGTGTTCAAACAACTGCGCCCCCGCAGTTGGATGCCTTGCTGTTTTCCCAAACGGTGGTTTTTGCAAGCTGCAATTGCTGCTTGCTTCTTAGTAGCAACATGGTCGGGGAGACATGCAATTGACATGTCGCGGGGAAAGCTGAGAGTCTGAAAAAGGAGCCCGCGTGAGTTTCAACAGCCACTGCGTGTTCATGTGTTTCTCAGACCTTCCACATCACAAGGCCAGCCATGCCTGCCAGAGGCGCCAGAGCTCCTTTCGGCAATTGAATTGTTGAAGCCCCCCGAGGGTCACTCTGCGCAAAAGATGGGGGCAGGCGGGATTTGAATCCGCGACCTCCCTACCAACTGCGGGTCCGCAGGTTGGTTCGGGCGCGCTGCCATTGCGCCACTGTCCCTTGCTCCCTCTGTGGCAACTTCGGGGCCTGAACCCGGCCCAAATTTTGAACAAGTCTTCGGAGCCAACACGAATAGTTTTTCCAGCTTGAAAACAATTTAGAGCTTGAACCCGGGGCCCAAATGGAACAGCTTTTCGGGGCCCGAATCCGGGACCCGAATGGTATACGACTTTTCGGGGCCCGAATCGGGGCCCGAATCAAACAACTTTTCGGGGCCCGAATCCGGGACCCGAATGGAACAGCTTTTCGGGGCCCGAATCGGGGCCCGAATCGAACAACTTTTCCGTGCCCGGGGCTCTTGGCTGTGGATGTTTCTCCAGTGGCTCTTTGGAGGCCACCGTTTCAATCTGCACATTTGTGTCCACCAGCCATTTTTTCGGGGCCCGAATGGTATACGACTTTTCGGGGCCCGAATCCGGGACCCGAATGGAACAGCGTTTCGGGGCCCGAATCAGGGCCCGAATCGAACAACTTTTCGAGGCCCGGGGCTCTTGGCTGCATGTTTCTCTAGGGGCTCTTTGGAGGCCACCGTTTTCTGTGTCCACCAGCCATCTTTTCGGGGCCCGAATGGTATACGACTTTTCGGGGCCCGAATGGAACAGCTTTTCGGGGCCCGAATCGGGCCCGAATCGAACAACTTTTCGAGGCCCGGGGCTCTTGGCTGTGGATGTTTCTCCAGGGGCTCTTTGGAGGCCACCGTTTCAATCTGCACATTTGTGTCCACCAGCCATCTTTTCGGGGCCCGAATGGTATACGACTTTTCGGGGCCCGAATCCGGGACCCGAATGGAACAGCTTTTCGGGGCCCGAATCGGGGCCCGAATCGAACAACTTTTCGGGGCCCGGGGCTCTTGGCTGTGGATGTTTCTCCAGGGGCTCTTTGGAGGCCACCGTTTCAATCTGCACATTTGTGTCCACCAGCCATCTTTTCGGGGCCCGAATGGAATGACTTTGTGGGGCCCGAGCCCAGTGCCCGAATGGAACGGTTCTTCGAGGCCCGAATGGGTAGTTTTTTCTTGTGGTGCTTGAATACTTTGTGCAAGTTGGACTTTTTTGTTTTTTGGGGATCTAAAGCTTGACTTGCCGGTAGTTGAACCTTTCGACCATTGACAAACTCTTATGGGCCAGCATTGAAAAGATCTGGGCAGGGGGTGGACTCTCGCTACTTTCTTTGTCAAGCTCCAGCCGCCTGACTTCACGTCGCCGTTGCCAAAGGGGGCGTGCCATGGTTGTGATAAAGAGCGAGCTGGGGGAGATGAAGAACACCAAGAAGCTGCAGGCCGACCCCGTGAATGTCAAAACTACAACTAAGAGACGGCAGCTTGGAATAACAGTTCAGTCAATAATTGTAGTATGTGTTTTATTATCTCTTCAACTGTGTTCTTGAGCCTGCCCAAAACATCTTTGCAAACTGCACTGGGCCAGGTACGAGAACAACCGGCGCTGAAACATCCGTGTGCGACTCACCAAGGAAGAACTATTGAATCTCCAAAACCATGATGAGTTGCTTGCTGAAGTAGATCGGCTGCGGCTGGACAATGACTCCATGAAGAAAGAATTAGATTTCCGGACCAAAAGCACTACCATGGGTGCACGGGACTGGCGAAACCGTCTCCGCCAGGCTGAGCAGAAATTCCGTGAAGGAGCTGAAAAGAACGCGCGGCTTGAAGAGGCCCTGCGTGACTTAAAGAGCAAGTTGGACCAGCTTGCGCTTATGACAAACTGCGCTCACGCAGTTTGTTTTGAGGCGAAAGCAGCCAGCGCCAGTGCCTGAGGCAAACCTGGCAGCTGCCATATGACGGGGTCTCACTGGCGCTGTCCAGCTGTATCTCTTTTCCATTGGCATGGGGCAATGCCGGAAAAAAAGAGAGCAGCTGCGCGTGCACGGCCTTTTGCTTCTTGCTTATCGGCTGCTAAGGTGGCCAACGATTGTAACCAGTAGGCTGCCAAGTTCCCCTGCTGCATGTTTCTGCCCAAGCGGATCCCGCCCCTTCCCTCTTGACTTTCTTCTTTGGGGTCCTTTTGGCCATGCAGCAACGCAAGTCAAGTTCAAGCCACCTCGGAGTAAGAGCGCATCCCAAAATTCTTCCCCCCCTCCCCCCTCTCCCCCTCCCTCCCCAAGATTTTCGGCAAAAAAACACTTCCGAAAAACGGATTGTTTTGACAAAGAACGCGCACGCGAAAAAACAAGGTTTTCGGTCCAAAAAAAGCACCCCAAAAAATGCCTAAAAAGCATGTCCTTAATGACCGGCCATGATGAAGGACACGCACATGAGTGAGTTCACCGCCCCGATGCATGCGTCAGAGATGTCGCTCGGAGTTGATCCACAAATCATCCAGCGCAAAAGGTTGTGCTGGTTGGCGCTTTCATCTCTTCTCATTGCATACGCCAGGTTCTTCATTGACGCGCGCAGCTCGCTCTGGTAGGCCAACCCGAGGTCCCAGTTCTTTTGGTAGTCGGCCCTCATGCCTCGCCCTTGGGGGTCAAACTTGGGAGTCTTGATTACGCCCAGCGTGAACACTTTCCCCCAGCTTCGATCTCTGAACTTCGCAATCCTTCGATCGTGCCTCTCGAACTCTGCAGTTGTCATAAACTCCTCCGAGTTCCTCCACCTCCTCGATGATGAGGTTCTAGTCGACTCGCCGGTAACGAACTCTTTATAGACTTCTCCAACCGGTGTGTCCTGGTGGAATGCAGCTTTGAAGGATCGTTCTTCGTTGTCCTCGGCAACGCCCGAGGCGAGATCCCAAATATCTGTGATGGATCTCAGCATGTCGGCCCCCTCGATGCAGTACTTGGTGACATTGAGCAGTTCAGGGTTCTTTGTCAGTAGCGATGCCTCACCGCAAAGCTGGTTCAGCGCCGCAACAATCTTCTTCCCCTTGCTGCAGAATTCCCTCCAACCAAGCATGCACTCCTCGGCGGAGAGGAGTCCGAAAATCTTGCTGATGAACTCCAATGCAATTCTCATGGATTGCCCTTCTCCTTTCATCATTCCGCGGCACTTGGCAGAGTAGTATGCTGAGTACGCATAGGTAACGGGGACGCCGATGTCCTCGATCCATCTTGTGCACGTGCCCAGGTCACTGCTCATCTCCATTCTCTTGGGAATTCTTTTGCCCTCCTCGATGGCGTTCTTCACGAGGTTCCCCAATAATATTGCTGCTTGTCTGGACTTCCCAACAGGCACGCAGAAGAATTCATTTGTATTGACGACGGTCGCATTTGCAGTCATCTTGATGATATTCCCCAAGAGCAGGAAAACCCAAAATAGCCAGCTGAAAATAAAGCCACAGAATTGTCCAAAGTAGTACCCAGCTTCGAATTGAGGTGCGGGACTGGCCCAGCTCCTCGACAAAGCCTGAGGTTCGGGACTGGCCCAGCCCCTCGTTGGCACAGTCGAAGCGGTGTGAATCTCACACGCAGCAGCTCGGTGCTTCCGCGAACTTCCTCGCGCAATGCAAGCAAGAGCGAGTTTCAGTGGTGCCGGCTGAAGGCACTTTGCTCGAGCACGAAAACGCCGGAGGATCACACACACAATTAACGACGGTGTACAACTGAGTTTCTTTGGTTTCCCGACCAGCACAAGGTCCATGTTCATGGTTTCCATTACACTTCTTAGACAACGAGCTACCAAGTTCAAAGTTCCATGAAACAACTCTCCACGGTTTCTTGATTGGCAGGGGTTTCTTCGCATACCTTTGCTTCAAGCCGTAGCGACACCCATCAAACTCATGACTAGTACCATCATGAACGACCTCATGCAGTCTCTTGTCCTTCCAATAATCGCAACTTCCAGGCAACTCAAACAAAATCGCAGCACGTTTCGTCATGGCATGCCGTTTGATTTCAACGAATCGTCCAAACAATTTCCAAAATTCATTCTGTTTGGCCTCGATTTTCTCTGCGGTGTCAATTCCGCGAGTCTTGTTGAGGCGTGCCCATGATGATCCCCCCGTGCAAGGCCCGGCGAAGAACAACAAATCGGAAGGTTTAGCAAGCACATGTCTAGCGATTCTCCCCCCGTACTCGCTCATTAAGTCATCCACCAAAGTGATGGTCACGACCTGCGGTCCCGCATGACGGGCAAGGGTAGTGAACCAATTACGAGGCTCGGAACATGCCAACAACACAATGGGTCGAGACAAGTCAACGCTATACAAGGTGACGATTGTGCGAGTTCTCATACCAGGAAGCGAGACATGCAACGGAGCGCGGAGCACACCACCGTCATGTTTGACCATCGCGAGTTCAATACCCGGCGCTAACTGTGGTTTGTGCTTCACCGCTATGCGATATTGGACAAAACAACGACCAGGAACAAATTGTTCATGACTGGTATGCAGACAACGCATAAGCAGCTTCAACCGGAGCAACGTTCCCGGAGCAAGGTCATTGACGCATTTTAATTCAAGACGCTCGTTCGACAGTTCCTCAACGAATGCAGCCAGCACGGACTGCATGTCAACATCTCCGGACCCAACATGAATTGGTCGTGGTCGCGGAGATTGCTCCCGCGCCGGCACAGCAACCGGAACGGGATGAAACTGCCAAACTGCGCGTTCAACCCACCCATCAATCCGTGCACATTGCAACCCAGGGTCAACCCTGTCCTCAACCTTAAGCCATGACCCGTTCCTCAGAAACCAAGTGGAACGAAGCCACTTGCTCCCAAACGGTGTCACGACCGCGAGCGGAGGTTTCACACGCATCAGTCTAGGCCCTTTGGCAACAACAACCGGGTCATGTCCTTCATGCTCATGCAATCCTTCCTTGGATGTCAGTCCGGGCCACCACAGGTCCGGGGGCATGATCGGAATGTGTGTGTACGGAAATGTGGGTACTCCGTCAACTGTTCCCGAAGCAGTCTGCATGGTCCCTTTTATGGGATCACACGTAGGTGTGAGCGCCTTGAGGGTATCCGGGCCAGACAGCAAACTCGGGTCGAGCAGACCAATCTGCAAACATGCATGTTTCCACTTGCGTCCATCATTGAACGCCTTGGTGTAGATGTCAGCCGCCATTCTGTCGGTGACTTCATACGCCAAGTACATGTAATCACGTGTGAACATCTCATGCGTCCACGAAATGCAAACACCATGGCTCCTCTCAAGGTGGCGCATCGTAGGGTTTCTCCCCGACCGCACGACACCGATCATAGCCTTGTTATCGTCATAGAACACGAAGTTCGGTGACTTCTTGAGAATCCGCTGCAACAACTTAAGAGCAGGCATACCCATGGCCCTTATGGCAACGTCGGCCGCAACAATTTCGGCCTCAGGAGTTGAGTGACTCACGCAACCCTGTCTTTTGGAGCTGCCAGACAACGGAAATCGTGTATTAGGTCCTTGTATATTCAAGTGCCCACCAGAGGTGGAACGCAATGATTCAACACATCCTGCAAAATCAGCGTCAGCATACAAGGCCAGGTGCACATCGTCCATGGGGTCTCCACCCAACCGACCATGCGCCAGTGTTTCGTATGATGCACATAACACATCAAATGGTGCAGACCCCGATCATCGGAGTCAGTCCACCTGTGCACGTTCCGTGCCAGGCGATTCACTTGCCGCAACAGATCGAAGCGGGCAATCCGCGCACCGTACAGCAACTTCATTAGTACGCTAGCGGCATGCGGAGCAAGGTGTCCACGCACGGGCTCCTTCGTGGCCAACTCAGGAGTCCCTCCCCGCTGGTCCGGCACTGTGGCAGAACCGTCGGTGGGCACAAGATTGTTACACCAATTGCACACGACTGACGGTCCCTCTCTTGCAGGCTTCCGTGAGACGTGATTCTTTGTTTCTTCATGCAACTCAGGAGTGACAACCTTATTCAACTTTACATCGCCCGCCACCTCAAGATAGCGGTCGACACAGGAACGTAGGAACTGCTCCATGTCATAGGTCACCGTTGTGACGCGGTGTCCGTTCCCGAGTGTGACGTTTCCCTTGCTTTGATTACAACCAAGGGACATGTCAAGTTCAGTCTCGGGTTCAATCTTCAAACGTGTACGCAACATGCTCCATCCCTGGGCAAGGTTCTTCTGTGGCCCCGCGATTTTGAAGTCATCAACATACACAACCAGAACAAGTTGGAGCTTTTCATGAATGCACACTGACGGCCATTCCTCACCGATGGGTTCAAAGCCAACGGCGCGCACCGATTCATCACAGTGCTGCTCCCAAAATGCTCCTGCATCGGGATGTCCATACAGTGCCTTCCTCAGTGGAACAACTGGCCTCCTGTACTTACCCCAATTACACTCACTCGGCACAGCCTCAGGTGGCAATTCTGTCCAACATGGCGTGCCCCTCAGTGTGGCCTGAATATACGCTTGCACAGCGTCGGCCATCTGCACATCCCAACCATCATGACAACCCAAGAAGTCCGCCCAGCGCGAGGCCTCAAACGAAGCAGGAGAGTTCCCCAGGTCTTGAAACATCGCAGCTTCAAAGCTTTGATTCTTCACTTGGTTCCCCAGCAACACGCCTCTACCCTTGAACTTTCTCTTGGGATCGCCAACAGGCAACTGTGAGTGCTTTTCAACGCAAATGCCATGTGTGTGAGCCATATGTATCTCTTCCCCTTTCGCTTTTGCCTCCTTGACCACAGCGTCATATTCTCGCACTGCACCAAGGTCGAAGACGCCCTGGTCGATTAATCCCGACCATTCTTTCTTCATGGACGCCAGGGCATCAGGGTTGGTCAACATCTCTTTTCGGCCAACCGGCCTGGCCACCAATGCGTCGAAGAATCGAACAACTTTCGCGGCTTTCTCTCTGTGCTGTAATAGCTCAGAGGTCACGCACGGCATCGATGGGAATTTCTTAGCTGCGCCATCTTCTCCTATTGCGGGCAACGCGAGCGGTACTTTTCCTGAGACTACCTCAGCAGACTCCTCCCATTCGTACCAGGTAAAATCCGTCTGCGTATTATCCGCAGGATCCGTCCCCGATATTAGTTCAGCTTCGTCTCTCTGACGCTCAATGACTGACGCAACTGCCTTCGTCCAATTTGGAGTCGACCTCGATCGCTCCTCAGATTTGAACTTCCAGGCGTATATGACGACCAGACACACAAATTCTTTCTCAAGCTGAACATTTCGTCCCACGACGTCTTGGGATTGCTTGGAATCCATGAGGACAACCACTCCGTCAACAGGATTTACAACTATCCTGACCCAATCAAGCTCAGCCAACTGTTTCCCATCCTGTGGGTTCTTGATCTTTGACACGTTCTTCCGCAATCCCCAATTGTACTGCCATTCAACTCCTCCGAAGCATTGCTCGAATTCTCTTACCACCGGGCATCTGCAATTTCTGCGTCTCAGCCGGCGCAGAAGTCTCAGATTCTTTACTCTTGGGTCCGTCTTTCTTCTTCTTGCCACCGCCCTTCACCTCGGCTTTCTCATCCTCGGTGTAGTATTTCCTCATCATTGCCCATTCATCAGGAGTGTATTCTGGAGGTCTCGTTGTCTTCATCAGCCTGAAGCCGTCCTTCCCAACGGGATACGGTCTTCCCGCCTTGTCGATCTTAACCTCCCTGCCATCATCGTTGATGTATGTTATGCCATCCCCAGGTAGTCCAGCTGACACATGTGGAAGGTCGGGCTTCGCAACTTCCTCATCGCCCTTAGCGTGTCCATTGCCTTTCCCTTTTGACGAGCTCGGTCTAGCGTCCTCTTCTTCTACATGATCCCCCCGATCTCCGACAAGTATCTCCGGACCTTCGTCAAGCAGTAGACCAGCGATCCGATCGACCTCATCGTCAAGCAGTCGCTTTTCGTCACTCTGCAATAACTCGGGCGCGTAGTCCTCATCTTCGACCAGGCGATCACGTGCATCCAGACCGATTGCATCAACAGACATTTCAATTCCCTCCAAAGTTTCATTCGCAGCTTTGTACTTCTGTTGTATTGGGAATGTCAAGGGTGATTTGAGGATCATCCTCTCCGTTTGATGTGGCATTCTCAATCGAGGTGGAACCTTTGCCTTCTTGATGTTCAGTTCTGCACCTGCAAACGCAGTGAGGGCCCAAGCCCGATACTTGTTCGCCCAATGCATCCCGGTACTCAACACATATCCAGCAAATATACCAGTTTCCCCCCTCGGCTCGAATTTCTCCCTCTTCTCTCCTCGTGCTTCACTCGGCTTGAAGTCCACAAGCGCACCGAAAGGTATCTTCTCCCCTTTGAACTCCTCACCATGCAGCCTCAACCAAGCGCTTGATCCATTCACCTCTTCGACGTTCATCAAGTGGCACAGCGTGGTAATGGCCTGCACCCAGTAGCACGTGGGTAGACCGGCATGTACAAGACAGGCCGAAGTCTGGTCAATGATGAATTGATTTGTTCTCTCAGCAAGGGAATTGTTCTGCGGTCGTCCGGGCAAGGACAGGTCGTGGTTCAGTTTCAGTTCCACGCATGCGTTGATCAGTTCTGGACCATCGTCCGAGTACACCTGCTTGATCTTCCTCCTCCCGCAGAAGTGCTTGATAGCCCTGACAACAGAGTCAGTATCCCTTCTCGCAGTTGGATAAGCCATGATGAGCCCAGTATATATGTCTCGAATGATGAGCACATACCTGCCTTCCACCTCATGGTCTCCCGACGCCGTCACGAAATCGAACGTCACCAGGTCCCCGAACGTCTTTACCTCCCTCTTGAAGGCTCCCGTTCTTGATCTGAAGTGTCTCATCTTTGCCTTGACGCACGATTCACAGAAAGGGTTTCGATACCTGTGGGTAAGCAAATGGGCAATAGAGTTGGCGTCCCTCTTGAGGACTCCCACTTTCCTTTTGATCGATGACCCTTCGTACACATCGACTTCGATTCCAGCATCTGGATCATCCTCATCAACCTCTTCCTCGTTAGCTTCAGCATCACCATTTCGACATGGGACTGGCCCAACGTCTACTGGCACTTCCTCGGCAACAGGAGGCGGGCGCACTGGACCGGCTCCCCCGAATGGTCCGAAGTCGAACGCTCCATGACGATGTTCGTCCTCGACCTCTGCGGATTCACCGACAGCGGCGGGTATGACATCATTGTCATCACCATAATCTTGATCTGCCTCATCGTTCGTGACCAATGCCAATACTTCCAAAAAGTGCTCCTTGAGGTCTTGAGGTCGTCAATTGTAGGACAATGCCTGTTACTCCGAAGCTTACCATCGCTCACGAGGTACGGGATGTCATCCTTGACCTGTAAGTGTACGAATCCCTGCTTTGGTGTAACCATGAAAGGTAGTTTACCAGGCATCCAGTGAAAAGCATATCCCATCTTCATGCACCTTCTCCCTATTGACAACACTGTGGGTGTCTCATCCAACACATGCGGCTCGACAGTCTCGTCCAACTCGTCCACGACTATCTTGGCCACGTCAGATGTGGAAGTGGAGCCATTTGCGGTTTGAAACACAATCTCATCATCATCTTTCACAATATCAACACCCAGGCTCTTTGCCTTGGCTCGTCCAATGAGATCATGACCGCATCCGGTGTCCATCAACCATTTCACCCGTTTACTGATGCACGTTGACATTGCGAACACATTCTTCGGCAGACCATGCTGTTTCTTCCAGTCGATGGCCGCTTCCTTGATCTCGTCCTTGTTTCGATCATATTCGAACACGATGGTGCTCTCCTTGGTCACCGGAAAGTAGTGTTTTCTGTATACATCTCCCACCACCTCTTCCAGTATCTTTGCTCTTATCAATGATCGCTGGACTTGATAGGCTGATAATTCTCGATGATCACTGCTTTTAAGCTTCTTCTCATCGACATGCACGTACTGGTAAGGACCATCCTCATTGCCGTACCACTCTCCCTTTCGTTCCCATTGCCTACTCTCGTCTTCAAGATAGGTGATCTCCCCGTTCTCGTCGACGTCGAGTACTTCTTTGAACCACACCATTTTCTCGGGGATCTCGGACTCGCCAGACCATCTTGACGATTCACTCATTGCATCGTCATCACGCTCGTGGTAGACAGTCTCGGTCTCGTCCGGCTCGACATGATCAACGTCCTTCTTGAAGCTGACCTTTCCCGCAGGTGCCGATTGCTTCAAGACTATCGCAGGCATGGCGATGGCCCTTCTCACAATCGCTGGCGCTGCGTTCTTGGCGGCAGCCTTCGACTTGGCTTGTGCCTTGTCACTTGACGTTGCCGGAGCCGAGTTGTTCTTGAAGATCTCGTGCTTATATTTGCAAGCACTCCCTTTCTCACACTTTCCCTTCTGGAACGCGAAGCATACTCCATCCTCCTTCTTCGGTGATGACGATCTGGATTTGGACTTCCCCTTCCCTTTCCCTTTGGGCAGGTTCTCCAGCTTGTGTTCCGTCTTCTTGCTGTGGGAAAACGTGCCTTCAAGCATCCCTTCTCCGCCTTGAAGTGATACCAACATGGGTTCTCTTGGTTTCCGCTCGGACTCTTGCCTCTGTCGTTGGCACCGTCGGACTTGCCGCTCTTGCCAGCGTGACCCTTTGCCTTGGCCTTCGGGAGCACAGGAGCGGCGTCAGGTCCATTGGATTTCCCCTTCTTGCCTTTGCCACTCTGGCCCTCCTGCTTGCCAGCAGCCGGAGCTGCATCTTTGCCGCCTGATCTCATCATTGACTTGACCGACTTCTCCTTCATGTCGAGCATCAGATCCTCGCGATCCGATTTGATTTGGTGGTCAATCAATGCCAGTAAGAGTTCATACGACTTTTGAGGATGTTTGTCTGGCAGCCGATGATAGGCATTCAGACCAAATTCCATCTTCCTGCTCCCTTTGATCTTTCTATACAGAATATCTCTGAGGGCCAGCATGCTGGGTCTATCCTCGCTCCTCATCTTCAGCAGCAAATCATGCCACTTGTTCCTGAATGCAACCAAATTCTTGTCTCCAGGGAAGTCAAGGTTGAATAAGTGCTCGATGTGGTAGACAAGGTCCGTTCGATCAGATGTCCTGAATGATTGCATAACCAATGCCACCAACTCTCGTCCCTTCACGATCACCCCTTGTTGATGTCGTAGTTCCGAGTGTCGCGTAGCGTCGAGGTACACGTCTTTGGCTTCGTCAGGTGCTTGTCTCAACATGTTCTGCATTCCCATGGCCATTTTGATATCTATTGTAGCGAATCTATCGCCGCCGGAGTCGCTCAGCAAATTGAGGTCTGGGTTCAACCCAAGAGCCTTTTCCAACCATTTCGTCCATGCGTCGGTATCTGGATCTGCGCATGCACTTAGGACATTCATCAGCAATTGCATTTTCCAGTTGTCGAGCTGATGGATCTTTGGCCAAGCGGGGGATAGATACCCTCTCAGCTTCTTTCCTTGAAATCCTCGGCCTCTCGTTCTTGATCTCGCGATCATCCCTCAATCTCCTGCGCCCCCTCCGTGTCCGATTATCATCTTCTTCTTCTTCCTCGTCCTCCTCATCCTCTTCGTCGTCGTCATCCTCGTCCTCATCGTCGGGTGGATCACCTGGAGGTCCTCCCCCACCACCTGTTAGGCTCAATTGACGTCGATCTGGCCCTTGTCGATTTCCTTTGGGCGAGAATCCACCGTAATCCAATGGGGGTGTAGTACCGTCGTTTCCACCTCCATTACCACCACCACCAGTCGTAGTAGCGGATTGTGGGACACGCCCAACAACCCCTTGCATCTGTGATAGGTGTACATCGATCATTGGATCACCGAAAGACGGAAAGAGAATCGAACCTGGCACTAGCGACGAATTAGGGATCAGATTAGATGATGATGACGGGTATAACCCAGTCACCTTCTTGTCTTCCCTAGCCGAACTAGTTTGGGGTCCTCCCTCAGCGCGTTTCACTACTGCTCGTTCACGATGTCCATCCTTACTGCTCGAGGCTTCCTGGGGCTCCAGCTTCTTGAGTGTCCTGAGCTCCTCATTATCCGCATCGAGCTGACGAACGAAGCTCTCTTCTTGTTTGAGCGTCGCCTCCCGCTCCTTCAGTTATCCCTGAAGTTCGCGCATCTCCTCGAGGTACTCGTCATACACTCCTTTAGCTGTCATTTTCCAGTACTCGGCCTCTTTCGATTTCTCGTCCATCGTGCACCAAACTCTTGTTTTGCTTCTCTGACCTGGGCCAATTCCAAGATTGCATCCTGACGATGACCACCCTCGATAGCAATCATCTGATTCTTCTTCGACACGTCGGATTCATACTGTTTGATGATCTCTTCCTTCTCGCGAAGCAAGCATTCTGCTCTTTTCGATTCTTGCTCTGCAAAAGTCGTAACGTCGTTCAGTCTCGTCATCAGCTGCTCCCTGGAGTCCTCCATCGAGTACACCTCGGGGCGTTTGACGAGTGCATGTTCCAACTGTCATTTCAGACTTCGAACCATCTCCTCTTCGTTGAACTTCTTGATAGATGTAGATGATTCAATACCTCTGATCTGTTGCTGATACACTGATATCTGTTGTGAAGCCTCACGGTGTATCTGATTTGCATGTATTGCTGATTCCTGTGCAGCCGACTTCTCGCTTGCCATATAGGATCTCATCACTGCAATCTCCCGTTTCTGCTCCATTATAGTTCCCTCAGCTTGTCTCATCTGTAGCATCATAACATTCGACTCCATGTCCTTCTTCTCCCCGTATTGATATGCGTTTATTTCCACCTTGCGCATCTGTTGGGCTTCCTCCTCAAACTTGCTCCAGGCCTCCGCCATGTGATGTTGGTGATGACTTACAAGATGTCCCGATTGCTTGCTGGCAATCTCACATCGTCTCTCCAGCTCTTGGATCCGGATGGTGCTCCCATAGTTTTCTTGGTGAAGATTCGCCATTGCTGCCGACATTTCATCAAGTGTCTTCTGATACTCCCCGATCTCCATCTCCATCTTATTCTTTTCTTTGATCGCGGCGCGAAACTCGGCACTCGTGGGTGATTTGGATCTCCCACCTTTCGATGTCGACCTCACGCCCTTCTGCGACGTCCGCGGTGTCGCAGGTGAAGATGATGATCTTCTTGGTGGAGATTCTCTTTGCTTCGACTCCTGATGAATAGCGATCTGTTTCCATGACCTCGTAGGTGTAGACATATCGCTGAATAGTGCGGATCCTCCGCTCCCAGGTTCGTCCTGTGAATCTGCAACCAAATCCATCACCGCAGGAAGAGCCATCAATCCATTTGATCCCTCTGAGCTGTCGTTCCCAAAAGTTGCAGTACTTGGGCTCGCTGAAGATGCCATTGTACCGTGTAGGTTGTTGTCCCTCTATTGTTCCTGCACCCGCAATAAACCAGCTGTCTCTCCGTCCAGTGTAGAGCTTGCCGATACGGCTGATAACCTGTCAAGAGACGGCAAGGTGACGTCCCGTGGGACGCTGTCCACCGAACCCTCCAGCTTTGTACCCAACCACGTAGAAAGGTGTATACGGTCAAACCGTTATAGCCGAACCCGTGTAAACTGTTGTAAGGGATAAGAACCAATAACCACGATGGTGTTCCCGGCAGCTGCAGCACGAATGAAGTATTTTCCACTCTCTATGGTCGATCACGTACAAACGTAGTTCATGCAAGACCTTGAGCCCTACTCGTGACTTGAGCCAAATTTGGCAATCAATGGAACCATGTAACCAACACCAACACGGACCTCAGGACAGCTTCCCAATTTAGGCACGGGGCCAGGAGGGTTTTAACAAGAAGAGTTTCGATCTTGGATGTGAATATGAGGAACTCACTGTTCTGCCTCCGAAAATTAAAGAAACTGAGGAGCCTGTAAAGATACACGGTCGTGGTACCCTTCAGGACGTACTGCTTCAGCGTGTTCAGTTGACAATCCAAGCGTCAAAGAAAGCCTTTGCCAAGCAAACTTGGTGGAAGACTTGATTTCGCTTACCCGAAAATACGGCCGCTTCGTGGTCAGTTGGCCTTTATGGATACATGCTCACACACACAGGCAGCCCGCACTGGGCCAGATCCTTTTTCGGCAAAGATTTCTATACACTGGTCAGCGGACATCTCACAAGCCGCAGTTTCGTTCTTGCCTCCCTGCGAAAGAGCTGGGGGAACGAGCCCTTAGGGCTTCAGCCGTAAAAAATCCACGATTTGGCCATGTTCCACTTCTTGAAAAAACCTGAAGGCCTATCAAACGAGCTAATTCAATGCCCTAAACAGAATGTGCCTGGGGCTGCCCTCAAAGACGTAGACTTAAAGCGTCCCCCCGCGCCTTCGTTGCGGCTGTGATTGCGTGTCGAGGCGACGGTTGCACAGCAAAGCCGTGGGCTCAAAACCTCTGGGCGAGGCTCAGGCAGTTTCACTGGGCATTTGCCTCAGTCCAGAAGGATCTGGTAAGAGACGTTTTTGCAGTAAAGCTCCACTTGTTACTTCAAGTTGTCACAACCTGAAGCTTGAAGAGTGCAGGTTGGCAAGCAGCTTCGCCACGACAATGCTCACACCCTGTTCAATGCCAGAGCGGCCCAATGCGCGCGCGAGCTGGAAACTGAATGTTGCAAGGTTTCAGTTCCGAATGTTGGAGAATCAACCGCATCCTCGTTCACGAAACAATTTGCGGATGCGGGGATGCCACTGGAGGACTGCATTCTGACACTGGACGCATGTCTTTCAACCGGGGGAAACTGTTGCCTGGATCAGCCTGGTGTTCACCCATACGAATCAAAGCCTCAGGTCCACAAACCCACAGCCATCTGATTGCATGATTTCAAAGTGCCACGTGAACTGCTTGCAGTCGAAACTTGACCAGGCTTACAAGGCGCTTGTCAAGGAGTGCCAGCCGCATGCCCTTCACGAGGGGCGGGGGGGTGGCAATCAAGGCAATCATTCTGAGCCTCAGGACGGGCAAGCAATCGCTTCATGTAACAAGGCACGAGGTGAAGTAGCAAAAGAGCGCTCACACTGAACAAAACCGCCTCTGCAAGCCCGCGATGAACCCGCGGGGGAGTTTCCCCAAAAGGGCCTGACATTCTCGCAGTTGCAGTCAAGGTACAACTGGTCGCTGGCAGGGGGCCGAACACAGGCTTAAGCCCCTTTCCGCAGCCTGCCTGGGGTTATGTGAAAGGTCGCGCGATGAATGCGCCGTCTCCCGCACTTGCGAGGGAAGCACGGCTGGTAGCCGAGACTGGCCATTTGGAGGGCAGGAGGCCACATGCGCAGCATAGCATTGCGACAAGGGCTCAGGAGCACATGCTCCACAGCCAAAGCGGCATGACCTTGTTGCTAGGAAGTGGGATGCCTAGTTGGAGCTGACCGCGCTCACGCAGCGGCGCAAGTGTTCTTTGGCACATGGCTCACGGTCTGAGCCGTCTGACTCCAAGTGACACGATAACCCCGTCAAAGACAGGCCGGGCCCCTGCAATTGCCAACAATTGCCAAGGTTTCCGGCTTGAAGAAAACACCATGATCCAGGCCACATTTTCATGCAGCCCAGGTTGCCATCAAAGGTCCGCACCTACATGTACAGCTTCCCTTGAAGGCCTCAGCTGCCAAAGGATTCTGGTGAAAGTGACGATATTTGCGCACGTAAAATGATGAGCAGCTGGCTTGTTGCTTTCAGCGCCATTGCCGCCTGCTTTTTGCCTTTTCCAGACCTGCTGTGTACAACTGACGTCTGCTCCCAATAAACTGTGCTAACGGCCAGTGTTGAGGAGTGGCACATGTTCCCATGGGTGTCAGCTGGCAGCTGATTTGGGCCGCGTTGTGTTGTTTTGTTTAAAGTAAAGGCCAAACCGGTCTTCTTTAGCAAGTAGATTTTCTGGATACAAGTAAGGTCGCTTTTTGGGGCCCTATGTAAGTCCACTTCAACTTCAAGTTCTTCGGAGTGCTGCGTGAGTTGCGCGCGCCTGGCCTGGATTTCAAATGACGTGCCGGCAAAATTTGCTGTTCACAGTAAGTACGGTCGAATTCAGAGAGCCCCCCATCGCTTTCCAGCGTTTGGTCTATAACGCAAAGTTGTCGTTTTTTGAGAGTCCCCTATCGTTTTCCATGGTTTCAAGCACCTTGAACTATATGGATGTCCAAGTGTAGACTACTTTCCTTTTCCGTAAATTCTGACCGCGCTTCAAATGGCAAGCAGCCAGACCAGGCGAACTCTATGATATTGCAGCACGCATACGCAGGATTCCACATGCAAAACTGGCCTGCGCCAGCAAGCACGCGCCGTGGCGTGGATCCTTGCTCGCTTTTGTCACGCGGGCTTTACAGGGCAAACGGAGGAGATGCTGCTGCAGAATCCAGAGAAACCTGCAGGAAGGTTTGAAGCTGTCGTCTTGTTTAACTGATGGAAAACATTGCTTGCAGGACAGCATCAACTGAATTCCCGCTTAGCACTGCAAGCGGCACAAACGCATAAACACCTTCAAGAAGCGCAGCGAACAAAGGCAGTCAGGCCGGCCCCCGGGCCCGGAGCAGCCCTGTGCTGCGTCAGAAAGCCGAGTCATCGTCCAGGTGCCAGGCAATACCCCGACTGAACCAGCTGCGAAGGTTGCGCAACACGAGCCCCGCAAAAAGCGGACAGAGGCTGTTGCCTCAATCTGTTGCCTCAAGACGTGGCGGGCGAATGTTTTTCAAGCCTCAGATCTGTGCCTAAAGAAACCCGCAGGCAAAGTGGCCGCAGTCTAGAGCAGCTGGCCAAGCCGGCTGCAAAGGATCACCTTGGGTGCCACGCTGCCTCAAGTGGCCACACCTGAGGAGATGGGAATGAGCAAAAGCAAGTATTAGCTTTGTGCCATGTTCCTGACTAAGGGGCGCAGGCGGGGTAAACAAACAAACTGTTCTTATGCGAGGGCTGAAGCGATGAGTAGGCTTTGTTGACAAAGGCTGGCCGACAGGAAAACCTGAACCTGCTGAGAGCAAAACACACGTCTGCAAGCTGAGAGTCTTCGACAACGCCGGCCTTCACAGGCATACGCGCCTTGTGAGCGCATGGTCAGCTGGCAAGTCAACAAGAATGGATCTGCAGCGTAGTCTGTAAGAATAAGAATCTTCTATAAGTCGTCAGCCGACATCTCCTTCACTGCCCTCACATCGCCGCTTTGCTTGCGCGTGCGGGCAACAACTTGAGGAAGCGTGCCGGGCAAGCAACAACTAAAGGCAAAACCAATGGGGTATCCAAAAAAGCCAGTATTCTATCCGATTTCTGCGAAACCCAAGCCTCGCCCACAAACTTCTGCAAACCCTGGCCCCTTCTGCAAACTTCTGCCCTGGCACCCCGCGTGATCTGCAACCCCCACGCCCCCTCTCGTGAAGTTTCTGTCCCCTCCCCCCTTCTCACGCACTCCTGGCCCCGCTTCTGCGAACAGGTCCCTTGCACGAACCGCGGAGCCAAGCGCGGCACCACGAAGCCGAGCAAGTTCTGCAAACCTCCAGCGACTTCTGACCACTGCGTCAGGCAATGCGCACACTTCTCCAGACTGCGCACCCCGTTGATTTTCTTCTCTCTGAAAACCCCAAGTTCATGGATGACAGGAGGCTCTCTAGAGCCTTGGCTTTTCCCTCTGATCAGCAGTATCGTACAAGCCAGACACCGCACATTGCGAACACTGCAGTAACTCATATGTTTTCTCCGGATATGCGCTTGCCTTGCCCAGCGCCACTTAAATGGCTACAGCTGGAGCATCACGTCACATGCTGCACGGCACGCGCTCACTACCAGAAGTACACGTTTTGGACGGCGTGGGATGTCAGTTATGTCCACTTTTGTCCTCAGAGATGTCGTTGTCTGCGTTGCGTTAGGCTTTCACGCTAGGCGGGTGAGCTCCAACACCATTGCCGATCTGAGCTCAGCCGCAGAGAAGCCCATGTGCCTGAGAAATCTGAGAACGAGTCTGGAATGTGAACTCGGCCATTTCTGGGGCCTTCGTGAAGCGGGCGCCTCAATCTTCGAAGGTGCCAGATCGGAGACTTCGGATCCGGGAGCCTTTGCATCGGGATGCTTCGAGATCTTGGAGCGGGGGTCCGGAGCCGTGGCCAGCTGAACCCGTCTTTTGCTGACTTTGCATCCTTCAAACTTGGAGGATTGCAGCACGGAGCAGGTTGTTCACATTCACCTGGCGCGCCCTGTGCACAACTAGACGTGTGGGGCCATGATATGGATAAGCTCACGCCTGAAGGCCCAATTCTTGGACCTGCTTGGCTTAGTTTTCACAACGGCTACCATTTCAGCCTGCAGCCGACGGCCGAGACGCAGAGCACACCGGGCTGGGCCCGCGCCGGCTGAAGCTCTCACGGGGCAGGCTGGGCCAACACTGACCCTCCAGAATCCGTGAAGCTGGATCTCAGACGTTGCGTCGCCGGGCTTCCAGGGCAAAGGGGGGCAGCAACAAATCAGATCGACGTGAAGCCGCGATTTGGCCATTTCACGCTCAAGCACTGCACCATCGAAAGCCAACGCCATCAACTCTGAAGCTTCAGCCTTTGGGCCGCTCAGTTTCCCAGGCAACAACAAACACTCCGCAACCCTGTCTGGGCTCCTGCGAGCATCACAAGGCCTGGAAAGCAGGTCTGGTTTTTCACCAGCCGTGGCCGGAGGTCGAAGCGCCAATAGCCTGGCCGCGAAATCACCGCGCGTCGCACTGGAGCTGTCTGACATTGCCTGGGCCAGGCCCTAACCCAGACTTTGGCTGCACGGTGGCCCAGCTTAATCTTGCTGGCCTTGCTAAGATGCCGCAACTGGACCAAGCTTGGAGCTCAACAAACTCAGCTGGTGCCACACGCTTGCGGCTTTCCTGCAGGGAGCTGCGCTTCTGCCGGTGCGTGCACTCTTTGCAATGAATCCGGATTTGGCGAGCAGTGCCCGCTGCGGCAGCTTCCAAGCGGCGAAACTTGTTGGGCACAAAACAGCCCTGACTTGAGAACCGGGCTTCAGGGGTCTGAACCCCAAATATCCGTTGCTCAGCCTGAGCAATGCAAATCTTTAACGCCACTTGTCTTACCACGGACTCAGCTTGAAAGATAAATCGAAGTTATGGGCAACATCAGTCCACGCGAAATGCGGGTGCCTGATTGATTTTGGTCCTGCACCGAAAGCATACCAATGACAGGCTGAAACATTCGCTCTGCAAAAGCGCTGACGGGGAGGGCGTGCCTCCGGAATCGCCTGATTGCTCGGAATCCAGGGCTCCACTTTTATCTCACACCACGCGGTGCAATGACATCCACAATTTCACTTTGCAAAACCTCAAATTCTGCTCAATTAAAAGGATGCCGCAACCAGTTAGACTGTGTCCAACGCCCCTCCGAGAGGTGAACTGGAAGTGCTTTCTTGGAGCCAACGCGTGCCTTCATTGAGCCTCTTGCGTTTGCGAGCGGCCCCCAGGACCCTGAGGGTCCAAACGAAGTGTCACGAAGCAAAGTGATGCGCAGGCCTCTGCGGGCTCATTGAACCGCCAGGCCCGGGCATCTTCGCAGGGCATTCGTGCCTGTACCCCGTACGCCGTCTAAGGCCAAAAGGATCAGGTAGAGGTCACAGGGAGTATACTGGGCGCAAATGACTTGGGACTCATGGGGTCAAGGGGGTATATGCAATTGAGCATGTTTTCGCATGATGACTTGGGAGTAAACTGCACCCTGGTCGCAAAGACTACGAGAGTTGGGACTTGGCAAAGTTGAAACGCTTGAAAAACTGTGCGCAGAATAATGTTGCCTTTTGCCTGATGACATGGGACTTTCGAGTGATTGCAGGGGCGCTTCAATTTGCTTACAGCACATTTCCCTAGCCTTATCTACGCCTCTTTTAAGGCAGGCGCTGAACAAATTTGCCGAATCTGTTTCTTCTCTGTTTCTTCTCCGCACGACTTGGGACCTGTAGGTGGGCGAGCCTTGGGAAAGGCAAGGGCCTTACAATGTTCTTTTCACATGATGCCACCCCGCAAAAGGCTCTGTGAAGAACCCATGACACAGGACTTAATCATATTTTCAAGTGTGTAACTTGCACGCTACGGGCTTCTAGGATTGCCTCATGACTTGGGAACACTCTGGCGGGTGGGGTCGCCCACATACTCCCAAGTCATCTGCACCCAGTATAATTCCTGACTGCCCTCAAGAAGACAGCACAAGGGCTGACATCAAAGCTTCGCGTCTTCTCAAGAAACGAAGTGTCACGAAGCAGGCATCTGCGAGCTCATTGAACCGCCAGGCCCGGGCATCTTCGCAGGGCATTTGTGCCCGTACGCCGTCTAAGGCCAAAAGGATCAGCTACAGTCGGCAAAGTCGATGCGACCGGGTCACATCAGGGTCACATCACCTCCACGTTCGCACGCTAATGTCACGGACTTTGGTCACTGCAGCTTCTGGGAACATGTGTTGCGCCTACGAAAGAACATCGCCGCGACAGGGTAACGTCAGGGTCACTGCAATCAGCCGAAGCCCATTGGCTGCAACGCCGCAGCAAGAAAAA
Organism: Effrenium voratum; assembly: GCA_963377175.1. Lineage (NCBI taxonomy): Eukaryota > Dinophyceae > Suessiales > Symbiodiniaceae > Effrenium > Effrenium voratum. The sequence continues at coordinate 1,552,729 of CAUJNA010003805.1, forward strand.
CAAGGTAGTGAGGCAGCAACAGCTAAAGCGAAAGCCAAACGCAACCTAAATTCAAGAATCGATGCGACCCTGCTACAATGCTTTCCCCAACGGCAGGGAGACAATCAAGCCAAATCGATGCGACTAGCCTACTTGACTGTAGAGGTCACAGGGAGTATTTCCTGACTGCCCTCAAGAAGGCAGCACAAGGGCTGACATCAAAGCTTCGCGTCTGTTCGAGTCACATTTTGGGCACGGCGCTTCACAGCTTACCTGCTGGGTGCAGCAGGCCAAGATGGCAGAGGAAGCCGGCTGTGCGTGGTAAGGCGGGCATTCAAGCTTGCTGCGGCAACTCAAGTACTCCGGCGCTCTCCAGGAGCCACCACCTGAAGCAACGCCCTCTCAAGCGAGCACATTGGCAAACAGCCTGGTGTACAACCCAGCTTGGCCACGACAATGCTACTGATGAGTGGAAAAGAAACACCATAAGCCATGGGTTGCACCGGGTCGACCAAAGCTCCGCTCACGGCTACTGGATTGCCTTGGTCATCTAATGCTCCTGACGCGGCAGGATACACCAAGCCGCCCAAAACCCGGGACCCAAGCCGGGAAGGAGGTGAATATTGCGAGCAAGTACATATTGCACCCAATGATGTTTCATTTTAAGCTCCATGTAGGGAATCAGGGATATCCTCGCTTGCGCCACCTGTGCAGAAACTGACCTGTCATAGCTCCGAACTCTCGGAAAGCTGGGCACGTGCCTCTAAAGTTTTTAGAACGTGCCTGAACACATGTGGAGCTGATCATGTTCCATAGCCAGGATTTGTGCGACTTGAGCGCATCATGGGCGCTGTGAAATCATGTGCGACCTGCGACAAGCCTAAGGTTCTTGGACTTGTACCCAACAAACTATAACGAATCAGGCATCCAAAGGTGGAGGAACAAAGGCGGCCCCTCCACCATTTAATGGTGGTCGTTCCTATTTGCCACCAGATGACGCAGGCCGGCCCCCACTCCTGACGCCGGGCACGTCCAGTTGCCGCAGCAGTCAGCAGCACAGCTGCAGGCGTTGGTACCTGACAAGGACGAAGACTTTCCTGCCTGGACCAGAAGATGGTATGGCAGGAAGATTTGCAAACGCAGAAAGCGCCGTGGAGTTTATGAACTTATCAAAGCGCTCTTTGGTGTTCATTCGGACTTGGGCGCGCTACCACTTGTAACTTTAGCTTACAGCGGCCACCTGGTCGACCACCTCAAGTCAAGTGACACAAACAATGCATGGCGGCAACAGTATGGCACTTCAGTAGGCGCGCAAAGGCAGCTGACTGCAGGCCTTCGCCCGATGCAAAAATGAACCGCGCCCAGGTCCAGCAACCTGGCCACGTCCCAGGCATTGTATTCACAAGGCGGGGTGTCTCGTGGGTCCATAATATGCACCAGCCCGTGCGCCCCCAACCAAAGCATTGCCAGAAAGACTGTCAAAATGCGATTCGCACGAGCTTAGATTGTGGCTGCACCTGGCCTGCGATGGGGCTGGATTCGCCTCCATTGCTCGCCGAATCCCACTCCTTTTCGGCGACCAGAAGCTTGTTGTAGGATGCAAGTAACTGGATATAGTTAAGTTGGACTCTGGGAATTCAAAACTAACAAGTTTCGCTGCCTGAAGTGTAGTTCGCTGCCAACCATGCACGCCGCGCATGTAAGCTGGAGGTTTTGAAAAATACTGTTGCGGAAGAATGACTTCTCGCAAAAAGATTGTGTGGGCATCAATAACCTGTGATTTCATGAGCGTCCTTGCTAGATTCACTTCTGGATCTGTTTTGACCCTTCTTACGCTTGGGCCTGCACAGCTCATTGCGGCATTTTCTCCGAAGCTTCAGTGAACCAGCTGCACTTGGTTTGCACTTTAGTGACTTGCTTTGTACCCAGCCGGGTCAAGGGCCACAGTCCTACAAGGACATGGGAGGACAATGCACGTATTTAGCGAGCGCTCGCGCGGGTTTGACAAGAATCGCCCGCGTCTCGCAGAACGCGCGTGTCCTAAATGAACTTAGACGCCCCTGTGGGCGCAACACAGAGTCGGCGGCGTTGCACTACCCATCTGGCACGGCGCGCAGGTCACCGTCGACGCCACCATCGTCAGCCGTTTGCGCCTGAATGGCAACCCATACCCATGTGCACCGTTCCTGGAGTGGCACATATTCTCATGGTGTCAGCTGGCAGCTGATTTGGACCGCGTTGTTCCCGAAAGGGCTCTTCCGTGGGAGCTCTTGGTCAACTTGCGCAGAGTAGCTTGCACAGAGTCACCAGCATGGAGATACCAGGAGCTCTTGGCCAACTTGCGCAGAGTAGCTTGCACAGAGTCACCAGCATGGAGATACCAGCATGGAGATACTCGCGCAGAGTTACTAGCACAGAGTAGCTTGCACAGAGTTACCAGCATGGAGATACTTGCACAGAGTCACCAGCATGGAGATACCAGCAGGGAGATACTTGCACAGAGTCACCAGCATGGAGTCACCAGCATAGAGTTACTTGCGCAGAGCCAAGTGCAAGGAGCCAAGTGCACAGAGCTAAGTGCGCAGAGCCAAGTGCAAAGAGCGAGGTGCATCGAGCCAGGCGCATAGAGCCAAGTGCATAGAGCTAGGTGCATAGAGCTAAGCTAAGCTAGGTGTAGAGGCTCGGCGCTAGCAGCTGTGTAAGCTAGGTTAAGTAAGTTAGGTTAAGTACGTAACGCGCGGGAAAGAAAGAGAAAGCGCTCGGTATTAAGAATCTCTTTCTTGGCGGGGGGTGGGGATGTTGCCGGCGATCGGGAATGCGACCTTCTGCGGGATCGGCGTGGTCGAGGTGCAAAAACTCGAGGTTTTTTTTTTTTAGTTTTTTTCGGTGCGCGCGCGACCCTCTGCGGGGATCGGCGTGGTCGAGGTGCAAGAACTCGAGGCTTTTTTCGTATTTGCGGTGCCCGGATGAACCCTCTGCGGGGATCGGCGTGGTCGAGGTGCAAAAACTCGAGCTTTTTTTTGCGTTTTTTTTGCGGTGCCCGCGCGACCCTCTGCGGGGATCGGCGTGGTCGAGGTGCAAAAACTCGCGGTTTGTTGCGTTTTTGACATTCCCGGATGAACCCGGCGTGGTCGAGGTGCAAAAACTCGAAGGGTTTTTGCGTTTTGTTGCTTGCGAAGTGGTCTTTGGCAATTGTCTCGTGGTTTGCGCGGCTGCTCTCCAAGTCGCGCGGTCGCGGGTTCGATCCCCGCCTGGTCCGCGGCAGCTCTGGCTGCAAAATCGGGAATGTCAAGTACAAAAGTAGTACGCGGAGTACATTCCCGCAGCTCCAGCTGAAAGTCGCAAATTTTAAGTACAAAAGTAGTATGCGGAGTACATTCCTGTAGCTAGTACGCGGAGTACATTCCCGCAGCTCCAGCTGCAAAATCGTAAGTTTTAAGTAAAAAAGTAGAATGCGGAGTACATTCCTGTAGCTCCAGCTGAAAAATCGCAAATTTTAAGTACAAAAGTAGTGCGCGGAGTACAGTCCCGCAGCTCCGAAAAATCGGAAATTTTCAGTACAAAAGTACGCGGAGTACAGTCCCGCAGCTCCGGCTGCAAAATCGCAAATTTTAAGTACAAATCTAGTACGCAGAGCACAGTCCCGCAGATTTGGCAGCACTTGCGCAGAGCAACTTGCACAAAGCAACTTGCGCAGAGCAACTTGCGCAGAGCAACTTGCAAGCAGCGCACATGCGCCGTAGAGCAACTCGCGCAGAGCAACTTGCATCAGAACGCTTGCGCAGAGCAACTTGCGCCGAGCAACTTGCGCAGAGCAGCTTGCGCAAAGCAACTTGCACAGATCAACTTCCGCAGCGTAACTCGCGCAGAGCAACTTGCACAGAGCACTTTGCGCAGCGCAACTTGCACAGAGCAAGTTGCACAAAGCACTTGCGCAGAGCAACTTGCGCAGAGCAATTTGCGCGCAGGGCGCGTGCCCCAGCTGTTGCGTGCATAAGTGCCTGCGTGCGCGCGCGGTTGCAGAGCTGCGCAGATCCCTTTCGAGCCCTGCCTGCGTGACTTGGACGCTGTCTTGCGTAAGGGCCACGCAGGAAGGAACAGACAATGGGCTTCGCGTCGGACAAAATAGCAGCGGCTGTTGAAATGTTCGCTCACTCGCAAGTTTATCCCTTCCACACACATGGCTTTCAATGCTTTCGGGCCAATCGTCCTCTAGTGTTGTTTTTAAAGTAAAGGCCAAACCGGTCTTCTTTATCAAATCTCAGGTTAGTTTAAGGGCTCTTCGGTGGTGTGTTTCTCAAAAACTGACACTTGGCGCGGCGTGGTCTCTTGGAACCTTTCTGGTAACAAGGCCCTACTGGCTCTTCTCAACACATCATGACATGGCTTACCTCTCTCAGGAATAGTTTTGTCGGCCACCAAAATGATTAAACATCTTGAAGCCGCTGTTGTTTAAACCGCCGTCCTTTGGGTTTCCCTTCAAATCGTAAAAAGATGCCCAACCACGCTAGCCCTTGTCTGCCATGATTTTGGCGCGAGGACGGCTTTCTGGGTTTGCCCACCCAAACGGGCTGCGCCCGCCGGACTCCGTCTTGTTGCAAGCCCGTTTTCGAAAGAATACAGACATTGGGGGAGGTTCCTTTTCCCCAAACAGTTTGCGGCGAGGGGTTCTAAATTCATTAAAAATGACTTGCGTGTTGCCAAGCCCTAGCCTGCATGCCTGGCACGGCTTTCTTAGCCCGGGACGGCTCTCCGGACATCCCTTCATTTGCCTCCTGCTGGTGGATGCCTGGCACGCCTCTCTGGTACTGTATCTCCCCGCCTGGATGTCTGGCACGTTCATTCCCTTCATTTGCCTCCTGCTGGCGCTTGTTGTCTCCCAGCCTGGATGCCTGGCACGGCTCTGTGAGTGGACGGATTTGTCTCCCAGTGTTGGGCCCGGTTGTCTCCCAGCCTGGATGCCTGTCACACCTCTCTGGGTGGACGGATTCGTTTGTCTCCCATTGTCTGACGGGTTCATTTGTCTCCTAGTGCTACAACATGATATGTGTCATGTCGTCCTAGATCCTCTGCAGCATTTCCTAGGGTTTGTTCCAGCCCTTCCCCCAAGAAGTGAAACACACTTAAGATTCCAGGGGCATGACTTGCGCAACTGCGGCCACCTGGATTGCGCGGGGTTCAACTTTTGCGGCGCCCCTCTTGTGTAAGCAAAAAACAATGTGTATGTGGAAGCGCCCCAGCGGCGCACCTGCTTGCTAACCCTTTTTTCTCGCTGTTGTAAATGAAGCTCCTTGCTTCTGTCTTGTCATCTCTGACATCTTGGCCCTACAGGCAGGGCAGGGGCAAGCCGCGCAAAGCGAAGGCCAAACAAGGGTCTCTCTGTCTTGAAGCCGCGGCCCTACTCAAGCAGCTTCGAGCTAGCTGCGGGGCAAGTGCCAGCAGCGTGGCGGCCAGCTTCCGCAACGCACCGGTCACCAGTGCCTTTGTGCCATCGATGGCGCAAGCCACGCCTCTTGGTGATGCGGCCGTCTCTCTCAAGCAAATGTACGCCGGGCGGCCCGTTCACGGACAATGCGCTTTCCGCGCAACACTGGGGGCAAACAACCGTGAGGACAGCCAGAAAGCCCTTTGTGGCAGCGCTTGGCAGCGCACTGAGCCAGCACCGGGCGGAACACGCGGGGTGCCAAGGCTGCAGCCAATCGTAATGGCCACGAAATGGAACATTTTCGCACAGAGCCGCGCCGAGCGGGCCCAAGACGAAGACGCGTGTGTTGCAATGCTCACAAGCATGTGCGCTGCGCGGCGCCTGCCCAAGCGCAAGCGGGCACGCACGACGTGCAAGGTCCACACTTTCACCCAAGTGGCTTTGGCGGGATTGCGAAGAAAAGCTAATACTTCGACATCTGTGTCGGTAGGGCGCCAGGTGGCGTCGGTAGGGCGCCCTCTTGCTTCTTAAAGGGCTATGCTGTTTATCTTCATCACAGCGGCGAAACCATTAGAAGGGTGTGGCTCAAAATTAAAGAGCCGGGGTTACGCAGGTTTTGGTCTTTGTTTCTATTCAAGAAGCCAGACAATGGGTACCACTTTTTCGAGCCACAGCCAGAAGACTTCTGCAACGGTTGCTTCTCGGCAGCGTGCGAGTCCGCCTGGGACTCCGCCAGTGCGTTGACTCCATGGGACTTGCGCTGACAAAACATTGCTGGGGTTCCTCGAAGAATAATGCAAGGCGTTCGTTCCAAAGCAATGGGTTGGTTCCCTTTGACAGTCGAAGATTTCGCCACAAGCTTTCACGGGTCTAAGAGGAATCTGCGAAGAAGCCGCTCACTTCCCTGAACCACACGAAAAGGTCCTGCAAAAGTTGGATCGCTTAAGAGCTAAGCACCTGTGAAGCTTCTGCCGGGACTGAAGGGCGCCGTGAGGTTCGGAACCCCAAGCCAGTCAAAGCAGCATACGGTTGAAGACGCTGCTCAAAGGCCAAGGCCACGACTAGAGGGTGGCCGGACGGTATCAAAGGGTGCAACGCCTGCAACAGTTTGTGACAGGTTGATGCAGCGTGCCTGATTTTGCACAAACATGTTCTACTCCTTCTACACTTCAATTGATGCGGCATGTTGCAGCCAGCCCTGCGTGTGCGACGCAACATGGTGCAACCTGCATCGGAAGACCTCTTCGAAGGCACCGGGAACGTGTCCTTGCAGGGGATAAGGAAGACCATCGATGAGTGGCGGCCCTATCTCCAGCAGAAGTTGGCAAGCTTGAGGAGAACCACAGGCGACCCAAAGGGTCTCCAAGGGCCAGGCCGACTGCATCATTGAGCAGGCAGAGGTAGATGGGAGCGTGGAGGTCATTCCGGCGATGGATGTCTCCAGGAAGTCGGGTTCGGGCATACATTGGGCTTGGGTGTCGCTTGCTCCTCAGGAAGGCTGCGCTATGGGCTGGGACGCGATGACGCTGGATGTGAAGTTTACCTTCTTGATGGCCCTACAGCCACCGCGGATTATGTGGGAACACAATGAAATACTGCTAAGCCACCTCTGAACAACTTGCTGGCCCCATTAATCCCAGCCACGCGCAACCGCGCAATCTGCTTGGCAGATCTTTCTTAGCAAGCTAGCTCAAGGAAACCCTGTTACATGGCCTATTCCCCTGTGCATTTTTGAACATTCGAAGCACCTGCCTGTCCCCTTCGACAATTATTGTAAATGGCAAACCCTGCACCCACTCTTGGCAGGGTCCTGCTTCGAAAGGCCTCTAAGCTTTTAAGTCTATTCAGATCTATTCAGGCTTAGTGTTGGATGTAGGGAGCCTTGATGAGGTGACAGGTAACAGCCAGCGGCCATCAACATAGTCAAGGGAGAGACGAGCCCAGATTTCGTGGGCTAGTGGCTCGCTATGCAAAAATTTGCTACAACAGAACCCCAAGCCTTGATGGCGATGCTTGGGTTGGACAAGCGCGTGCCAGTGGGGCAGCAACAGCAAAGAGCTTCTTGGCCTTCGACTTCTTGGCTTTTCGTCAGTACCAGCGGCGCGCCCTGTCTTGATCAGCTAGGCCCAGGGCCCAGGGCCGGTGGCCTTAGGAAACTGAACAAACCCTGGGGCTGGGAGCGCTCAGCTGAAATGCAACGCAGAGACCAGCGGCGCGAAGGGAGAGCTCGCACGGGGCGGGCTGGGGCAGAGAGGGTGGGCAATTGCTTCTAATTTGCGAAAAAACGCACTGGGGAATTGGAAATGGGAACTGCGTTACCTTGAGCTAGCCTGCTAAGGGCCAATTGCCTTAGCAGACTAAATAAGGCACAAAGCTGCGGGACGCTTGTCTGAATTGCAACACACGGACTAGCGTTCCTAGGCAGGCTCATTCTGCGAAGCACGCCTGTGAGGCTTGAAGGCTTTGCTCATGTGCCGAATGCGGAAATTGCGCAAAGGGCCTCCGAGGGCACTTGCGCAAGGCGCAGTTGTGACCAGCTCTGCGAGCTTCTGGGTCCCGGAAACATGGCGCCACGTTGGCTTGTCCTGGAAAGCAAGCACACTTGGCCCAAAAACTGCTCCAATCATAACCCGAGGGTTTTTCCTCGGAATCAAGTAAGTGAACGTCAGCAAGTTCTTTGTTGCAGGTGGTGGCGAAAGCCGGAACATCGCAAACACCGCTGACTACATCCCCTGGTTTACCCGGAATAGTCTCTAAGACTAGGAAAGTTTCAGGCTCTCAGCGCAGACTCTCATCCTGTGCAAGGCAAGCAAACTGGCTGACACTGTCGTAAGGGCGGCCGGCATTCAACAAACCACATGGCCAATGCGCCGAGCCCTGCGCTCACAGCAAATGGGGAGGGACAAAGCAGAGTCGTGACACCAATAGCTTGCGCCTTGGAAGGGCACGCGATGGTTTAAGACAAGCTCCTCGTGTTTGTGAGCTCTGACTGCAAATGCCGGCAAGATGCCTGAAGCCACAACCTCACGTGGGCAGGCTTGAGCCCGTTTTCTCCTTGCGTACGCCACCCTGTTCTGAGGTCAAATGCTGGAACGTGTACAGGAACTCAGGCGCAACGCTCTGCAAGCACCGGCCAGATCTCTGCACTAGCAATGCGGACATAGAGCAGGTGGTATGATCGACACACAAGAGATACACACAAGTCATCTTGCTATCCTAATCAGCCCTTCAACCGCTGAATGGGGTCAAGCGAGCCTCTGCCTTGCTTGCTTCAAGCACATCTATTGCAGAAATGCATAGGGAGTAAATATCACTATTGAACAAACATAAGCGACCGCTTGAGGCGCAAAAGGTTGTCGGTGTTCCGTCCGGAAAACTGCCAGCAGCATGATCATACGCGGTCCCGCAAAGCACATGTGTGAGTCCCACCGCTTTTGCGGGCATTTTGTGAGCCCCCTGGTTTTTTCAGAAAAAGCAAATGATCCAAGCAGATCGCTGACAGCTGGGCTCAGGCTGGCGGAAAAGAATCCCCGGCTGCGTGGCCTGAAGCAAGCAGCGCAAGAGCCACCGCACGCGGCACGGCGTTAAGCGGGCACGGCGCGGGCACGTCAGGCCCGTGCGTGAGGCCCGTGCCAAAACGAAGAAAGTGAGACCTCGTGCACGTTGGAGCTTCACATTGCGTCCGAATTGGCAACTCTTGCCCCTTTGCTATTCAACCTGCGGGACTAAGCCAAAGTACCGACTGTGGCTTCTGAGCCCGCCCGGGCAACGACCAGCACTTGATCTTGCGCACCTTGGCAACTCTCAGACTTGCGCATGTTCGACTTAGTGCTTGGCCTGGTTGATTGATAGATTCAGTTCGGGCTGAACATCCTGGGACTGGCTGCCCTCCTGGTCACTCTGAACTGTGGCTCGGGGCGTCTTGTCTCCCGCTCTAATCAATGCGCGCAAACTCTCAACAGCCAGGCGTGTCCAGGATTACACACCGTCAGGCCGCGGGTGTCAGAAGCTTAGGACACCGTTGAACCCAGTGAAGGGTTAGACATCACCATGAGCTGCTCCGTGTGGTTGGCCCGTGCCAACATTAAGGAAACTTTGCAGTCATCTTGGTTACTTCTTGTGGCCCTTCCCTCTCTACCTTCACCCCACATAGGAAAAGCAGCTTATTTAAGACGGCTTTGTGTGAATTCGCGTTAAGCAGCCCTGCAAAACGCCTCGGACTTGCGGGTGGGTGCGCCTTGAAGTAATTGGCCTGGTTGGTTCACGGTGAACATTAGGAAATCACACCACCACAAAGGCTAACACATGTGGGCGTGCGTAGGAATCCAACGTTTATGTTCCTCAAAATCAGCAACTGCTTATTCCTGCTTTCCAAATGAGAGGCTAAGCCATTTTGAGACCCGCCCGCATGCCACATGGATAGCGCGCCCGCGAATCCAACCGGAGAACGGCCCCGCGACGCCCCAGCTGTCTTTCAACAAGGTCGCTGCCATGCCGGCGCCCGCCGCAGCTTCAGGGAGAGAATCCGTGTTTTGGGGGGTTCCTACATGTTCCCACCATGCGGATCTTTGGGGTTCCCACCATTTTGCGGCAGCCGTTCAGCTGTCGCCGCGCATCTGCAGCCGGGCATGCTGCGAGAGGCCCATCCATTTCTCCAGTCCGACAAAGGCATGCGACGGGCCTAAGGCTGCCAAGCACCTAGGACCCGAAGTTTCTCTACGATAAGAAGTTTCTGAGGAAGCTTTGATATGATTCGTTGCTGTCAGAAGCTTGCGGCCGTCCAGCCTAGCTTGACAGCCACGACGTAGCCAAAATTGAGCAATCCATGGGAGCGCCACAAAAAAAAGCGAGGCAAGGATTTGACGAAACACTTTGAACTTGACAATTTGTTGTATATCGAAACACGGTTGGGCACTTCAGAAGCTCTCAGAAAACTGTTGGGGCCGGATGGGATGCACCGCGCAAACGTCAAATGACAAGCGCGAATCGAACGGAAATCCTTGCTTAGCCGCCCTCCGTTCAACACATTGAGAAGGCTGAGCGCGCTCAGGGCTGGCACATGGATGCAAGGCTCGCAATCGAGCCAGCTTTTCTGTGCGGGCATTTCTTCAGCTTGATAGAGTTGGGCGCGGCGAGCAACAACGTGGGCCATAAGATTCAGCTGTGTCAATCTACGCAGCCAAGAAGGTCTTTTCGAGGCTTGCTACACCGCCTTCAGGGCACTTGCCCACATCCACTTCCAACATTGCACTGCGTGGGTCCTCCGTGGCACTTATCAAGCAATCCTGCAATGAGACTTGTTTTCTGAGCCGAGCGCAGCATGACTGAATCAATCAAAGAACGTGATCGGGTTCCAGGTGATGGTGCCCAGGTTTGCCCGTTTTCTTGACGCTGTGCTCATTGTCCCTCTCTTCTTTCAGGGTCTACCGCCAGGCTTGCTGACAAGGACAAGGGCACCCGCTCAGCAGGTTTTGCTGATGGAATAACAAAGGAAAAACGTCCCCGCGTCTCGAGAGGGGCTTGACGTTTGTAATCCCCGAAACAGTTTACTGTAGGGGGGTTCCTTCCACTCTGTCTTGCTTTGTCGCCCAAACTCGGTTCGGTTGGACGCCACGGTGTGCGCGTTTACTCACACAGATTTGCGGACCCCGAGCTTCGCGCTGGACGGGCCACGACCGAAGTCTGGTTCCCGCCAGCAAAACAGGCGCAACCATTGTTGCGCCATTGAACCGACCAAAGTCGGATTTACAGATAAACAGGTTCTCGTCCGTCCCAACCCTCGTCAAACATCAAACAAGAAACAAGGAAGCAGACACCACAACAGAAAACCAAACCAAGCCCAAAAACACCAGGGGAGCAACGGGGTGGGACGACCGGCCAAAGAGGAACGACCCAAACATCTCAGAACGCAAAGCGGCACCTTTGGTTGCCGGGCAAATGTGACTCAGGCGACACCGGCATCTGAGAAAAACCTGAATTCCAAGTGAAACATGCTGAGGCATCCCATGCTCGTCCATGGATGAGCCACTCCCAAAGTGAAGCCAGAAAGTGGCACCGTATAAAGTTGGGCATCATGCCGATGCATCGCAAATAAATACATGTGCAACCTCATAAAAGCCCAAAGAGATGCGGCCAAAGCAAGATATCGGATATGGCCCGGCCGCTTCAGCAGAAATCCGGCGCATTTCCTAAGAAAAACCCCATGCCTCCGAAACTTTGAAGTCATCTGAGAACGCTGGCGGGCGCCATGCCTCTGCCAAGAAGAATCTCAAAGCCCGGCATCAGAAGCAAAGGAGCATACATCCGGCGGCCATCAAAACCGTCCATACTAAACCATCATGGCAAGGTGAAGTACTTCCGGAAAAGTTTGTTGTAGCCACTGAGAAGCCGCCAAGAGGCGGGTCTAGGGAATGCTACCGTTCATAGCTGCGCGTCATGCCAATACACCGCAAAGGAATGTGTAGATGCATAGCGCCCAGATAATATGCAATCTGACAGAATCAGCGGGTGTGGATCGGCGTCTGCTTCCATGAAACGGAAAGCGCCATCCCAAAAGCCCCAAATGCGAGTACTTTTAAAGCAGTCCTGCAACCTGTCCGGGCGCCATGCCCATGTCAAGACTGATTCCATAGTCCTGCATCTGAACGAAACGAAATGGGGAACAAATCTTGCGGTCATCAAAAACCGTCCGCGCTATCCATCATGGCAAAGAGGGCCACTCGTGGAATGAGCATGCCCTACGTTGCGTGACTGCAGTGTCACCGTGGCCACCGCCAAATGCCTCGGTTGTTGGGCCGGGTCGAATGTACAAGGCCATTTGGCATTGCATGATATGCCATGGCAAGGATAACACATTCCCCAGATACACCGGGAAGTGCTGTGGTACCAAACATAGCTCCATGCCGATGTAGTGCAAACCGGCCATGGCCACCCGACGGGCAACGTCATCCGAGCGCTGATGTCATTCTGATTCCGTCCCGGATTCCAAGCCCTTGCAAAATAATCCCGAATCTGAGCATCTGAACGTGAATTAATTGCAAAGGAGGATGCCTCTATCGGCCATCGAGTCAGTCCATACCAAACCATCGTGGCGAGGTGAGTCACTTCATGAACTGGAGAGGACATCTGCTTTTCACGTGGCTTTGAAGATAGTCATCTGCAAGAAAGGACAAGTGGTTGGAAGCACACCAGGACTACTCCGCCGGCGGCCAAGCTCGCCCGAGTTTAATGTGCTTTTTCCAATACACACGGAGCGCCCTTCTCTTGGCAGGGGGCACATCGACAAAGCCGTGTGCGACAGGCAAATACAGGGGAGTTTTGCCTTCAGGTTTGTATATTGCATGTGGGATGCGCTTATGAGACTCGTGTTGAACAAGGAATACGCGTAAAGCTTCTATGGTTTCGGGTTGTCTCTGAAGGACAGGACGCGTGGCGAACCCTCCAAAGCTAGCGTTCACTCCTAGCATCTGCAGCGATTTAGCCTTAACAACTTTGGTTCCACAAAACAAGCGGTGCGGTGTGACACTTTGCAGTTGGTTCATGGTTTGACCGAGCAACTCCGATTGTCTCGCGATAGTTTTAGCACTCGCGGGTAGCAGCCTACCAGCCTCGGAAAGAAACGGCACGAAGCCGCAGTATTTCTGCTCTTCAGCACTGCATTCACGAATCGAGATGGGCAGAAACTGTTGCGTTACCTCAACGTAGTTGGCGTACAATTCAATCATTGAGATACCCCAATCGCCAACCCGGGGTTGGTCATAAGGGGCCCACTTAAGGGTATGCAACCAGTTCCAAACATTTACGGCGGCATCAACTCCCGAAGCAACGGATTGCGCTCGTTTTTCTTCTAAAACAGTGGTTGGCAAGGGTACCGCCTCGGCATTTTCCCACGATTTAAGTGCTGTGATCGCACTGCAGTCTCCTGCAGCAATACGGAGCCTGTCTGAGACTGCATCCGGCGGCAAGGACGAATTCACGATGGCGTCATTTCGCTTGGAAATGTTTCTGAGTCTGTCAACTTTGGCAAGACTGATGGAGATCATGCATCTGAATGTACCTCGGAGCATTTTGGCCTCTTGCTCAATATGCCCAGCGAGGGCATTAACGGTGGCAACGACTATTGGCTGCTCTGTCTGAAGGGCTGAGCCGGCTGCAAAATCAACAAGGCGATTGCCGAGGATATCCCACGCCTCAACCGAATCCCTTGCTTCACTCAAGCGGCGATGGGCTCGAACCCATTTCAAGCGGTGCCGATCTGGGGTCCAGATGGCTTGCATTTCAGTCAAAATATCGCTGTTGGGCTGACTGCCGACCGGGCACTTCCCAACGCAATATTTTGCAACACAATTACATGCATACTGCGAGTCAGAGAAAATATCGCAATGACGGAATTCAACCAGAAGAGAACTTCTAAGAGCCTGGCACACAGCTCTGAGTTCACTACGATTGATAGTCTGGTCCTGGTCAGTGAGGGATGTACACATGACCCTCATGCACTCTGGCAAATGCTGGTGATCGTGCAACCTGGCAAGGCAAGAAAGTCTCTCTTCATCGGTTTGAGAGGTGTCCTGCACTATAGCCCATCCCGCTCTCCGTGCGGTGGGGATGGAAGGGTTCAAACACGAACCGTCGGTATAGAAACGCAAAAACGGCACAGCAGTAGGACGAACCGGTTCAGGAGCAGTGCGAGTTCGCCACACTTGCAAGAGGTCGGATGTGTCCTTGTGCTGATATGCAATTGGAAAAAAGACCCACCTGGGTCTTTGCATCCGCACAAATGCGAAAATGTCTGGATGTTCCTGTTTAAACGGCTCACACACTTCACATGTGAAAAACCTATGGTCGTGAGTGTCAATCTGTCCACAAACTTCGCAAAGACGGTCCGCATCTTGGCCGGCTTTTGCTGTGGCTGCATTGACAGCGATGGCTCCAACCAGGTAAGGGGCAAGCACACGTTGCTCCCATCCAAGGAATTCCTGGAAGGTCTTAATGGTCAAATTTCGGTCCCAATTGAAGTCGGGCGGCACTCCTTTCCTATGCGCGACCTCGCTCTGGACTTTGAGGGTCCACAGATCCGTGAGCTTCCTTTTAATGACTTTGGGCGGGTCACGGAGTACATTACAGTTATGTCCACAAGAACTTGTTATGTTTCCATCTGGATCGATTGATCCTCCCGCATTTACCAAGTATTTACCAAAGGACGATGCAGGGCCACGAGGGACCCCCGGACAGGGTTGCGAAGCACGTAGCACGAAGCTTCTAGCGAAGGGCATGTCAAAGACAGCTCTTTTTCGCACTTGAGTGGCTGCTTTGGCTAGTACATACAAGCCAGGGTCCTGCAAGGTATGATGCAGAAAGTGACAGGAAAGCCAGGAGGACGTTGCTTTGCATTTTCCGGCAAGTGCCTGGCTGGCTTTTACACGTAGTGCGTGAAAATGGTCTTTCCCAAGATACTGCAAATCTGCACTGTGCAAAGCGGTCGGCCAGATGTTCGTCTGGATCACCATAGCAACCGTTCCAAGATCAGATCCTCTGCGGAAAAGCTTCTGGAATTTTTTGTCCGCCTTTCCAAGCCTATCACGGCGCACCCCAATTCTGTGAGCCCGACTGTACAACATTTGCTCTCCCAAGTCCTTGGCCTCAAGAACTAGTTTGAAATGTTTGTTCGTTTGGGCGCTATGCTCAACGATAGTCTTCCATGCATCTTTGGAGTCCTGGTCCACAGCCCAAGCCCATGATTTGCGAAAGTCAATTTGCATACGCAAAGAGTCCACGACATCTTGGGTAAGTTTCAAGGCCTTTTTATGCGACTCAACCTCAGTAGACGACCACTCCCAGTTGTCAACATAAGTGACCGATGTGCGCGTTTACTCGTCTCCCAGCACGCGCCTTCATTTTTCTCTCGCTGCTGCCAGATCGCCGGGCCGCATGCTCGCCATTGACTTGTCTCCCAGCATGTGCCTTCACTTGTCTCCCGGTATACTGCCAGATCGCCGGGCCGCGTGCTTGCCGGTGCGCGCATTGACTTCTCTGCTAGTATGCGCCTTCCTTTGTTTCCAAGTCCTGCCAGACCGCCGGGCCGTCATGTGCCTTCATTTGTCTCTCGGCGCTGCCAAATCGGTGGGCCGCACGCTCGCCAGTTTGCGCTTTTACTTGCTTCCCAGCATGCCTTCATTTGTCTCTCGGCGCTCCATCGCTGGGCCGCATGCTCGCCAGTGCGCGCGTTTACTTGTTTCTCAGTATGTGCGTGCGACGGCTGCCTTGCCACGCTGGCCCCCGAGGTTGGTGGAGATGGACTACTTAGTTGTTTCTGCCGCGTTTGGCGCGCGGCAGCTTTGGCCAGTCCAGGCTTTGCGCGCCGGTCGGGGCAGCTTCTCTTTGTCGCGGCGCAGGAGGCGTGCGGCGGTGTTGATGGTGCGCCACCGCTGGCGAACGTCGTGGCCGACGCGCTCTGGCCGGCCTAGGCGCGCAGCGTGCCGTCGCCTGGCGAAGTGTCACCCTCGCCGCACGGAAGCGTCCGTGGTCGGCGCACAAGTGTGTTTACAAGTGTTTCACTGTGAGCGCACACAAGCCACGTCAGCGCAAGAGTGTTCCTCATTGGCGCATAAGCGTAGTCACTGTCGGCGCCTAAAAGTGTCCGTCGTCCGTTGTCAGCGCGCAAATTTGCTCACTGTGGGCGCAAACAGTGCGCTACGTTGGCGCACAAGTGTGTTCACTGCGGGCGCACGCAAGTGCTCCTCATTGGCGCATAAGCATGTTCACCCTCGGCGCTTCAAAGCGTCCGTTGTCGAACCCGCAAATTTGCTCACTGCGGGCGCAGACAAGTGTGCCTCGTTCGCGTTCACCACCACGGGCGCACGCAAGTGTTCCTCTTTCGCGCGTCAGCGTGCCTGCGTCGGCGCGCAGGTGTTTTCCTCACTGACGCAGAAGTGCGCTCACTGTCGGCGCACGCAAGCGTTCCTTGTTCGCGCACAAGGCATTTTCCTGTCTGCGCACAAGAGTGTACATGGTCGGCGCACAAGTGTTTTTTTCCCGCACGCCTTTTTCCGCGTCGCTAACCCGTGCCTGGAGAAAACGCTTTAGGCAGGCAAGCGCCTTTCACCGGATGCGGCGGCCGTTGATCACGGGGTCGGTCCCCCCGAGGTGTACCGTTGGTCAAGGGTCGGTCCCCCTGTTCTTTTGTTTGTTTCGGCCCCTCTTTTGTTTCTTTTGATGTTTTGTTTTTTTTCTTATTTTTTTCTGGGGGCCGGGCGTACTTTTTTAGCCCGGGCCCACCACCCCGGAAGCGGATTGTTTATACTGGGCCCGCCTCCCAGCTGTGCTCCAACGCGCCCTGTTTGTTAGGCGGTTAGCCCCAACAAGAAACACAAAAACGAAAAACCAACCCCAAAAAGGGAGGGGGAGCAAGCAACCAACCACAACTTGAACTAGAGCCTCGCACGTGATAGTGTTCCCTGTTGGCGCACAAGGGTGTTCCCTGTCGGCGCACAAGGCTTTTCCCTGTCAGCGCACAAGAGTGTTCCTCGTTCGCGCACAAGCGTGTTTGCTGTCGGCAGGCAATAGTGTTCTCTATTGGCGAAGAAGCGTGTAAAGCGGTGGCGCGCGAGAGCTGGCGCATAAGCGTGTCCACCAGCGCACATTTGTTTCTCCTACACCTTCCGTCGAGCTGCGGTGAGACAATCTGAAACATACGACCGGTTAAGGCCTAGCGCGCTGCTCCTAGTCAAATCACACAGGGCGCGCACATTTTTGTCGGGTTGCTTTGAAGGTCGCGCTTGGCGCACCTGGGGATAGCCTTTAATGATTGAGGCCAAGGCTCTGCAGCGGCCAGGCGTTCTGGCCGCCAAGGCGCATCAACTGGGCAGAGTTCAAGGCCTCTGTGTCAGGCCTGAAAGGCAGGCCTGAAAGGATGAAACGTATGCAATCCTTGGGACAATGCTGAAAATCTGGCAAGGCGATCTGTGCTGAGGTCATCTGCCCAATCGTTGCAGCGAACCGGCCCATGGGTAGGTTGCAACAACACGTTACGCGCGTGCGCCCAAGCAGCCACTACCTGCAAGAAAAGTTGCAAGGGCCACGACGCGCTAAACAACTTACAGCCTCCTGTGCGGACGTAGGCACAGGTGGCAAATCTTCGGGGCAGCGTAAGGCGCGGCGGCCTGCCTCGACGATTTTGGATCCGGGCGCAATCCAAAGGCT
This sequence comes from Effrenium voratum, assembly GCA_963377175.1. Taxonomy (NCBI): domain Eukaryota; class Dinophyceae; order Suessiales; family Symbiodiniaceae; genus Effrenium; species Effrenium voratum. The sequence continues at coordinate 1,570,331 of CAUJNA010003805.1, forward strand.
TCCCATAGGTCCTTGTCCAGGCTTGCGCGGAACGCTTACCACATTGGTGGTGGCACTGAGCGCATGGAGATTCAGGTCCGAGTACAAGGGCGCAAGCCAAGCGCGCAAGCGCTTGTGGCCCAGCACTTTTTCAACTTACTTGCCATGAGCTGGATTGCGTCATGGGCGAAATTTATCTGCCAGCGACTGCGCCCATAAGGCCTCTATCGTGTCGCCCCTGCTGTACAACAAGGCGGACAAAAGACGACCTGCGACTGCCTTCCGGGTGGCGCAGTTGTGCTGAAGCGCGTAGCAACGCGCATTCAGGCTGTGCAGGGTGAAGGCACTGGCTTCATCGCAAGTTATCAACTGTCTACCTTCAGGTAGCCAGGGCAGCTGGTGGCCCAGTGCAGCCGTGGACATTGGTTTGGCAACGCTCTCTGAGTGGCAGAATTCTGAAGGGCAAACAGGCGAAGGGCTGGTAGCCCAGCACAGGCGCACACGCAGCCGAAGGTTGTGCGCGCCGGCTCCGGGCAGGGCAACGCGGGCCCGGGCAAGCAAGCTCACAAACTGCGCGGCCTCAGCGCTCCAGCGGCCACCAACTTCAAGTCCGACAACGACAAGGCGGCAATGAGACGAAAGGATCTCACGGTAAGTCCTCTCCTTGGCTCAGCGCGGCTGTGGTAGGCCGGCGGAGCCCAAGCCCGAGACGAGGGTCGTGTCAACCGCAAGCTGCACACCCCCCGGCGACAACCTCGATGCACCTGTCATCGTTCAAGTCTCGAAGGCGCGCTCAAGGGGCCCGGCCCGCGACCGCAGGGCGCCAGACCGAGCTCGTCTACACCTTTCCCGCGCGAACACAAGGCAGACCCAAAAGGCAAGGCCGCAGGCGCCGGAGGAGGAGCACGCGAAAGAGCGGGGCTCAAGCGACAACTCCGAGAAGTAGGAACAGCAAGGAAGACACGGGAAGCGAGGGGGCCAGACTGGGACAAAAGCTGGGCACACGAGGCGGGCGCGAGCCGGCGCGCGAGCTGAAGGGCGAAGCTGTTGTCAACAGCGCGGGAGGCGGCCACCCCCTGGTCCGGTCTTCCGAGGGGCCCTGGTCAAGGACAGGCTCAGGCGGGAAGGAGCTGTTGGCGAGCATCGCAGAGAGCGCGCGCTGAATCAGAGTCGGGCTGAGGGGGCTCGAGAGTGGCGAAGACGCCGGGCGCCCGCACGGCGAGGGAAAGCAAACTACCCGCCCAAGATGCCCAAAACACGGCTGGGGCGTGCTGCACGGCGCTGCGGAGACCGAGCCCGCCGCGGCGAACAGCAAGCTACAGGAGGCGTTGCTGCAAGTTTTCCTGGGCGAGCGTGCTGCCTCCTGTCGGTGCTGGCTGATCGGTTGCGCGCGGGCGCTCACCCCGCCCCACCGGCGGACAACCCTGTGTGCCCTTGTCCTCACACGAGTTCCGGAACACCAGCCGGCCGCTCCCGGCTGTTCCCCTGCTGCCGCGGTGGCTCCCGTACCTGCTTCGCTGACGCGCTTGCCGGTTGGACTTCCCGGGCCGCCTTTTTCACCTTCCGCGGCGCCTCTGCCAGGCCACCCAGCACATCCTCTTGGACTTCCCGAGGATCCGGTGGCCCTGCTGGGCCCCACCCCTGAGCGCTGCCGGCAGCCCGCCCGCGTCCTTCCCGCTCCCAGTTCGCCCGTGGCTGACAGCCCCGAATATGCTTCTGCGCCAGGTGGCCCGGACAGAGACGTTCCCTTGGCTTTACCCCGGATGACTGAACTCGATAGTCAGCCCGTCTTGACGAGTTGGACCTTTTCGGCGTGCTTCAACAGCGTTGCCTTTTCTTCCAAAGTCCGCCCAAGTTCCTCCATGGGCAGTTTCGGGCCGCTTTGTCACTGGGCCTGCAGGCCATTGACGCTGCCCGGTCTGCCGCAGCCCAGGTTTGTGCTTGGGCCCTTTGGCTGTTGTTGCCCCGACTGCTGCTTCACCGTCGCCCTGGTGCCCACTGGTTGACTAAACCCGAATGGCGGGCACGGTTTTTGGACTTCCATGCCGGTCGGTGGGAGGTGTTGCTCGACCATGCTGCTGCTTGTGCCCCTTCTGAAGCTGAGGCCCTTGCCCCTGCCCCGCCTGACGCCGATCGTCGCGCTGAGCGCGCGGCACGCCTTGTGAGTCAGGGTGAGCTTTCTGCAGCTAGTTCAGCGCTCGTTTCCGGCCCTTTGGCCCCTTTGTCCGAGGAGACCCTCGCTGAGCTGCAGGACCCCGCCCGGCGGCCGCGTGAAGCTTGTTCCCCCCTGGACTCGGCACCGTTGGATTTCCAGCCGGAGTCCCCCGTGCAGCTCTCGGCCGCGTCCATCTTGTCCAACCTGCGCCGGGCACGGAAAGGCGCTGCAGCTGGCCCTTCTGGTTGGACTTCCGAGTTTTGTCGTCTTGCTTTGGACGACGAAGCCACCAGCGCGCTGTTTGTCCGTGCTGTCACCGCCCTCGCTCAGGCCCGTGTGCCCCCAGGCATAGCGTCGGCGTTCGGGCTGGGCCGCATGGTTGCTTTGCAGAAGCCGAACGGACGCGTCAGGGGCATTGTTGTTGGTGACGCCCAAGCCCTCGCGCAGTCCTTCGCTCCCAAGTTTTTTGACGCTTGCCAGCCTTTCCAGTTTGCGTTGGCTACCCGGGCTGGCACAGAGGCCGTCGCACATGCCTTGGCCGCGGATTTGCACCCTGATGCCACCCTCCTCTCCGTTGACGGGGTCGGCGCCTTTGATAGGCGACAAATGGTTGCCTTCCGGCAGTTCTACGCCAACCCTTCCCAGTTTGTCTGGATTGTCTGGCACGATGCGCGCCAGGCCGAAGGCGGCGAGCAGGGCGATCCCCTGATTCGTGACGCCGGCCCTGCTTGCTCTCGGCCAGCATGCAGCGCTGGCAGTGCAGCGCCAGCTCCGCCCCGGCGAGATGTTGCTCGCCTAGCAGCGAGCCCGTGTGGGTAGGGGATACCAGCCCTTCCCCGGTGCAGCGTGGCCTTGTCGTCCTTTGTGGCCACCCTGCCTTCGTGGCCGCGCAACTCGAGCGCACACGGGAACACCAGGACCGGCTCTCTCGGCTTGCTTCTCGGACCTTCTGGGCGCCGGCCCCCTTCCCGAGGCCGCTCTGCAGACCGCCCAGCTGCCCTTCCAGCACGGTGGCCTCAACTTAAGGTCTGCCGTTGCCCTGGCCCCTGCTGCCTATTGGGCCTCATGGGCTGACACCCTACCAGTGCTAGCGCCAGCTTCCCGACGTTGCCGCCGCAGCAGTGGCCCAGCTTGTCTCGCCAGCCCCTGCCGGCGCCGCCCTGCTTGGCGCCGCCCGCTGCCGGGACGCATTGGCAGCCGCCGGGTTCAACGCCCCGTCCTGGGAGGATCTGCTCCAGGAAGCCCCGCCCCTCGCTGCGCCGCTGGCTGCCCCCGTGCTTGAGCCGAGCGCGCGTGGATGGCAGGCGCCGGCTGCAGCCGCTCTTGCTGAGCGCCTCCAGGCTGATCTTGTCTCTCGACTTGATGTTGCCGCCCTCAGCTGTCCTTCCCTTCCGACCACCTGCGTGCCCTCTTCTTGCGGCGCCTTCGTCCTCTGTCCGCCCGCAACTGCCGGTGTCGTCGCCCTCTCTTGGCGACCACCGCGCAGCTTGTGCTAGGTCTGGGGCTCTGCGGAGCCGTGGATGCCCGCTCGCACGGGCTGCCGCCCGTGTGTGTCGGGAAGCCGGCGCGCGCGTGACCACCAACACGCTCGTGCGTGACCTCAACGTCATTGTGAGTCGGTTTGACGACCGTCGCATTGAGGTCATCGCCAATGGCTTGCCGTGGCACGGAGCGCAGCTTGCCGTGGACACCACCATCGTGTCTCCCCTCACGTCCGATGGAGCCGCACGCTCTCGGCGTGAGCCTTCCCGCCCGGTGGCCTTGCTTGAGGCCCGGCGCCGAAAGGAAGCCACATACCCCGAGCTCCTTGGCAGCGACCGCTGCCGCCTGGTCGTGCTTGGCGGCCGTTGGAGCACGGAGGCTGCGGACTTTTTGCGCCTGCTTGCTCGGGCCAAGGCGCGCGCCGGCTTCGCGGCTCTGCAGCCTGCGCTTCGGTCGGCCGATGTCCATCGCTGGTCCGGCCTGCTCAGCGCCGCAGCCTCTCTGGCCTTTGCCGCCAGCTTGACCTGCGTGCCTTCTCCTGGCCTGAGGAAGCTTGATGGCCCGCATGCCGGGCCGGTAGGTGTGCTGCAAGTGGGGAGCTGGCCCCCAGATCAACAGCAGCATTGTGCATTTTTTCGGGTTGGGGGGGAAATGCCCTGGTGCCCGGGGTCCCCTAAGCACCTGCGAGCCGAGATGCTGGCGGAAAAAGGATCGCGGAAAAAACAACTAGAGGACGATTGGCCCGGAAGCATTTTTCCACAGGCGCTCATCCAGCCGCGGAGACATCTTTTTACATCGCTGCGGCGAGCGTGTCTGCGCGGCGATGCTCAGTGTGTATGGTCACATGAGAGCTCCATCTCGTCATCCTATCTCGAACTGCGCCGCGCGATTTCTCACGAAAGTGGTCTGTGCAAGTTGCTCTCTGCAAGCTGCTGCACGCTGCTGCACGCAAGTGCTCCGTGCAAGCGCTTTGCGCATGTGCTCTGTGCAAGTTGCTCTGCGCAAGTGCTCTGAGCAAGTTGCTCTGCGCAAGTGCTCTGCGCCAGTTGCTCCGTGCAAGCGCTTTGCGCATGTGCTCTGTGCAAGTTGGTCTGTGCAAGTTGCTCTGCGCAAGTGCTTTGTGCAATTGCGCTGTGCAAGTTGCTCTGCGCAAGTTGCTCTGCGCAAGTGACTCTGCGCAAGTTGCTCTGCGCAAGTGCTGCCGGAGCTGCGGGAATGTACTTCGCATACTATTTTTGTACTTAAACGTTGCGATTTTCCAGCCGGAGCTGCGGGGGTGTGCTCCGCGTACTACGTTTGTACTTAAAAGTTGCGCGGGCACGCTCCGCATACTACGTCTGTACTTAAAAGTTGCGATTTTCCAGCCGGAGCTGCAGGAGTACGGTCCGCGTACTGCGCTGCGATTTTCAAGCCGGAGCTGCGGGGGTGTGCTCCGCGTGCTACGTTTGTACTTAAAAGTTGCGGTTTTCCAGCCTGAGCTGCGGGAGCACGCTCCGCATACTACGTCTGTACTTAAAAGCTGCGATTTTCAAGCCGGAGCTGCCGCGGACCAGGGGGGCATCGAACCCGCGACCGCGGGATTGCGAAAGCAGGCAACTTCCAAAGGCCGTTTCGCGAGCAAGAATATTGCGCCGAGACTAAGACAAATCCGCACGGCGCCACAGCGAGAGCGCTTCGACACGCACGATCCCCGCAGAGGGTCGCGGGCGGCTTGCAGAAATTGTAAAAAGTCCTCAGTTTTTGAACCTCGACCACGCGAATCTCCGACAGAGGGTCGCGCGCGGCTTGCAGAAATCGTAAAAAGTCCTCAGTTTTTGAACCTCGACCACGCGAATCTCCGCAGAGGGTCGCGCGCGGCTTGCAGAAATCGTAAAAAGTCCTCAGTTTTTGAACCTCGACCATGCGAATCTCCGCAGAACGTCGCGCGCGCACCGCAGAAATCGTAAAAAGTCCTCAGTTTTTGAACCCAGCAGAGGGTCGAGCGACGATCAAACTCCCGCCCCCGGCGCCTAAACCTAAACTAACTTACATAGCTGCTAACGCCGAAGCTCTACGCAAGCTCTACCTAACCTTGGCTCTGTGCCACCTGGCTCTGTGTCACTTGGCTCTGTGCCACTTGGCTCTATGCAACTTGGCTCTATGTAACTTGGCTCTATGTAACTTGGCTCTATGTAACTTGGCTCTATGTAACTTGGCTCTATGTAACTTGGCTCTATGTAACTTGGCTCTATGTAACTTGGCTCATGTAACTTGGCTCTATGTAACTTGGCTCTATGTAACTTGGCTCTATGTAACTAGCTTGGCTCTATGTAACTTGGCTCTATGTAACTTGGCTCTATGTAACTTGGCTCTATGTAACTTGGCTCTATGTAACTTGGCTCTATGTAACTTGGCTCTATGTAACTGGCTCTATGTAACTTGGCTCTATGTAACTTGGCTCTATGTAACTTGGCTCTATGTAACTTGGCTCTATGTAACTTGGCTCTATGTAACTTGGCTCTATGTAACATGGCTCTATGTAACTTGGCTCTATGTAACTTGGCTCTATGTAACTTGGCTCTATGTAACTTGGCTCTATGTAACTTGGCTCTATGTAACTTGGCTCTATGTAACTTGGGTAACTTGGCTCTATGTAACTTGGCTCTATGTAACTTGGCTCTATGTAACTTGGCTCTATGTAACTTGGCTCCATGAAACTTGGCTCTATGTAACTTGGCTCTATGTAACTTGGGTAACTTGGCTCTGTGCAACTTGGCTCTGTGTAACTTGTCCAAGGGCTCCGCACGGAAGAACCCTTCGCGATGCTTTCGGGAAGAACGGCGCGTCAACGCCGGGGGGCTCGGGTGGCACATCGTCAGGGGCGTGAGGAGCTGCGTGGCACAGTGGTGAGAAAGCGGCTGGCGAAAGGGCCTTCCTGTGACCGGAGCAAAGCCGCGCTGGCGTGAGCTGTGGCAGCAGCGCGGAGGCAGGGCGCTTGCGGGACCGGGGCCTCAAGTTGACGGAGGAAAGCTTGCGCCGCATGCGGTGTGTGCTGACGAAGGACAGGCAGACAATCCGAACAGTGCGCTGAGACAGAAGTTTGAGCAGCAGACAGCAAACCAAGGCCACCGAGCGACAAGGGCATTCAGCCTGGACCACATGCTGGGCCCGAGCTTCGTCTTGGGAGGGCAGCAGGTCTTCGAGTTCGTCCGGATGATGGCGCACAACGAGGTCCAGCCGAGTGCTGGGCAACCTGGGGGACGACATCCTGTCCAAGATCACGCTGAAGAGTGGCGTGGGCACCATCGTGGAGACGGGCTCGGATGACGGGCGCTTCCGGCATCCCAGGCTCACCAAGATCTCGAGGCTTGGCCTGCCGCGTTCCACACTCGCATCTTCCCCTCGTTGAGGCGCACGTGTGGCAGTGCGGTTCAAGCTGGTGGGCCAAGGTTCCGTGCACATGTCCTACCAACCAAGGTTTCCGCTCGCAGTTGGTTGCGCGTGTGGCCTGTAGCGCCGGGTGCTGGCCAAGCGCGTGCAGGGCGGCTTGCTCATCCCCCGCCAAACGTACTCCGAGGTCCGGACAAACGGGAGACACTCGTTTGAGCCCGGCACGCCAAGCAGGCCCTGCAACATGGACTGGCGACTCATAATATCAAAAGCACCAATCCCGTCGACTGAGGCGATGGTCGCTTCTGGGTTGAGCTCCAAAGCGGCCGCCAGGAAATGAACAACGCTCTCAGCACCTGCCCGGGTCGACAGGGCGAACTGGAAGGGGCGGGCAAAAACACGGGCGACCAAGCGACGAGTAAAATCACCGACAACAATGCCCCGGATCCGGCCGTTGGGCTTGCGCAAAGCGATGAGCCGCCCGAGCCCCAGTGCTCTGGCTGCATCGCGGGGAATGCGCGCTTGGGCAACCAATTGCAGCACACGAACAAACTGATTGGACGCATCCTCGTCATTGAGGAGCACGCGGGCAACTTCAGCAGTCAGTCCGGAAGGTCCGGCGCCTTTGCGCACGTCGTAGGTTGGAAAGGACGAGCTCCGGAAGAAGCTGTGCTGGGACAGGCTGGAAATCCAAAACCTCGGGCAAAAGGGCCCATACGGTTGGTTGGGCCGCCGAGCGGGGTCTCGAAGCTCCTGCAAAGTCTCGACGGTGGGCTGGCGACCAGCGCTTGCCACGGCCCAAACAGCGGCAGCGGCAACCGCGGGACCAAAGTGGCCGCCCTGCCAGCCCTGCCGACCACCGCCGCAGCCACACCGGGCAGTCCCACCCGCCCGACCCTGACCCCGACCCAGCCCCAGCTGCGGCTCCGGACGCCCGGCGCTTGCGGCGAGCCCTGTCCTGCTCCAGGTGCTCCAGGAACGTGGCTTTACCTTTCAGTTTGTGCCTTCCTTTGCTTGCGGGCCCGTGCAGCAGGCCCTTGCTTTTGCCCTCTCTGCTATCCTCAAGGCTGGTGTGAACGAGGGCGCGTCCATGCAAGCCTGGAAGTTGCCTGCTGTGCACCGGAAGCCTGGGGTCAAGAAAATCCCCAAGCAAGACTGGGTTGCCCGCATCGCCGCTTTCCATGAGGGCCGCTGGCTCGAACTTCTCAGCGAGGCACGAGTTGCTCAGCCACCGTC